>CM076584.1:501219808-501302228 GCA_034641835.2 Pinus albicaulis
GTGATAATACTAGATAAGAATGGGAGTTGTTGCTGGCCAAAACAGAGCATTATAAGACACAGCTACAGTGTTGGAAGGTTTGGGCAAGCATAAGAAGTAGGGAGAATTTCTTCTCTCATCATCATCACCCACCTTCATTTCTGATTCTACGTTGTTGGAGGAGAAGAAAGGAAGGTATGTCCTTCCTACATGTACCTTTGGCATAGAAGATGTCAAAGAGAATATCAAAAACATGACAGACATTCATGTTGATGCATCATCAACACTTTCACTGTTGGGGAGTGTAGATCTATATTGGAAATCCCAATTGTTGGTGGATTATTCCAAAGATATTCACACTTGTATGATGCTTGATGACCAGCTGCATGAAGAGGGCTATCTTTCCATGAGGGATTCATCTATCATCATGATAGGATCTACTTACCTAGAGCCTCCAAGCTCAAGGAGATGATGCTACAAAGGGCCTACAAAGAATTATGTTTCAGCGCTACCTATTCTATGAAGATCTACAACACTATCATGAGATGCTTTGAATGGGAAGTCTTTGGAGGAGAGATACATCAAAATTTTCAAGAATTCATGAGCTATGTGGAGTTGGGGCAGCCAAGGGACTCTATACAAGAGTCATTTAAGCCATCTCTTCCTTCTTTTAAAAGAGGAGAAAAATCTATGCACAACTCCATGTGTATGAGAAACATTGTTGGTGAAAATTTTGATCATGTAAATCAAGTTTCATTTTTTTATTTCACATAATCTTTCACCTTGTTTATGCAAGCCATGACTCCAAGGAGGAGTGATGTATCATGTAAATCTCATGGAAAAAATTGGACCACTAAAATCTTTGAATTTGGCCACTACCTTGTTGTGCAAAGGGAGATTTTATTTCTTGATGGGTGCTTCCCAAAGGCACCAAACATATCTCACATTTTCAGCCATGGTAAGATGACATGTGCAACAAGTAAGTGGTGGGGAGCCACTTACCATACCTTGATATAATGCAGGAAGGAGATGCACTACGCTGGTATCATATGTGGGACTATGACCCACCTCCTCATGCTCCAATTTCTGTTTTTATATATGTAATTTTGCTTCCATACCTTGATGATATAGTTGTACTTTTTATGGGATTGTATGGAGGGAGGATGGGAAGCTTGTATGTACCACATGGGATGGAAACTCTCTATGTACCTTATGCTACATGTTTTAGAGAGAGTATTGGTTTAGCCATGTTTGTTTCAGTTGAGTTCTTGACTCCTTGTGGGATGGATTATGTACATATCATGATGAATTTGGAGGAAAAATTCATGGAGGTTTGGATTGGTGAACACTTAGCTTGTGAAGAAAGCTTGATCCTTGATGGTGTCACCAATGGAGGAGGAGAAGTGTTGCAGCACTCACCCTATCAATTGCTTGAGGACAAGAAACATTTTGGAGGGGAGGACTGTAATATTCCCAATTAGCCCAAGCTAATGGGAATATACAATTTTGTTTCATTTTTCTGTTTCATGAATAAAATTGTAAAGGAGGATGAATAAAACTCCAAATCAGCAAAATAAATCAATGCCACATGTGAAAAAAGCTAAATCTAGGCTATTTACATAAGCACACTTAGGTTTGAAAGAGGCTGGACCATTTAGCCAAGTCAACCAAGATAAAATCAACAGCGCTATCTAGATACAATGAATCTCCTAGACGCACAGCGCAGTTTTAGTTGGAGGCTACACATGTGAAAGGAGTTAAATCATTGAGATGGTTTAGGGTTTGGCAGGACTTTCATCTTATAAAAGGAAGAGCAGGACAATAGAAGAGGGTTGTTGATTATGTTATATTTCTAAATATATTGTCTGTTTAGACATATATCATTCTCTTGTTGTTTAGCACTACAGTGTTTCTGTTTGGGAATCCCACCTCTTCCATTGAGTAGATCTTTGAGGAGTCTTGCTAATCTTGTCCACAATCAGGCATTTGGCCAAGCTCATCTTCCAACTACAACGCAGATCCTGTTGAGGGTTTGGTTGTCCTTGTAAGTTGCAGCAAGTGGAGGCTAGATTTACTCAGATCTAGGACAATCTAGTGCCTCTTTTCAGTGGGAAAGCCATCTATCCCCTTGACAAGAGAGTATTATATATTTGGAGCTGTATTTTCAAATCTTGGCATCAGGCCAAACCAGTGCTAGAGCCTACAACGCAGTTTACCTTCCAGGACTGCGTTATTTGTAAGTGTACAGTTGTAGGGTGTTTTGACACACATTTGGAGGAGAGATCTCTGGTGTTGAGGTTCTGCCCTCCACTATGGTGATCCATAGATTATACTTCTTATCCATGTTCTATTCAGATCTGATCTACTCACTATTGTATTTATCTTCAGAAATTTCTGAATATTACTACAGATCTGCAACTTTAGATCTCAGATCTACTCTTTTTGTCTCATGTTTTTCTCAAAACCCCAAGGGGAATTGGTAGAGGAGCTTGTTGGCAATATGATGCAATGTGTTGTCCTTGATGGAAACCTACTTGATGAATTTTTCCTTGATGGAAACTGACTTGATGAGATGTCTTTGGATAGCAACCTATTTGTTAATGATGTAAATCTGATGTATCTACAGAGCAGCTCAGAAGTAACAGAGAAAAGAACTCCAGTAAGTGCCAAAGAAATGCTAAATATAATATGTCACAATGTATACGCAAGTTTGTAAAGGCCAAGTTGCGTATGCATGTGGATAAGTACGTCCCAAGTCGTGTATGCCCTTTTGTGCTCCAAAATTATAATACCAAGGGGCATTACCATGGTTTTGGCACACAGTATTGAGCGCTGTATGGTTTATTTGATTCCGTCCAAGAATACCATCATAAGTTGTGTGGTTTTGGTTCATGGTGTTGGTAAAAGCTAAATCTATTTAAGGAGAAGAAGATCATAGTGCAAGTGTGCATGTGTAAGGGTTGTTAATAAATAAATCTCTTTAAGAGATATCTGCATGGTTGAACTCTGTTTTTTGATATATCTGAATCTATGATGCACCTATGGATATGATGAAGGTTCAAGATCTCTAGATCGAGAAATGATGAATCTCTAGGATGATCTGAAAAAGAAATGATGAAGACCTGGTGCAAGTCTGCTGAAGAACATGAATAAATCTGGGTAAGTTTTATAGATCTGGACTGCTCTGCAAAATATATTTTTACAGATATATACGCTAGTTCGCTTCATGAAAAGCACATATATACGCGGGTTAGCTTCATTAAAAGCGCATATGGCAGTTATGGTTTTCTGAAGAAAAATATACACAGAAGTATACGCGGGTTGGTGTACAGGAAAGCGCGTATGTACGCAGCTTCAGTGAATCAAAGTAGCGTCTACTATTTGAATTAATGAATGTTCAGGGTTGAGTTTGTATCTGCATATCTATTCTGAAGTCTGGGTTATTTCTGGTTACAGTGGTCTCACCGTTCTGTTTGAATTTTTGGGCAAAGTATGGTTGTTGAAGTTAAGGGGTTGTGTTGAAGCTGTAGGATCCAGTATGAAAATTTATGAAACATGGTCTGCAGTGGATCTAAGGGTTGAAGCCTTCAGTATGAAAGTGGAAGTCAAGAGAAGCCGGTAATAACCGGTAGGAATCTCCTTCCGGTGGAGAGGAGGCCGTAAACGAGATCAAGGGGTTGGAGCTCCCTTCCAGTTGCAGCTGGAAAACGAGAGAAGGTTGCAGCCTTCTGTAGGTAGAAGCCTGCATAATGGTATGAGTCTGCATCAGTACTATGTTGTAAAATGTTTTCTATATAATAAATATTGAAGACAGCTACGACAACAACGGTGGTTTTCTCCCGAATTTGGTTTACACCTTAAATATTGGTGTTCATGTGTGTGATCCTTTATTCTGTCGATTATTGTTCATAACTTCTAACCTAATTCATAACTGATAATTTTTTTTATAACACTGCTTCTGAGAATTTCTCTAAATCTGAAAGTTAAATCAGTATACGCTAGTTTCCTTCTACATTTCCGCGTGCATATGCTAGTTCAGTTCATAAAAACCGCGTATGGAAATTTGCTTAAAGAAAAAGTTGAATTTATGTTATAAGCTCTAAATACTGATTCACCCCCCCCCCACCCCCCCCTCTCAGTATTTTTCCCAACAATTGGAATCAAAGCAAGTCCTTCTGAAAAAGCTTAGCCGCTAGAAGGAAGATCAATCAAGATGAGCAATCAAGAAGGAACAACATCTATCAGGCCTCCGCTCTTCAACGAAAACAATTTAATCTTCTGGAAAACAAGGATGAGATCCTATCTTCAGTCTCTGGGAGCAGATGTATGGGCTATTGTTGAAGGAGGATATCAATATCCAGCCGCAACACCAACAGATCCAACGGAAAGAAAGAATTATGAAACAAATGCAAAGGCGGTCAATGCTCTATTGGGAAGTCTAACTGAATCAGAATTTGTCAAAGTCATGCAGCTGGATACAACAAAGGCAATATGGGACAAAATCATTCTAAGTTATGAAGGTGATGCAAAGGTAAAAAGTGCTAAACTCCAAACTCTCAGAATTCAATATGAGAATCTCAAAATGCATAATGAGGAGAGCATTGAAAATTTCTTTTTACGACTTGATGATATTGTAAATCGTATGAGAAATTTGGGAGAAACAATAACCGAATCTACTTTGGTTGAGAAGGTTTTAAGATCACTAACAGCAAAATTTGAATCAAAAGTTTCTGCTCTTGAAGAAAAGCAGGATCTTCAAAATCTTACTGTGGTGCAACTTCATGGAATACTAACTGCATGTGAAATGAGAAAAGGAGGACCATCTAAAGTCAAAGAAGCCGTATTTATAGCTTCTACAAAAGGGAAAGAAGTACAAGAGACAGAAGGATCAGGGTATATCTCAGAAGAAGATGAGGTAAATTTTGTAAAGAAACTCCAACTTGGCACAGGACGGTTCAAAGGTAAGCTTCCTTTCAAATTTTTTGCTTGTGGAAGAGTTGGTCATTATGCTGCCAAGTGTCGTTACAAAGAAACACATGAAAAAGGGAAGGAAGTAGCAAGAAGGAATAAGAATCGGTTTAGCACTAGAAAAAGTTACTATACACATGAAGACAATGATGGGTTATCTGACAGTGAGGAAGAATGTGAACAAGATCTTAGACTTCTCATGGCATTTGAAAAAGAATCTAGAGAAGAAAAAGATACTTTTATGGATGCTTTATAGGACAATGATTTTCTTGATGAATTCAATCAACTCAAAATATGCTTAGAATAAAGTAAAATATCCATAGAAACTCTAAAAAATCAGCTTGAAGAAAAGGAGAAACACAATGAGAAATTAGAATGTGAAATAGTAAGTCTAAGAAAAGAAATTGAGAAAGCAAAGAATTTGAATCTTAGATTTGCTAAAGGATCTAAAACCTTAGATGAGATTATCAAGGTACAACGTTCTCCTTTTATAAAGACAGGTCTTGGATATATCGGAGAATCTTCTCAGACTTCAGCACCAAATTATCTGAAAGCAGCTACAAGCAATATACAACATTCTGCTGCTCAGCAAGGAAATAAAGAATCTTCGCAGGTAAAGCATGACCATCTCAATTCAAAGAACACTAACAAGAATACCTTTCAAAGAAACACCAACCAATAGGTAAATTCAATCAGAAGATTTCATGATCACAGAAATTTCTTCTTCAATGGACAATGTTTCTCATGTCATAATTTTGGTCATAAAGTTGTTCAATGTGTTGCATATAAAACCATCATGACAAGAGAAACAAGAAAGAAAAGGATTGATATTGGAACAAATAAGAATACCTATAACAACTTTTCTCCTCTT
The DNA here is from genome assembly GCA_034641835.2 of Pinus albicaulis. Classification (NCBI taxonomy): domain Eukaryota; kingdom Viridiplantae; phylum Streptophyta; class Pinopsida; order Pinales; family Pinaceae; genus Pinus; species Pinus albicaulis. The sequence continues at coordinate 501,225,627 of CM076584.1, forward strand.
CAAAATGAAGTTGACTGTGCTTATTGCAATAACTTTGGCCATGAAGAATCTGAATGTAGGAGCAAAGTCCAGCCAAAAGAGCATTTTCCTTCAAGCTCCAAAGTGTGGAAAAAGAAGGAATTACAGGTTGAAAACTGTGGCATAGCTTTATTTGCATAAGGCGAAGAAAATCAATGGTACATTGATAGAGGATGATCAAAACACATGACAGGTGACAAAACCAAACTTCTTGCATATAGTGCTCTAGAAAAAGAAAAGAATGTTACATTTGGAAATGATACTCCTGTTGTCATTAAGAAAAAAGGGTCTATTTTTCTAAAAGAAAAGGTGAAAGCTAATAATGTCATGTATGTGGATGGATTAAAGCATAACATGTTAAGTGTAAGTCAAATGTGCGATCAAGGAACGGAAGTTGTCTTTAGTTCAAAATAATGTGTTGTATGTGATCTTGATACAGGTAAAACAATTATAAAAGGAAACAGAACTCCAAGCAACCTGTATGTATTGAATAACTGCAAAGAACAATGTTACTTGAGTAAATCTTCAGAAAACTGGCTATGGCATAGAAGGTTGGGGCATCTGAGCTTCTCTCAAATTAAAAAATCAAGCAGACTTAAAGTTGTTCGTGATCTTCCCAATATTACTCTACCTGAAAGTATCATATGAAAATCTTGCCAATTCGGTAAGCAAACCAGAGTGAAATTTAATGCCAAGGAAGGATCATCAAGTAAGCCTCTTGAACTCATTCATACTGACATATGTGGACCTGTGAGGAAAAATTCACCACGTGGTGAACAATACTATATCTTATTTATTGATGATTTCTCTAGAAGGTGTTGGATTGGGTTGATTAAACACAAAGATGAAGCATTTGAGAAATTTCAGATCTTCAAAGCACTGGTTGAAAATGAATTAGATATAAAAATCAAGTGTCTTAGATTTGATAGAGGAGGAGAATATACATCAGATGAATTCCTTGAATTTTGTGAACAACATGGCATAAAAAGACAATTTTCTATAGCTGGCACTCCACAACAAAATGGCGTAGTAGAAAGAATGAATAGAACAGTTCAACAAATGGCTACAGCTATGCTTGATGATTCTGGAACACCTAACACATTTTGGGGAGAAGCAGTACATACAGCGGTAAATATTCTTAACAAGGCACATGTTCGTGTAAATAGTGATAAAACTCCATATGAACTCTGGTATGGTAATCCTCCCTCTGTGAAGCATTTTAGAGTTTTTGGAAGAAAATGTTTTATAAAAAATAATGATGAAAAACTTGGCAAGTTTGAACCCAGATCAGATGAAGGAATACTTCTTAGTTACTCCTCTAGGAGTAGAGCATACAAATGTTACAATAAAATACTTCGAAAGATTGTTGAATGTATTGATGTTGTTATTGATGAGTCTCCTGCAGCTCCAAAAAAAGAAAAACAAACAGCAGATGAAGATGATGATGACATATATCCTTCTACTTCAAATAGAAATGATATGGACTGTGAACCCAATGAAGAACCCGAAGATGATTTATCTGAAAAAGCTCCATCCAGATATGTTCAAAAGAATCATCCAGAATCTCAAATTTTGGGAGAAAAGGAATCAGGTGTACAAACAAGAAGGACTATTGTGGGATCTTCTAGCTATCTGGCATTTCTATCCACTATTGAACCACATAATGTCAATCAAGCTAGCAAAGATGAATGTTGGATTCAAGCCATGAATGAAGAGCTTGATCAAATTGAAAAGAATCACACTTGGGAATTAGTAGCAAGACCTCATGACAAAAATGTCATTGGAAGTAAATGGATATTCAAAAACAAGTTAAATGAGAATGGGGATGTTATAAGAAATAAAGCTAGACTTTTTTGCAAAGGGTATGCTCAACAAGAAGGTATAGACTTTGAAGAAAATTTTGCTCCTGTAGCGAGACTTGAAGCCATAAGAATGTTTCTTGCTTTTTCAAGCTTCCAACAAATCAAAGTTTATCAAATGGATGTTAAATCTGCTTTTCTCAATGGTGATCTAGAAGAAGAATTTTATATAGAACAACCAGAAGGATTCATTTTTGGAAATGATGAAAAACTTGTTTGTAGACTTAAAAAGGCTCTATATGGTCTCAAACAAGCTCCAAGGGCATGATATTATCGTCTTGACAAATATCTTCATCAACAAGGATTTTCAAAGGGGTCTGCTGATAGCAACTTATACACAAAAGTTGAAAATGATAAACTATTGATTGTGGTTGTATATGTTGATGACATAATTTTTGGAAGTAATGAAGAGTCCATGAGTTAGAAATTTGCTTCTGTTATGCAGCAAAAATTTGAAATGTATTTTCTTGGAGAACTAACATTCTTTCTTGGCTTACAAGTGCAACAAGCAATAGATGGCATATTCTTATCACAAGCAAAATATCTTAAGCAAATTCTAAAGAAGTATGGGATGGAAGATTGTAAACCTATAAGTACACCAATGATAACCGGGTGTAACCTCAGTTCTCATGATGGTTCTTCCATGGTGAATCAACCAAAATACAGATCCATGATTGGAAGTCTACTTTATCTCACCGGGACAAGACCAGAAATTATGCATGTAGTTGGGATTGTTGGACGATTCCAAGCTAATCCAAAGGAGTCTCACCTTTAGGATGTAAAAATAATATTCAAATATATACAAGGAACTCAAGACTTTGGAATATGGTATCCAAATAATGTTGATCTCACTCTTCATGCTTACACAGATGCAGATTGGGCTAGAAATGTTGATGATCGAAAGAGCACTAGTGGTGGTGCATTCTATATGGGGCCCCGATTAGTATCTTGGTTCAGCAAGAAGAAAAGCTTTATTGCCTTATCTACAGCAGAAGCAAAATATGTGGTTGCCACATCATATTGCACACAAGTTATTTGGATGATGCAGACTTTACAAGACATTCAAATCAAATGTTCACCTCCCATATCCATTATGTGTGATAATACAAATGCCATCAGTATCTCAAAGAATATTGTTATGCATTCCAAGACCAAGCACATTCCTATCAAGTATTACTTCTTACGTGAACAAGTTCTTGAACAAAAGGTGAAGTTGGAGTATGTTCCCTCCAAAGAACAAGTGGCTGATATATTTACCAAACCTTTACCCAAGGAAGCGTTCAAATATCTCAGACAGAAGTTGGGAGTAGTCTCTACCATGTAGAAGATTAGATCTACTTAAATATAGAAGATTAAATTTTATATGAAGATTTCCTAAAGGACAGTCGCATATATATGCAAGTTTATACAAAGAAAACCGCATATGGGTATTTGCTGACAAAATTTTTCTGGGTCAACATTCTTCAGCACAGCTGCGGTGCTGTTGGGTATCTCTGGTGATGTTCCATCTCTCATATTTCTATTTCATTCTCTAATTCTTCTGATGAAGATGCCTTGATAATTTGCTATTGAAAGTGTTCAGGATGCACAAACTAAGGGGGAGCATTGGTCATATGGAAAGGATGCATTGTTGGCATTCTAATTATTTGGTGTAGTTTGATCTCATGCTTGAGATTCTTTGATCTTGATTATATAAGTTATTTCTATAATTTGATGAAAAGGTCATATGATGTAAATTGTTATATTTAGTCATGTAAGGACTTCTTCAAATTTGTAAACCCACTTTGTTGGGTACTTGAGTCACACATGTAAATCCACTTGGTTGGATCATTGATGTAAGTATGGGTCCTTGATGATAGGAAAGATCATAGAGTCATGTACTTCATTGAAAAATATGTAACTCAGGGGGAGCATGGTAACTTCAATGCACATCAGATCTACAGAGCTCTTCTTTCTACAAGAGAAGAAAAACCTTGTTTTGTTTTTGATACACCCTTTTCCCTTAGTGTCAAAGGGGGAGAGTATCATGGTGTTTGAATAATGGTTATAATCAATGTATCTATCTGTTGTGGTGATCAAACACCATCATGGTTGCCATCAAGTCCAAAGGGGAAGATTGTTGGCAATATGATGCAATGTGTTGTCCTTGATGGCAACCTACTTGATGAAGTTGTCCTTGATGGAAACTGACTTGATCAGATGTCTTTGGATAGCAACCTATTTTTTAATGATGTAAATCTGATGTATCTACAGAGCAGCTCAGAAGTAACAGAGAAAAGAATTCCAGTAAGTGCCAAAGAAATGATAAATATAATATGTCACAATGTATACGCAAGTTTGTAAAGGCCAAGTCACGTATGCACGCGGATAAGTACGTCCCAAGTCGCGTATGCCCTTTTGCGCTCCAAAACTATAATACCAAGGGGCATTACCATGGTTTTGGCACATAGTATTGAGCACTATATGGTTTATTTGAATTCGTCCAAGAATACCATCGGAAGTTGTGTGGTTTTGGCTCATAGTATTGGTAAAAGCTAAATCTATTTAAGGAGAAGAAGTTCATAGTGCAAGTGTGCATGTGTAAGGGTTGTTAATAAATAAATCTCTGTAAGAGATATCTGCATGGTTGAACTCTGTTTTTTATATATCTAAATCTATGATGCACCTATGGATATGATGAAGGTTCAAGATTTCTAGATCGAGAAATGATGAATCTCTAGGATGATCTGCAAAAGAAATGATGAAGACCTGGCGCAAGTCTGTTGAAGAACATGAATAAATCTGGGTAAGTTTTATAGATCTGGCCTGCTTTACAAAATATATTTTTACAGATCTATACGCTAGTTCGCTTCATGAAAAGCGTGTATATACGCAGGTTAGATTCATAAAAAGCGCGTATGGAAGTTAGGGTTTTCTGAAGAATAATATACACAGAAGTATACGCAGGTTGGTGTGCAGGAAAGCGCGTATGTACGAGGCTTCAGTGAATCAAAGTAGCGTATGCTATTTGAATTAATGAATGTTCAGGGTTGAGTTTGTATCTGCATATCTATTCTGAAGTCTGGGTTATTTCTGACATTCTGGCTACAGTGGTCTCACTGTTCTGTTTGAAGTTTTGGGCAAAGTATGGTTGTTGAAGTTAAGGGGTTGCTTTGAAGCTGTTGGATCCAGTATGAAAATTGATGAAACGTGGTCTGCAGTGGATCTGAGGGTTGAAGCCTTCAGTATGAAAGTGGAAGCTTTCTTCCAGTAGAAGCTGGTATTGAAATCAGGGGGTAGAAGCTCCCTTCCAGGAGAGGCTGGTAAACGAGATCAGGGGGTTGGAGCTCCCTTCTAGTTGCAGCTGGAAAACGAGAGAAGGTTGTAGCCTTCTGCAAGTAGAAGCCTGCATACTGGTATGAGTCTACATCAATACTATGTTGTAAAAGGTTTTCTATATAATAAAGATTGAAGACAGCGACGACAGCAGCGGTGGTTTTCTCCCGAATTGGGTTTCCACCTTAAATATTGGTGTTCATGTGTGTGATGCTTTATTCTGTTGATTACTGTTCATAAATTCTAACCTGATAAATAACTGATAAATCTGTTTATAAGACTGCTTCTGAGAATTTATCTAAATCTGGAAAGTTAAATCAGTATACGCTAGTTTCCTTCTGCATTTCCGTGTGCATACGCTAGTTCCGTTCATAAAAAATGCGTATGAAAATATGCTTAAAGAAAAATTTGAATTTATGTTATAAGCTCTAAATATTGATTCACCCCCCCTCTCAGTATTTTTCCCAACAGAGCTCTTCTAGTGTACATATATGATATAGATCTAATATTTTGTACATGTATCTGCTCTAGATATGGAGTGTAATATACAGCTGCTACAGCTCTTTAAAATAATGTTGTTAAGCCATGTTTCAGTCAATACATGTGTTGCAGCCCCTCTTTTTGAGGAATTTCTTCTATTCTTGTCTTCTGTATCCTATTTTACATTGTATGGGCCTCATTATGGATCTTATTTATTGTTTTATATATGAACTTTGAGCCTTCATATTGGTCTCCTGCTGTTTCCCAGTAAAACTGTGTTATTTTGTAATATTCCTTTTTGTGGATTCTCAAGATTCTATTTCAGAGATGGACTACAGAGGAATTTACTGGTTATGTCTCCTTCCAAATAAGGGAGAGAACCAGAGGCTACCTAGCCAACTGTAGACTCTGCCTATAGAACTTGGAATAATCCCTTTGAGGAATCTCAACAAGATCTTCAATTCAAATGCTATATAAGAAAATATGAGCAAGAATCAAGCAGATCAGGGCTGGGATCCCCTCATTTATGTTGTATTTGACTTACAAATGCAATTTCATCAGAAAATAATAATTTTAGGCACGTTAAACAGATCTCCCGAACTCAAGACTAGCTAGAAATCAGCCAAAGAGAGAGGCTGTTGCATCATGAAAACCCCAGCTACTGGAATTGCGCAGTTTTGACTGAAACTCAGATGATAACAGCCAAAGATATGATAATTCAGAGGTATAAAAGTAAATCAGAATTATATTTAAGCTTATTTCCTCTACAACAGATTACAAAGAGGACTAGGGAAAAATCCCTTCAGAAATTAGAGCTGCAACTTAGGAATAAACTGCAGAAATACATAGACAACATTATTTTTAGATGGTTCAGTTGTTGTACATTACATATCAGATCTATACCATATCTATGGATGAAACATCAGATCTAATACAGATCTGGAAACTACAAGACTTGAAGAACAAGATCCAATTAGAATTACATCAAAATATTGCATAATAAGCTGTAGATCTGAATTACAATTTACAATGCTGCAGAAAACCCAGAAATTTGTGAAGATAACTTTAATTACTGAAATAGATCAGATCTATATAGACATTGATCAGAAACCGAATCCATGGATCACCAAGGGAAGGCAAGCCTAACACCAAGAGATCTTTCTCCAAACAGATAGCAACTAAAACAAGAAAGCCCTCTCACAAAATAATGCAGTATTGAGCATAAAATGTGCAAAGGGTGAAGGATACTGAATAACTGGAATGAAATTACATATCTGATACAAAATATGGATCAGCCATCTCTTTTGAGGCTGAAGAACACACTCCAACAGAGAAAGCCTCTCAAAACAAGCTAGATCTAAACAGATCTAGAATACCACTTGCTACAAAAGATAGCAGCTGCAGAACCCTCAATGGACCAGCGCTGCTCATGAATAATAGAGCTTGGTCTCAAACCAGATAGTGGCCAAATTCAGCAAATAAATCCTCCAATTATCTCAAGGAAAGAGATGAAACCCCTAAACAAGAATTCCAATCACAATCCTCCACTAAACAGCATAGAATGGTATTTTTCTAAGCAGACAAATACTTCAGAAATATAATTCATCAACAACCTCTTCATGTGCCTTCTCCTTTTTATAACATGAGATAGCTCTTGCAAACCCTAAAACACTTTGAGGAGTTGGCCCTTTTCACATTAGAGGCTCCCTTCTAGAACTACGCATTCCCTTTTGGAGATACAATGAATCTAGACAGCACAGTTGACTTGGTCAAGGTGGACCTAATCTTGGCTCAAAACCTCTTTCACACCTGCAAGTGATTATTTACATAGCCCTGATTTGCCTTTGTTCACATGGGAATTGATTTATTTAGACTTCTTAGGACTTTTACATGTCCTCCCTTATTCATTTATTCATAAAACATAAATTAAATCAAAATTGAATGTCTCCTCTTAGCTAAGGCTAAGTAGGAACATTACAGTCCTCCCCCTCAAAATGTTTCTTGTCCTCAAGCAACTGGTAGGGTAAGAGTTGTATTTCTTCTCCTTATTCATTGATGACACCATCAAGAATCAAGATTTCATCATGGAGTAAGTGCTCACGAAGACAATACATCAAAAAATGCTCCTCCAATGCTAACATGATAGGTGCATAGTCTGCCCCTTCAGGAGTGTAAAACTCAACAGAAATAAACATGGGTGAAGCAATGTCACATCTGAAACAAGTATCATGAAGTATAGGATAAAGTTCCATCCCATGTGGTACATGTACACTACTTACCTTTTTCCCATACATACCCATAAACAATATCAATATTTCATCTATGTATGGAAACAAAATCACATATAGGAAAACTGAAATTTGCACTTGAGGAGGTGGGTCACAATCCCACAAGAGGTACCGGCACAGTGCACTCCTTGTTTTGAGTAGATTTGAATGTGATAGGTGGTACTCACACCACATCTTTGCTGCATAGGCCACTTTGACATGGCTGAAAGTGAAACCCTCATTAGGCTCTTTTGGGAAGTACCCATCCTGATAAGCAATCTCCCCTTGCACCTCAAGGGAGTGGCCAACTTTGGAATTTTTCTTGGCCTCATCGTTGCCATGAGATATGCATGTAATATTACTCCTTGTGGGAGTCACGGCCTGCATACATATGGTAAGAGAATGTGCCAAATCATAAAAATAAACTTGTTCCATAAGATCATATTTCTTACCATACAATCCTCCCACACACAGAGTTAGGCATGGGTTTTTCCCCTCTTTTGAGAGAAGAAAGAGATGGCTGAAATGTCTCCCGCATAGGATCCCTTGGCTACCCCATCTCCACATAACTATTTCACTCTTGTAAGTGCTGATTTAGTTCCTCCCAATCATAATGCTGATGTAGTTCTTTCTCCATACCCTCCCAATCAAAACTCTTCAAGATTAGGGAGTAGATTTTTGTTGAATGCATGTAGCTAGAAAGGAACTCCCTGTGTGCCCTTTGTAGTATTTCTTGCTTAAGCTTGGAGGCTTGAGACAAGAATACTTTACTAAGATGATAGATGACCCCTCCATGGACTAAATAGCCTCCTCCTTACTTTATGCCATCTAAGATCATCCTGGTGTGCAGATCTTGGAGTACTCCACAAGGAGTTGAGATCTCCAATATGGATCTACACTTCTCAACAAAGACAATGATGTTGATGTATCTAAAGTGGTGCTTTCCTTGTTTATTCATGTTTCTTTGGCACTATGTATGCCAAAAAAATTTGCGGGAAGGTTGATCCTCCCCCTTGCTTCCTCCCACAGCACTGTGACTCTTTCTTCCATTGTTTCAGCACTTGGTGAAGATTTCCCATAAAATCTAATGGCACCCCAAGTGGCTTGCCATGATGTAGGAATGTCCCTTGCAACATTCTCATAAACATGAGAGAAGGAACTGTAAGGTCCCTGCCCCCACTGCGAAATTCCATATTTGTTGTATGGGTAGATACATCAAGTGAAGGATAGGTGTGCATGCCTTGAATAACTTGTTGTTTCCCACTCTTAAAATCCACCCATTCCATCTGCAAAGCCTTCCAATCAGTGGTGAATTTTCCAAAAGTAATCAACCACTGTACACCCAAGATGAGGTTGGTGTCTGGTATGTCCACTACAAAGAAGTGGTCCCTCAAAGTGTAGGTCCCCATAGTCACAGAAAGTGATGGAACATACTGCATGCACTGCATAGTTCTATCTCCTGGAACCAAAATAGAGAACCCATCAAAATAATCAGTAGGGATCCATCTCCTCTGCACAAAGTGAGCATCAATAAAGTTGTGGGTTGCCCCACTATCAATCAGAATAGATACTCTTTGGTCCATAATTGAACCCTGCACTCTAAGAGTCAAATATTTGGGCACTCCCCTCAAAGAAGAAAGATTCCCACTGGTTGGAGCAAATTCTTCTTCTTCTATGGATGATGATGGATCCTCCTCCTCATCATCACCAGCATTGTGACCTCTCCTAGGTCCATAATTTCCCTCCTCCTCCTCACAATCAGAGAAGACTTCAATATAGTGTGTTCTTCCACCAACACATCTATGTCCTGGTACCCATGGCTCTTGACAAGTGAAACATAATTTATTTTTCCTCAACTCCCTCCGGAGATCATTGTCAAGAAGATTCTTCTATGAGCTCTCCTTGGGTGGAGCAGCTTTCCCCTCCTTCCCTTTAGAAGAGTGAGTGGCTTTGCTTGGGAAGGTTGCATTTTCCCTTGGCAAGGCATCTTGGATTTCTCTTATTCTTTCAGTGGCATCATGCAGAGTGGTGGGCTTGGTAGACTTGACCAACCCATGAAAAGGCTCCTCCAAGCCATCAATGAACATATAGACTCTCCTTGCAACTGAAAGATCAGAAACCACTACAGATAGCCTCAAGAATTCAGAGATATAGGCTTCAACATCTCTTGTTTGTTTAAGCTTTTCCAAACTTATGAAAGGGGCCTCCGGATCCTTCTGATAAAATCTCTCCACTAGTCTCCTAGTGAACTCAGCATAAGTGGACACATTGTCGTGCCCCAATGTAGAAAGTCCATGAAACCACCAGTTATGGGCTTCTCCCTCAAAATGCAGCGCAGAAATCTTGATGGCTTCTACTTCAGGCAATTTGTTTAGCTGGAAATAGATGTCCATCTTCTCCACCCATGCTTTAGTAGAACAAGAGGGTGATCCATAGAACTTAGGCAAGAAGAACCTTCCCATGGTGTGGTGCCTCCCATGAAGAAACCCTCCATCTCTATATTGTTGCAATGGCCTCCTCTGGTCCTTGAGATGGCAGAAGTCTTGAAAGCTCAAGTTATCCTTGAACCTTTGACTTTGTGAATCATATCCTGAAAAGTATCCTTCCAAAGAGGTTGAATCTTGAAGCCCTTAATTCTCTACAGCCAAGAAGGTAGGCATTGTAGAGTGTTATGAGATCTGTGGAGCTTGTGGCAAGCTCACAAGTGGACCAGTCCCAAAATGAGACATTTCAAAACTTTCTCCTTGATGGAGTCTTCCAAGGAACTCCCTCATTCTTTCTATCCTCATCTCCTTTATTTCCTTGGACAGATCTTGCATGGTTTCCAAGAGATTTTTTGCAAACTCTTTTGCTTCCTTATCTTTATCATTCACCAATTCAGGGGCTTTCCCCTTGTCTTGACCCTTGTCAAGGTTAGCAGTAGTATATTCATACTTTCTATGACTTCTATTCTGGTATCTCCTCTCCCTCTCAGAAGTAGGATCTTCATCTTTGAAATGCAGCATGTCTGAGGCTCCAATGCTAGCAGAGGTTGTGCCAAGAGTGGAGCTCCGATACCACTGTAATATTCCTTTTTGGAGATTCTCAATATTCTATTTCCAAGATGGACTACAAAGGAATTTACTAGTTATGTATCCTTCCAAATAAGGGAGAGAACTAGAGGCTACCTGGCCAATTGTAGACTTTGCCTATAGAACTTGGAATAATGCCTTTGAGGAATCTCAACAAGATCTTCAATGAAAATGATGTATAAGAAAATTTGAGCAAGAATAATGTAGATCAGGGCTAGGATCCCCTCATTTATGTTTTATGTGACTTACGTATGCAATTTCATCAGAAAAAAAATAATTTTAGGCACATTAAACAGATCTCCCGAAACCAAGACTAGCTAGAAATTAGCCAAAGAGAGAGGCTGCTGCATCATGAAAACCCCAGCTACTGGAATTGCGCAGTTTTGACTGAAACTCAGAGGATAATAGAAAAATATATGATAATTCATATGTATAACATTAAATCAGATTTATATTTAAGCTTATTTCCTTTACAACAGATTACAAAGAGGACTAGGGAAAAATCCCTTCAGAAATTAGAGCTGCAACTTAGGAATAAATCGCAGAAATACATAGACAACGTTATTTTCAGATGGTTCAGCCACTGTGCATTACATATCATATATTTTCCATATATATGGATGAAACATCAGATCTTATACATATCTGGAAACTACAAGATTTGAAGAACAAGATCTAATTGGAATTACATCAAATATTGCATAATAAGCTGTAGATCTGAATTACAATTTACAGTGCTGCAGAAAACCCAGAAATTTCTGAAGATAAATTTAATTATTGAAATAGATCAGATCTATAGAGACATGGATTAGAAACCCAATCCATGGATCACCAAGGGAAGGCAAGCCTAACACCAAGAGATATTTCTCCAAACAGATAGCAACTAAAACAAGAAAGCCCTCTCACAAAATAACGCAGTATTGAGCAGAAACTACGCAGAGGGTGAAGGAGACTAAATAATTGGAATGAAATTATAGATCTGATACAAAATATGGATCAGCTATCTCTTTGGAGGCTGAAGAACACACTCCAACAGAGAAAGCCTCTCAAAACAAGCTAGATCTAAGTAGATCTAGAATACTACTTGCTACAAAAGATAGCAGTTGCAGAACCCTCAATGGGCCAGCGCTACTCATGAATAATAGAGCTTGGTCTCAAACCAGATAGTCGCCAAATTCAGCAAAGAACTCCTGCGATGATCCTCAAGGGAAGAGATGAAACCCCTAAACAGGAATTCCAATCACAATCCTTCACTAAATAGCAGAGAATGGTATTTGTCTAAGCAAACAAATACTTCAGAAATATAATTCATCAACAACCTCTTCATGTGCCTTCTCCTCCTTTTTATAACATGAGATAGCTCTTGCAAACCCTAAACCACTTTGATGAGTTTTCCCTTTTCACATTAGAGGCTCCCTTCTAGAACTGTGCAGTCCCTTTTGGAGATGCAATGAATCTAGACAGCACAGTTGACTTGGTCAAGGTGGACCCAATCTTGGCTCAAAACCTCTTTCACACCTGCAAGTGATTATTTACATAGCCCTAGTTTTCCTTTGTTCACATGGGCATTGATTTAGTTAGACTTCTTAGGATTTTTACATGTCCTCCCTTATTCATTTATTCATAAAACATAAATTAAATCAAAATTGAATGTCTCCTCTTAACTAAGGCTAAGTAGGAACATTACATATTTTCCTGCAGTATTGTTGCATATTGCTGCAGCCCCATTCTTGGGTATTTTCCAGCCATACTAGTTGTGAGAGGCCTGTTTACCTCACCTAGTTTTATTTTTTGTTTCTCTCCTCTTGGATTTAGATGCTACATCTCCCGATCTAAGGGATCCATGAGCTACAAATTCATTTCAATGCACATACTTCTGAAAAATGCGTTATTCTAGTAGATATTGTTGAATCTTCCCTTTTGGGGATATTTCACTCTCTTGCTTGAATGAAAACCTAGCCATTTGGTGAAATACTTGTTTTTTGTATCAGCAATTGCAACTTGAGCACCAAAAACTTTCTCTGAAGATTCTTGGCTATCCTAAACATTCAAAACAACGAGTTCTTACTCGTTTGCTCTTCTTGGCCTTATGCATTGCTTCGCATTTTATTTTTTCTTCCTTGGTGTACTTGGTTTTCTTGATTTCATAGACTTGTATTGTTGCAATTTTTGAAAGATCTCTGTTGATTTTTTGGAGTTGTTGTTCTCTACAAGATTATGCTATCACACTGAGTTGATTGATTGAGTTTTTTGCTTCTTTTTGCTCGCATAAGCCCCGCTACGAAAGTTGCATGGATGGCTTGAGTATTTTGAAGCTTTGGATTGGAATTCGTGTCTGCTTTGATTCAGTTTATGGATAGTTTCACTTGTCTCTCTGAAATATCTTTTCTTTCTTTGATAAGTTGAAAAGGTCAAAAAACATTTTGCGTTTTCCATTGCTTTTTTCTCTTAGCTTTGTTTACGGTTTCTTTTTCATCTTTCGAAGCTTTTTGGTCAAGTTTCTAGTCTTCGGTTCATGGCTTGATTTGGAAGGAAGTTTGTATTTGATTTTCCTCTTTTATATCAAGTGATGTTTTACATTTTTACACATAGGAGTTCTGATTTGGAACTAGCCTTGTTGATTGTAAAAAAAGTGGTTGAAATTTTGGTTTCCCTAGAGACTTCCCTTTTGCATCTTTAGAACTAGCATCTTAGAATTTCACATTGCATTGGTAGTTTGCATTTAAGTGCATTCAATCATTTTTGTAGTCTTTTTCATAAATTTATGAGTTGTGAGTGACTGAAAAGAAAATATTATTTTTTTTCTTAGTTTCGTAGAACCTGAGTATAAATCACTCTTCATCGAAAGGAAATATTTGCATTTGCATGTAGTTTGGTTTTCATTGTTTTCTTCTATGTCTTACAAACACCATCAGTTTCACTTTCATGCACCTCTGACTTAAATAATAGCCCATAGAAAATAAGCGATATAATTAAAAACAACTAATATTTTTTGTATTATTTTCATTAATCATACACCAACTAGCTAGGTTGTAGGGCCTTGGATTAGGTGAGTGGAGAGTTAACTCTCCAAGGCTGATCAAACTGTTAAACATAGAAGTTGATTAATGAGTGAAATCCAACACTGTTAAGTGGACCGGGAAAGCTCTCCTCCAGAGAGTCAAGTGCGAGGGATAGTGTAGGCAGAGAAGAGAGATACCCCCTCTCCTGTTTGTTGAATCTTGACCTAAGACCGTTTTTCTTGGCTGTCGATACAGATTGGTGCCCATAGTTTCCTATCCTAGGGATCACACAGATGACTGTGGGGGGGAATACCCATGGTACCTGAGGCAGACGTTGCATCACTTCCATCAGTACTTCTGGAGGGTGCCCTTGTGAAGCTTGGGTACTTGAACTGACAAAGGTTGTTGTTAGGAGGTCAGCGTAACTATTTCTATTACCTTCACTAGTGGATCTGGGTCTTAATTACCCCATACTACTTTCGGAAGGTCCTCTTATTTCACTTTCTCTTATTTTGGTGTCCAGTCCTCATCACCCGGAGCGGAAATTGTTGAGAGGTGTTTGTTTGGTTGAATTTTAGAAAAAATTTAGAGAGTGTTCTTTGCTCCTATATTTATTAGCTTCACATATTTTTTGAGTCTAATATAAATATGTTAAAGTGGTTGACCGATTGCCTCGTCGATCGAGGAGGCTTCATGGGTTGTCTCCCGCGAGTGCCGAGCCTTCTTCAAGAAGGCGTAGGAGTAATTTGGAGGGTGAGTTTCACCCAGTGGTTTCAGACGCAGTGGAGAGAGATCCTCCATCAGGGCTTGTTGTTTCTGTGGGTGGTTCTGGCATTGGTGTCAGTTCATAGAGGAGTGCATCACTCATCTCGAGAGTCTTATTTCCTGCAGAAGAGGTAGAAGTAGAAGAAGTTCCTCAGCCTACTAAGTCTCTTCCATATCCTCTTCATGTTGATCATTCTTTCATCATTCAATACATTGGACCCAAGTCTTAGAGACCCGCAAGTCCTTATCCTTCATATTCGCACATTTCAATGGCCATGACTGGGAACACAACTTTGGCTATGAGTGCTGCAAGCGTTTAGACCCCTCTTTTAGTAGAAGGAGGGGGTACTATTATTGTATCTACAATCACTTCTAGTACTACTTTGTTTGGCTCTGGTCACACCTAAGCACATGCTTCACAATCTGGTCCCATTTATTTTGGGATGCCCACTAGTGGGATTCCTTCTTTCTCCTTTTCTGTTGCTTCAACTGCGTCTGCACCCATGTCTTCTATGGCTAGTGGATCAGCTTCATTTCAAGGGTTCCCCTTTGGGAGTGGGCATATACCTCACTCGACACTTTTCTTAGGATCTTTACATTTTTCTTCTCAGACCCAGGGTTTCAATCCATGGTCTAGAGGCCAAAGTTATAATACCCTTACAGGTTGGAACCCTATTTTTATGGTGATGGGAGCGGGCAATCAGTTTCTCACTGGTCAGCAAGGGAATGCTCCTTTTCCTTCATCGAGTACTTCACAGGAATTTCCCCCCTTTGCAAATTCTTGGAATCCTTATCAAGGGGTTTCCTCTCCATTCACTACTTCGGTGGGGGGAAATTGTCTTGTTTACAGTAACTCTATGTTTGGAGGGGGGGGGGGGGGTCCTTCTCCAAACGCTGGGTCACAAGGATTTTCATATGGCCCAAAATTCTCTACCAACAAATTTTGGCAACCTGGTACCTTAAAAAATTTAGGGTATTCTTTTCATAACGTTGGGAATCCTTCCTTTGGAGGATAGAATTCCCAGGCTCCTCCTCGGTTACCATTTCTGGCAATGTTAAACTTGCCAGATTTGTCAAAATTGACTAACGATCTGATTCAATATAGTCCTGGATGGCCACCGATTCCCACCAAACTCCCCTCAAACATTCCAAAGTTTGAAGGGAATAATGGAGAGGATTCGGCAAATCACATCGCCACTTTCCATTTATGGTTCTCATCCAACTCCCTGATTGACAATTTGATTAGGTTGGTGTTATTTCAATGCACCTTAACTGGAAATGTTTCCAAGTGGTATATTGAGTTAACTGGGGGCAATTTTTCCACTTTTGGAGATTTGGCTACTATGTTCATAAACCACTTTCAGTTGACTGTTCATTGTGATGTCGAGACTGACCTCTTGGCTAATTTTCAGTAGGATAAGGCAACTCACATTTCTAATCATATTTAGGAATGGCACATAAGGAATAGGCTCATTAAAGCCCATATTCCGAATGAATTCCTTCTGGAATGTTTTTTTGAAGTCTTTGCAGCCAAATATTTCTAAAGATGTATCCCTATCAGGGGTATTTTCTGAAGACAAGCTATTTTTAGGTCTCAGCAATTGGAATTGATTTAATCTCAGTCCGGGGTCCTCAATAAAATGCTGCCAGATGCTCCGCACTCCAAATTGGACTTGTCCAAAACTAAACCTGATCCTCATCGTGATGGGCTTATTGGGTCGATTGATAGCGATGCAGCTAACCTTCTTAGTCAATTGCAGCAGTTTTCTATTCAATCTGCTTCTTTTGGTTAGGATGTGCCCTCAGTGTCTACCCCTTCTCAGTCCTTGGCAATTAATGTCATCCATAATTCTAACCCCAAAGGAAATCAACAATCCGATGGAAAGAATAAAGGATGGAATAACAAAAATAAAGGTAAGGATGGGAAGGGGAATGCAAACAAAACCAACGACAATGTTGGAGAGGGTCAAAAGGACAATAAGAGGGAAGTAAATTTTCCATGCAAATTATGCACTGGAGACCATCTTACGCACCTTTTCCCTAAAATTTAGGATGCGCAGTGCTTGTTAGCTCAACAGGGTTCTTCTAGTTCCCAAGTTGTACTAACAAACCTTTTTCCCCAAGGGAAGCAATTGATTGCTGGCGCAAATCAAAATACTGGGGCCCCCTCTGGGGGTAGCCAGGAAGGGAAAATTTCTTCAAACATATATATGATGAGTGCTCAAGCAGATATTGCTACGAGATCTCATGATTATGGCAAAGCTGAGTCTTCGAAAGCTAAGGGTACTCCTGATAGTGTTGAACCACTTCATATTATGAAGCCTACTATTGAGCCTATACCTCGAATGCTGAAGGCATCTTCAAAACACACGACGATTAATCCAAATGCCAAGGCTGCTCAGAACTACTCCATTGTAGAAGATCTAGCCCAGAGTCCTTGTGCTATGTCTGCTTAAGAGGTGCTCCATTCTTGTCCTGCTCAGTGAAGTGCTTTTCTCACCGCTATTGGGGCTATAGATCCAAAAAACTCTCTTATGATTACCTTTGATATGACTAATTTTAAAAAGAGACTCCCTCATTATATGGCTTTCAATATTAGATCGAGTTATCAAAAATGTAATATATTTCGAATGGTCGTTGATGAAGGTGCTTCCACATGTGTAATGTCTCTTGCATGCTGGAAGGCTATTGGATCTCCCACAACTATTCCTTCAGCTACTCTTCTGACTGTGTTTGATGGTCATTCTCAAGGGTTGCATGGTATTGTTCTGGCTTTGCCCATCTGTGTTGGGGGAAAAACTGTTGATATTAAAGTTGAGATAGTCTATGAAAGCTTAGAATATAAATCACCTTTTATAAATCATATTATCAATGAATGTACGGGAAATGAGATTTTCTCCTTCATGGACGGTTTCTCCGGATATAATCAAATTACTATCCGTCCTGAAGATCAACATAACACTGCATTTATTTTCCCTGGGGTACCTTTTCTTACAAGAAGGTGCCTTTTGGCCTCAAAAATGTTGGAGCTACTTTTCAGCGGGTTATGTCTTATGCCTTCCACGACATCAAGCATATCATCGAGGAATATTTGGATGATTTAGTTGCTTGTTCTCGTAAGAGAATTGATCATCCTTCTCACCTTCGTCAAGTATTTGAATGATGTTGGTATTACAAAATCTCGTTGAATCCAAACAAGTGTGTCTTCGCGGTCATATCTGGTCGGTTGTTGGGATTTATTATGTCTACAGAAGGGATTCAGATAGATCCCTTCAAGGTTGAGGCAATACTTAAGTTTCCTCCCCCATCTTCAATTCGTCAAATTCAAAGTCTACAAGGAAAAGATAATTTTCTGCAGAGATTTATCATAAATTATGCTAAGATTACGAAAGGTTTTATGTGATTATTAAAGAAAGGAGTTCCATTCTGTTGGGATGACTTTGCTCAACGCTCCTTTGATTCTTTGAAAAAATCATTGACCTCTGTACCTTTAATGATTCCACCTGATTATAGAAAATATTTCCTTTTATATCTTGCGGCAACAGAATCTACCATTGGTATGGTTCTAGTTCAGGAAGATGATGCTCTTTTAGAGCATGTTATTTACTACCTTAATTGAGGCCTAGTAGGACCTGAACTCCGCTACTCTCTGATAGAAAAGCTTGCTTTGGAAACTCTCCATGCTGTGTAGCAGCTCAGACATTATATTCTTCTTCGAAAAACCTATGTTTTAGCAACAGTCAATCCATTTCAATTTGTTCTTAGTAGGCGAGTGATTGGGGAAAATACAATCGTTGGATTGTGATTTTGCAGGAATTTGATCTTGAGTTTATGTCTGCCAAGTCCAAGAAATCATTGGTTTTTGTGGAATTGATTTCTGAGTTTCCCTATGGAGAAGAGATGGTTTATGATGAATCCTTCTCGGATGAGCATCTTTTTCTCATTTCTTCACAAGATCCTTGGTATGGGGATCTCATCATATATCTCCAGACTGCGAAGTTTCCCTCGACTGTTTCGAAAGATGAGCGTAGTAAGTTACGTCACCTAGCTAAAATTTACTTGATCATTGGTGACACTTTATATCACCGCCGGGTTGATTCAATCCTTAGGCGGTGCTTAACTCTCAAGGAAGCTGAGGTTGTGCTAAATGATTACCACAGTGGAGCTTTTGGTGGTCATTTATCTAGGCTTGCTACAGCACAAAAAATTCTGCGTGCAGGATATTTTTGGCCTTCAATTTTTAAAGATTGTATGGAAGTGGTCAAAAAGTGTCATTCGTGTCAAGTTTATACTCGAAAGATGCGTGCTCATCCAACTCCACTCTTTCATGTCATCACTGTCGGCCCCTTTACAAAGTGGGGTATTTATTATACTACTTGTAACCCACCATTGGCTAAAGGTCACAAGTACATTATTGTAGTCGTATACTACTTTACGAAGTGGGTCGAGGCTATGCCTCCTTTTGGGAATGATGGTGAGATAGTAGCTCTTTTCCTCTTCAATCAAGTCATTTCTCACTTTGGTATTCCCAAAGATATTGTCATTGATCATGGCAGTCATTTTTAGAATAGCATGATGGCTGAATTGGCTCTAAAATTAGGTTTTCGGCAGGAGCACTCATCTCCATATTATCCTCAAGCCAATGGACAGGTGGAAACCATAAACAAATCCTTGAATACCATTCTTCAAAGGATAATTGATAAATCTTGATATAATTGGCACATTATGTTGTACCCTGCGCTTTGGGCATACCGGATGTCAGTTAAAACTACAACTGGTTTCACTTTGTTTTAACTAGCTTACGGGTTGGAATCTATCTTTCCCATTGAATGTGAAATTCCTTCTGCTTAAGAGGTGCTCCATTCTTGTCCTACTCAGTGAAGTGCTTTTCTCACCGCTATTGGGGCTGTAGATCAAAAAAACTCTCTTATGATTACCTTTGATATGACCAATTTTAAAAAGAGACTCCCTCATTATATGGCTTTCAATATTAGATCGAGTTATCAAAAATGTAATATCTTTCGAATGGTCGTTGATGAAGGTGCTTCCACATGTGTAATGTCTCTTGCATGCTGGAAGGCTATTGGATCTCCCAAAACTGTTCCTTCAGCTACTCTTCTGACTGTGTTTGATGGTCATTCTCAAGGGTTGCATGGTATTGTTCTGGCTTTGCCCATCTGTGTTGGGGGAAAAACTGTTGATATTAAAGTTGAGATAGTCTATGAAAGCTTAGAGTATAACCTTCTATTGGGGAAAAGCTAGATATATGACATGGATTCCATTGCATCCTCTTTATTTTGTATTGTTTGTTTCCCCCGCAAAGGGAGAATCGTCATAGTTGACCAAGTGGATTGTTCTCTTATAGATCAGAATGCATCTTCTGGGTCAAATGTTCCTTTGGTGGATAATACCAAGGCACCTGTTAAGAATTTGGGGGTTGGAATGTATTATTCTTTGATGGGTACATTTTATCTTCCACCTCCCTTGGTTCATATTAATGCAATTTCATCCTCCAGGGCTCCCATTCGAAGAGATTTTTTCTGAACTCATTATTTTTCGAACCCTTGGACCTTACCTTATCCTACCTGCACATTAGCAAAAGGTCAAGTGGGTGGAATGGCATTTCCAATGTCTGCAGCTAAGACTACTTATAAATCTATTGTTAACTATGTAGAATCCATCCCAGTTTCTCTTTCACCAAAGGAATTGGATGGAGATGTGGCTCTGGCTTGGACTCTTAGTTCATCTTCAGCCCAGGATTGTCTTGATACCACTATTCCATCTGAAGAGGCCATCCTGGAAGCAATGACTGGTGTAGAGAGACCATGGGATGATTTGCATCATCGGTCTTACTTTCTACCAGATTTGAGCGAAGTTGAATCAAGTTTTCCTAGCCCTCAGTCTTCTGGTTCTATTCACCCAGTCCTGAATCCTTTAGCACCAGCACAGGTTTTTGTTGAGGGGAACATGGATGTGATTTTTCCTACTATCCTGGTGAAAATTTCTAGAAATCCCAACATTATCGAAAACATTTTCATCGGAGCTGAATGTTCCCCTGAAGAGGTTCAAATTTATACCAATCTCTTTCGAGAGTTTAGGGATGTGTTCACTTGGTCTTATGAGGAAATGTCGGGTATAGATCCATCTATTGTCCAAAATGAGATCAAGGTGTATGAAAATGCTAAGCCTATTAGGCAAAAGCTTCATCCAGTTAACCCTAGGAAGGCAGTAGCTATCAAAGCTAAGGTGGAGAAGATGCTTAAGGCAGGGTTCATTTTTCCTATTCCTTTGACAGAATGGGTATCGAATCCAGTTCCTATGGACAAGAAACAAGGAACAATTCGAGTTTGCATATATTTCAGGGACCTAAATAAAGCATGTCCTAAAGATAACTACCCCACACCTTTTATAAATCATATTATCAATGAATGTACGGGAAAGGAGATTTTCTCCTTCATGGATGGTTTCTCCGGATATAATCAAATTACTATCCATCCTGAAGATCAACATAACACTGCATTTATTTTCCATGGGGTACCTTTTCTTACAAGAAGGTGCCTTTTGGCCTCAAAAATGTTGGAGCTACTTTTCAGCGGGTTATGTCTTATGCCTTCCACGACATCAAGCATATCATCGAGGAATATTTGGATGATTTAGTTGCTTGTTCTCGTAAGAGAATTGATCATCCTTCTCACCTTCGTCAAGTATTTGAATGATGTTGGTATTACAAAATCCCGTTGAATCCAAACAAGTGTGTCTTCGCGGTCACATCTGGTCAGTTGTTGGGATTTATTATGTCTACAGAAGGGATTCGGATAGATCCCTTCAAGGTTGAGGCAATACTTAAGTTTCCTCCCCCATCTTCAATTCGTCAAATTCAAAGTCTACAAGGAAAAGCTAATTTTCTGCGGAGATTTATCATAAATTATGCTAAGATTACGAAAGGTTTTATGTCATTATTAAAGAAAGGAGTTCCATTCTTTTGGGATGAATTTGCTCAGCGCTCCTTTGATTCTTTGAAAAAATCATTGACCTCTGCACCTTTAATGAGTCCACCTGATTATAGAAAATATTTCCTTTTATATCTTGCGGCAACAGAATCTACCATTGGTATGGTTCTAGTTCAGGAAGATGATGCTCTTTTAGAGCATGTTATTTAATACCTTAATTGAGGCCTAGTAGGACCTGAACTCCGGTACTCTCCAATAGAAAATCTTGCTTTGGAAACTCTCCATGCTGTGTAGCAGCTCAGACATTATATTCTTCTTCGAAAAACCTATGTTTTAGCAACAGTCAATCCATTTCAATTTGTTCTTAGTAGGCGAGTGATTGGGGGAAAACACAATCGTTGGATTGTGATTTTACAGGAATTTGACCTTGAGTTTATGTCTTCCAAGTCCAAGAAATCATTGGTTTTTGTGGAATTGATTTCTGAGTTGCCCTATGGAGAAGAGATGGTTTATGATGAATCCTTCCCGGATGAGCATCTTTTTCTCATTTCTTCACAGGATCCTTGGTATGGGGATCTCATCATATATCTCCAGACTGCGAAGTTTCCCTCGACTGTTTCGAAAGATGAGCGTAGTAAGTTACGTCACCTAGCTAAAATTTACTTGATCATTGGTGACACTTTATATCGCCGCGGGGTTGATTCAATCCTTAGGCGGTGCTTAACTCTCGAGGAAGCTAAGGTTGTGCTAAATGATTACCACAGTGGAGCTTTTGGTGGTCATTTATCTGGGCTTGCTACAGCACAAAGTGTAGGATATTTTTGGCCTTCAATTTTTAAAGATTGTATGGAAGCGGTCAAAAAGTGTCATTCGTGTCAGGTTTATACTCGAAAGATGCGCGCTCATCCAGCTCCGCTCTTTCCTGTCATCACTGTCGGCCCCTTTACAAAGTGGGGTATTTATTATACTACTTGTAACCCACCATTGGCTAAAGTTCACAAGTACATTATTGTAGCCGTTGACTACTTTACGAAGTGGGTCGAGGCTATGCCTACTTTTGGGAATGATGGTGAGATAGCAGCTCTTTTCCTCTTCAATCAATTCATTTCTCACTTTGGTATTCCCAAAGATATTGTCATTGATCATGGCAGTCATTTTTAGAATAGCATGATGGCTGAATTGGCTCTAAAATTAGGTATTCGGCAGGAGAACTCATCTCCATATTATCCTCAAGCCAATGGATAGGTGGAAACCGTAAACAAATCCTTGAATACCATTCTTCAAATGATAATTGATAAATCTTGATATAATTGGCACATTATGTTGTACCCTGCGCTTTGGGCATACCGGATGTCAGTTAAAACTACAACTGGTTTCACTTTGTTTTAACTAGCTTACGGGTTGGAATCTATCTTTCCCATTGAATGTGAAATTCCTTCTCTTAAGTTAGCTGTAGAGCTTCTTCTTAAAACCTCTAGTCTTGAAGAATGCCTCCTTCACCTAGAACATCTTAACGTCGGGAT
The DNA here is from genome assembly GCA_034641835.2 of Pinus albicaulis. Lineage (NCBI taxonomy): Eukaryota > Viridiplantae > Streptophyta > Pinopsida > Pinales > Pinaceae > Pinus > Pinus albicaulis. The sequence continues at coordinate 501,248,877 of CM076584.1, forward strand.
GCCACCACAATGAATGAGTCGCATAAGAAACAGATTAAGGTTCAGTACAATAAAGTGGTCAAACCTAGGGTTTTCTCCGAAGGAGACCTTGTCTCAGTTTATGCACAAGAGAAGGATTCCCTAGGGGAAATCAAGTTTAAATATATGTGGTATGGCCCCTTCATCGTTAAAAAGGTCCTCATAAAAGGAGCTTATGTCTTAGTTGACTTTGACGGGAATGAGTTGGCGGAGCCCAAAAAAGGGCTCTATTTGAAAAAGTACTATGCCTAGGCTTTGGCCTAGCATCTTTCTTTTGTATATATATATATTTTTTTGTACATATATGATTTTTTTGAATTTGATGTGATTATGATGCATTTGATCTACTTTGGCAGGTTGCGTTGGATGTCATGAGTCATTTTGGTTTCGCTGATGGTGCTAGTAGACATACCCAGAACTTGGCTTCTGCGGCTTGGGTACTTCATTATCCATCTGGTCAGTTGTTTGTTTCAAGAGGTGTCTACATTGGTCCTGCTTCGAAAAATGTAGAAGAATATACTGCAGTGGTTTATCTACTCTCGGAAGCAATATCTTTGGGTGTTGATTCGTTGCTAGTGTTCTTGGACTCCCAGCTGGTGGTTTCAAAGTTGAAAAACACATATCGGGTTCGAGACCCATTTTTGTACCGATTGTTTTTGAGGGTTCATTTGTTACAGAGATCATTTTAATTCATAGCATTCATTCATATTCCTCGAGCTGACAATTGGATGGCAGACTTATTGGCTAATCAAGCAATTGATTGGCATATACATCATTCAACATTTTAGTCAATATATCAAATACATCATATATTTTTCATACATTTGAGTCATCACATCACATAAACTGTTGTGTATATATATATATTCACCTAGAACATCTTAGCATCGAGATGCCGCCACAATGAATGAGGCACATAAGAAACAGATTAAGGTTCAGTACAATAAAGCGGTCAAACCTAGGGTTTTCTCCGAAGGAGACATTTTCTTAGTTTATGCACAAGAGAAGGATTCCCTAGGGGAAATCAAGTTTAAATATATGTGGTATGGCCCCTTCATCGTTAAAAATGTCCTCAAAAAAGGAGCTTATGTCTTGGTTGACTTTGACGGGAATGAGTTGGCGGAGCCCAAAAAAGGGCTCTATTTGAAAAAGTACTATGCCTAGGCTTTGGCCTAGCATCTTGCTTTTGTATATATATATTTTTTTTGTACATATATGAGTTTTTGGAATTTTATGTGATTATGATGCATTTGATCTGCTTTGGCAGGTTGCATTGGATGTCATGAGTCATTTTGGTTTCGCTGATGGTGCTAGTAGACATACCCAAAACTTGGCTTCTGCGGCTTGGGTACTTCATTATCCATCTGGTCAGTTGTTGGTTTCAAGAGGTATCTGCATTGGTCCTGCTTCGAAAAATGTAGAAGAATATACTACATTGGTTTATCTACTCTTGGAAGTAATATCTTTGGGTGTTGTTTCGTTACTAGTGTTCTTGGACTCCCAGCTGGTGGTTTCAAAGTTGAACAACACATATCGGGTTCGAGACCCATTTTTGTATCGATTGTTTTTGAGGGTTGGTTTGTTATAGAGATCATTTCAATTCATAGCATTCATTCATATTCCTCGAGCTAATAATTGGATGGCAGACTTATTGGCTAATCAAGAAATTGATTGGCATATTCATCATTCAACATTTTAGTCAATATATCAAATACATCATATATTTTTCATACATTTGAGTCATCACATCACATAAACTGTTGTATATATATATATATATCATCAGAGTGTTCAAAAATATACAAAATTTGGACCCATCTGTTCTACAAAATTTGGGCTTAAGCCCTATCATGTTCAGTATAAAAAATATATTACAGACATCTGGTAAAAAATATATATCTAATCCTATGGTCCCTGCCCAACATTCATGTTCCTATAGAACACGATAAAAGTTGCTACAAGGCGTAATAACCACACCCAGCCTTGTGGTACTCCTACTACCCATCTTTGGATAGCCTCTAGTAAGTCCTCTACTACAGACATAGGCATTTGGTGAGTCAAACTCTCCAAGTTCCTTTGAACAGCATGGAGGGTCCTACCCGGGTCTTTAGCATCTGCCTCACCTCTGCGGCGCTTATGCCTTGGGTATCCTTCAGGTCTGACTAATCCCATATCTGCATCATGATCATCATAATCTTGTAATTCATTTGAGTCCAATAAAAAAACATTTTTTAATTTTCATATTTTGAAAAAATCCAAAATAATAATATTATCAAAAATCAGAAATAGCAATCTCACTGATTACACCCCATGCTGCCCCGGGTGGAAGGACTAGATCTGGATCACCACGAAAATCCATCACAGCATAGGGATAATCCTCCACAGTGATAACTTGTTCCTCCCACCTTTGGAAGAACTCGTTATCCCATGCAGTCCGGGGAACTTCACTTCCCCCCAATCCCTTCATCAGGTCAGCCCATTAGGCTATTCTTGGATCTCTGGGGCTGCTGATGGTAGAGATCACTTTGGGTCAAAGCCCTAGAATCCTCTCAAAGAATAATGTCAGTAATATGGTTCCATATCCAAAAATTTTAGTTTTAACCTTCCGGATCAAAGTCAACTGTATCTTCATGTTTCTCAGCAAGGCTGTGCACCAATCAAAGACGTGAATCAAGCATTCTACCGCAATACTCATTTGAGTCCTGGATACCTGATGTAGGGAAGTAGATCTTGCTACCCTACCAATGGTAAAAAGGATAATTTTCATGTATAATTCTTTCAAATATTTGATTGCGATCTGAGTCCCTACTTTTTGAGACCCCTCTACGCAATAGACTTGGACGTAGTCTTCCACAGTAAGCCCTCCCAAAGGGTTTCTATGCAAATATACTAGATCTCCTCTCCGTGAGAGTCCAGTAATGAAGTATATGTCTTCCACTTCTATGCGTATAGGAATTTGATCTATCATGAAGCATTCTTCCTCCGGTTCCCAGTGATCTACCAACATTTGGAGCAACTGGACATTACTTTTCATAGTTGGCATTTTGAAGAATTTGAGCAATCCGCAATTTCGAAGGATATCGAGCAAATTTTGATCCTCCATCACTTCATTATCAATGGTACTATGCTCACGCTCCCTCCAAATTATGGACATCCTGCAAAAATTCATCAATTCATTCATTAGGTTCATATTTTAAATTTTCAGTCTGTGCATACGCGACTTCCTTTACACACAGTCATGTATCATACGCAGGTTCATCCAAATGAACCCACGTATGCGCAGAGGGTTTCATCAAAACAAAGGTTTCCTACGGTCAAATTTCTAAATTTTTCTCTTAAAATGGAATGAAATTGATGGCAAAGATAAATTAGGAGCCTACCTGACTGTTTTGGTGCGATTTGACGACTGATTGCTCCTGTTCTGAGAAGGAGATTTTTTTCTCCAAAAGTTGCTCCTCCACTTCTGCAATGTGAAAATGATCCAACATGAGGTAAATGGTCTATTTATACCCAGAATTTGAAAAAATTTTGCCAAATTTTTTTATGCTTATTTTTCAAATTTGTCTCAAGTTGTACAACCGTGTTGCTTATAATTTTTGGGAAAGGTATTCTTTCAGGGACATTTTACTGGAGTTGAGATTTTTTCTGGTTTCTTCGGATCCATGACCGTTGACCTGTCATGGAAGATATATGATTCTGAACTGGCATATAGGTTAAGGAATCCAATTTCCATTGCATTATGCATACTAGCCTCCATTCTGATCACTTGCCATAGGGTCGATCCCATCTTGTCATGAGTACTTAACCCATTTCACTCGCTGATTTTTTAATCATGACTTGGTGGTAGAGCCTTCCTTTACATGGGCTTCCTAGTTAGTTCCTCGCTAGAATTTTTTGCCCATGCTACAATAAATGTAGGCTCGAGAGTCCTCGTTATTTCCGCCATGACATATACGTTGAAGCTACATTCTTCTTCTTCTTTGCTACCATTTTTCTGGCCATTACCTAGAGGCTCCTTTTTTGTTGGTTGTCGAGTTGTATTTCTGCATTGCATATTGACCACTTGTTGATCTTGGCCTTTAGCAAGTTTAAGCCATATTTTGACCTTGACTTTTTGTACAAGTTAACCATGCAATCACTTAGTTACCGTGACTTCACTCCTTGCTACCCATGGATGGAACACTCCTTTGAGTATCACTGACCAGATTCCGACTCCTTGCATTGCACATAGGATTGTTCCTATCCCCGGAACTAGTGCATATGCTTTATCATACTCGTTCTATCCATTGTACTATAGCATTATTTTATTCTTTTCCAGGCTTTGAATATGAAAAAGACAAAAAAATTAAATATTTGAAAAAGAGCGGGAACGGGATATTACTTCATATTTTGATGGCAGCTGTAGTGTCAGTTTTGTCGCCCTTGAACAAAGCACAAATAGCTATGTCTTTCCTTCATTTGGGATGGTTTTAGTTTTTACTTAGGAGAAGCCATAACCTTGTTACATGTGTCAGTTCTCCCCCGGTTGGTTATCTCTTCCAATCATATGGAGGGTTTGTTCGTGCCTCCTGCATGACAAACTTATACAAAGTTATCATCTGCCACCATATTCAATATGAGTCGTGCTTTTGTTCAAGGGAAGTTAACCTGAGTCGACCTATCTGCAGTGTCTCTTGACTCATTTTTCATTCGGCCTTCCCGGTCTTGTCAGTGTCTTGTTCTATCATATCAGATATCTGGTCCTATGCTCGTGCTAGTTTGAGAAGGTCTCCATTGACTTCTTGCTAGAGAGTTTGTCTCTTATCGACTATGACATATTGCTCTGAGAGAAAACCTAGAGTTGCACCTTGGCCCTATTTACATCATTGATAGGTGACCTTGTGCTCAGCATTTGATCATCATCATGGGTCTTTGACTAAGTGGTTTCCCTTGTGTTTGACATCAGCTTACATTATCACACCTGGGATTCATGCAGTACCTTGATTTCCATTTGACCCTATCGGTGGATATCTCGCCTCTTTGTCAACTTTCATTATTGGTTGGTTCATAGGGTTTTTGCCATGTGCTAGCTTCATCTTGTGCATGCTGGAAACATACTTCAGGTTGGTTACTTCACTCTACTTCATCCGATTCCTTCCAAATTTTGGCCTGTGGGTTACACTCGCGCTGGACTGATGTGGGATGCCTTAATGCCTTCCTTCCAGTAGATCTTTTCCCATCGACTCCGACTCATTGCTCTAGGAATAATATCTAGAGTCCTTTTGTCAGTACTGTATGGTTTGCAGTCATCAGTGGCAGATTCTTCGCCATCGACAGTGAGGATACATCATTGCCTCCTGATTGGTGGATTATTTCAAGTGTTCGACTTCAACTCATTTATTTGCACTTGTTGGATTGTACTAGGGCACCTTGACGCTCATTATCATTAACGGTGGGTTATCTAGCGTTTGTTAACAGTATACAGTAATGACCGGTAATCAAACAATTTCTCACATGGTCGACTTCAGCTCATTTATTCCCATGGTGTAGAATTGTTCCATAGTGATCAGTGAAGACCTCGGGTTGCATAAGCATGATTCGGTTCACTTAGACAGTTTCTTCAGTTTTCTGCCAATGATTTCGTACACCCTTATATGTTGCAGTTTCACCACAGCAGCATCTTATATGTTGGCTCCCGAGTTGTGTGTTGTACCATTTGTTCCACCACTTATGATTTGGTACTTGGAGATTCAATTGTGACTTTTATGATCAGATATCTATTATAGCATCGTTGATCAGTCTTCTATATGTGATACTTGGACCTGGTTTTGACTTGTACTTCCAGGTAATGATCAGTGATCAAATGATTCATTATGCACTTTACATTTTGTCAGCTATACTTGTATATATTTTGGATCCGCTCTATATTCCATATGCAGACATGCTTTTTATTTTACTGAGCATGGGTATGCCTACCTCAGACATGAGCTATCTCCCTGATTTCTCTCACTGGTTTTTTAGCAGGCTAAAATCTGGTGAAGTCCTCTCTAGTCCTTGCAAGGTTCTTTCTACGCACATAATACATTTCGGCCATCATGTACCCCTTATGACCTCATATATTAGGGGGCATATTTTATAGTGTTATTTCTCACCTTCATATACTTGATGATTTACACTTTGGCCTTGGGCATCCTTTCCCCCAGACTTGAATATTTTTCTCAAAAATAGTGTCTTAAAACCCATACGCGATTCTGCCCAGATTTTTCCACGTATATATGTGAGTCCATTCATATATATCTACGTATGCCTTTTTAATTATTAAAAAATATATAAAATCCCTATATTTGAGGCAGGTTTGATGATTATTCCAGTAATTCAACCACCCCAGCCCATGGCCCAACTGCTCCTAACTGTAGAAACTAATTTGAGGGAGTATAAATTCCCCTCAAAGGTATGGCCTAAGGTAGAGAGAAAATGTATAGATATTATAATCTGCTGGAGCCCTATTCAAGTCTGATGTTCCCATGCCTCTGGCACTTCCTAGGTATATTCAAGAAACCCTTGTTTCCTTGAGATGTTCATCACCCTATATGACATCTATTGTGTACACATCTTGGAAGAATTCTTGCGAGGCTAGGGCTGGATGGATCCAGAAGACAGTATGCTCGAAGGCCGTGGCAAAATTTAGGTGATCTCTCCACATTTTGATTACTGTACGTGTCATTCATAATAATAAGAGCCATCTTGTTCCTAAGATTTACGTGTTAATGATGCTTTATATATGTGTAATAATCATTAATTGAACATTTCATATTGTTTTCATGATATTATACATGGCTTTCACTAACATCTAGGAACTATATATTCTATACAAATAGGTTTTTGTGTTTTTTCTTTGTGGATTTACATGTTTCGGAGCACAAAGTGTTGCAGGGGGTTTGCACCCTGCAAGATCTACATCAACTGAGGGAATTTTGGGTAATTTTTGCAACCATTAGTATCTAGTTTTCAGTGTAGAAGTTGGTAAAAGTGAGTCCTTCTTGAATGGCATGCCCCTGATCTATGAAGGTTGTCAACCCAAGACCTTTAGGGTGTTAATTCTCGAAACAGTTGGCCTATGTAAATAATCTCCTACCAATTCATAGCTCCATTCTTTGACATGCCCATTGTCAAAGACATCTCCAACAATGCTGCTACATATAGAGAATTCCTTCCAAGATGGAAATACCTCTTGATCATCCAAGGCTAAGGAGTAGCCCTCTTGCACCATGATAGTGCCAACTCCTGCTCTTGCAACATCATGCAAGGTATGAGAACAAATTTGTCCATGCTCTCCCAATAACAACCAAAGAAACAATAGTTTTTGTTGCCTCCTCATACCTCCATCATACAAATCATGTGGTGAAAACATAATGATTGATATGAAGAATGTCATATCAACACAATGCATCCATACTCCTTGCTGCCCTATGATGCAAGTATCCTACCAAAATTTCTCCACCCACATACCCCCTGAAATAGGATATGTCACATGATGGCCAAACTCCTTAAAGAGTATCCAATGCAGCCAAGCCTCCTACTGCCCAATGTCATAAATTTTCAAGTAGCTCTCCAGCTTCTTGCTCACCATCCACACCCATTCATCCAAATTTGGGTGCCTCCCATCATGATCTACCTTGGCACCCTTCCAATGAAGACTACCATCCTCCCAAATTATATTTATCTTATTGCATTTCATGGGATGTTGAAATGCGCGCAACTCCTTGGATATCTCTTAGATAAGATCTCACACCAATGATCATCTTGAATCCATAAGGATACAAGTGTGTTGGAGGAAAAACCTCCTCACTGTTGTTTAATGATAGCGTTGTTAATCTCCCCAATGATGCAGTGGCTATCTCATACTCCAACTCAAAGATGAACATATGGTTTTGTATGAGATTATTTTGGACAATGTTCATCTTATCCCCCAAAAGGTCACACCCCAACCTCAAGTGTTGTGTGCAACTCAACAAAGGCACATGAGGATGATGGTTCAACCCTCCCTTGAGAAATTCAAGGTTGCACAGTGCAGTGCAATTCTGTAGCTCCACATTAGCAGTATGAAATGGTATACATCCCTCCATAATATTTGCAGTAACAATATGAAATGGAAACTTAGGCATACCTTGATGAAATTTGGGAACATCTTGTATGACTGTAAGAGTTCCTTCCTCCAATGTGTTGGCTCCCCCAACTGCTGAAGATGATGGTTTCTCCTCCATAGTTGTATCAGTGTTGGTACATGCCTCTTCCAATGGTGGTGAGGGCTCCTCCTCTTCTGAATTCTCCTTGCCAAATTTTATGATCAACCTTTGAGTAAACTCAGCAAAAGTAGTCACTCTTGCATGACTCAAATGGCTGAACCACCAAATGTTTGCTTCACCCTCAAGGTGTAGCACTGCAATATCTACAGCTTCTAATTCTACCACTAGATGTAGTAGGAATAATGCATCTAGTTTCCTTGCCCAAGCCCTTGTTGTAGATGACCCATCAAAAGTAGACAATAGAAACCTATTTCCCTTTATTCTTTCTTTGCAGCAAGGTCTCCTTTCTTCCTCAAGCTGGATGAACTGTGGGAGAGTTAGAATCTCATTGAAAGCTAAAAATTGAGATTTATATTCAATAAGGTATTCACTTAGAATCTTGTGATCCAAGTGTCCTCCATATTTCTGCAATTTGTCTCCTTTTTTAAAAGGATAGGGTATAGTCCCACTGCTTCTTTCTTCTCTTATTTTCTTGACCTCCTTGTTGAGGTCCTTTCTAGATCTGAAAAAAGATGAGATAAAACTCATTCTCTCCATCATTCTGATCTTCCAATTTTTCTTCTTATTCTTCTGATAGCATAATGGCTGAGATTCCACAGGCTAAGCCAATATTATGCTTTGATACCACTGTAATATCCCAAAATGGGGATGCAGCAATACATGAACACAAAAGTGGAGTAGAAGGGATTAATCAACTCATAAAATTTAAGAAGAGCACATAGCCATCATATTAACGTTACAACAGCAAAATTTATACAAGATCTTGAGGAAATAATCACTCAAGTTAGGAAATACAAGCCTCAAGAAAACATGTACATGAAATATGAAATATACTACTAAACAGAAAATGCCCAAGGATATGACAGCACATTTTTATTAGAGAAAACTATAGCTGGAGTATGTAAATACATGGATATGGAAATATAAAACTCATACAATGTTGGGAGCAAAGATCTAAACCCCCAAAGACAATTCCAAGACAATACGGAAGGGATTTCCTGAAATATGAAAAAGTACAAAATGCTAGAGTTGTAGTCCTAGGACTGAATAGCAGCTGCAACTCAAGAACTAGATGGAGATGCCTGAAGATGCTGAAAAATATGAATAAACCTCCTCAAATGGATCTTCCAAGTGAAAGGTTGATCCTAACACTAAAGAACTCACCCTCCAACAATCACTGCAGCCCTCACTGCAAATGCTCACTAAAAATAACGCAGTCAAGGAGAGGGACTATGCTGCAGGAGATAGAAAATGTATTGGCCAAGTGCCAAGATCTGAAATCTACTCCAAAGGCTTCCTCACTGATCTCACAAAGGAAATAAAGCTTCCTCCTCTAAAAAATAAGCTCCGGAAGTGCTGTTGTGAAACCTCCACTGCATCACCCTGCAACACAACGTTATACTCTGTAGAAATAATGTTGTAGATGAAGGAGGTGGCTTGGCCTTAAGCATGTGGATAAATGAAGTGAAAGCTCCCTCAAAATGCCTCTCTTGAAAGTAGAAGGAATTCCTAAACAGGGATTCCTTGTGCTAAGCAGCACATAAATCTCAACTAAACATTTGAAGAAAGCACAATAGTCATGCAGACCAGAAAATCAATAATCCATATCATGTCTTGCCATGGATGCCTTGCCCTCATTTTATACAAATGGAAGCCCTCTCACCTTGGGTCCCACTCATTAAGGTTTCCTCCACCAAGGAATCTTCCTCCCACTATCACTGCGATGTCTCCAGAGATGATCTCCACCTCTTATCACAGATTGTTGACTTGGTCAAACTTGACCTTGTCCACATGCAAATGTCGCTTTTCACACATGAGGGTGTGAAATCCAGCCATAATAATGATCCATTTTCTCACCATAAGGGGTTTTATTCCTATTTCTGAAATGTATTGGCCTCCTTACCCATTTATTCATCTCCTAGGTGTCAAAAGAAAAAATCAATATTCCAATTAGTTGCATGCTAATTTTGGAATATTACACCCATTCGTCCTTCCAACACTTCTGGAAATCTACGAGCCTCGCGAGCCATTCCTGAAGCTTGATAAAAAATGTCACAAAGAAAATTTCATAGAGCTTTGTGAAAATGTATGTATTCTTCCATTTCTTTGTGGTTAGCTTTGCACTGTGATTCTCTCTTACTGCGAATTCCTGAATTTTCTTTTCAAACCACTCGTTGGTCTCTTTCTTCTCAGGTCTCCAATGTGTTCTTGGCACTACCTGATCTCTCTCTCAAAATTCTCCCGGTCCTGGAAACGGAACCATTTTTTGGCTCAAGGGGTCCCGACCCAGGTTCGAAGGTTAAGGTTTGCCAACAAACCCCTATACTACTGGCCCTTTCGGCAGTGACCTGCTTGCATAGGCTAAAGTCTCATCCAAAGCAGTATGGGAGGGTGCTGGAACTAGGTTTACGCACCCTAAGAGAGAGTAGGTAAGTCAATCAGAGTTGCATTCCCAACTTATGAAGCTTTTCATTTAACATATCTAGTTACAGGCTTATATCACAGAGCTCAGATCTAATAATTACCTTCGCATCCACGTGCGTAATACCAACCTATCAACACAGCAACTATAATCGCAACATTTAATAGATCATAGATTCATATAACATAAACAAAGATACTTTCGCATCTATCAAACAGATACTTTCACAGTTTAATCATAAAACCAAAGTTCTCATAAATCATAACAAAACATATCCATATAACATCAGATATCAATAGTACTTTGCATATATATTAATATCAGAATCTCCTTACAATTCCAAAATACCACCTACGCACACAGCCAGCAGGGTTCGCACACAGCAGGACTGAGGAGCTCCGCGCACACAGCCAGCAGGAGTCCTTCAACCCAAGAACAGATCTAACAATTCGTGCTTAACATCAATCTAAATTCTTTTCTACCTTAGACTAAAAAAGGCTCATCTATTTATACCGATTTAGCCTACGCATCCAATGGTCCTCAAACTGTGGTTTGCGGATTCTTGGTCTACCCTTGACCCATTACAATGCGTTCGGGGCTTTCACCCACCCAAAAACCACTGAGCTAGACTAAATAATACAAAAAATATACAAAAATAGACAAAATTTTCAACTTTAGGAGACCCTGCTCCAACACCATCATTCTTCCGCACCGTCACGATCAGGCTCCCATAGGGTGATGAACTAGGCTAGATGTGATATTTCTGCAACAACTCCTGAATCTGCCTCTTGATTTCGTTGTTCTCCATAACAGAGTGCAGATATATTGTGTTAGGTTCCTATGATTTGTTAGATTGGTGAGATCAAATGCATAGGGTAACATCAGACCAGTCTTTGGAGTCCTAGGACCTATCCTTCCTGGACTCAAAGAGGGCTCTCTCTAATTTGTGCAAATGATGTGAACTTGTTTGCTTTTAGGGTTTTATTTTAGGCTAGTTGTTAAGTGTAGGGTTTTTTTGTTTGTTTTGGTTGGGTAAGACGATTAAGTAGAATAGATAAAGTGAGTAATCTTCAAATCATTGGGCTATGGAGTCAATAAAAGTCATGGAAAGTTTCAAAAATAAATCGGGGTGGATCACAGGGAAAATCTAGCATGGTCAGATGGATTCTCAAGGTTTTTGTGAAGTGAAATGAACATAAAGTTTGTGAAACAAAGTAGGGAAAAGGGCAATCAAGAGTCCTTTTTCATGTACTTAAAACAAGGAGTACTTCAGCACTATTTAGCATGAAGAATAAATTGACAGACAGGGCACACCAATAACCCTTTGATTCAACTTAAGAAAATAAGCATTTCAGACATACAATCCAATGAAATATAGAAGGAGAGAAACTAATTTAACTTCTAGTGATTTCACCTTCAAGGTTAGAAAATATTCAAGATACACATATAACTTTAATCAAAGAAGAGGGAACACCTAAACATCATTTATCATAGCTATGAATATCTCCAAAACAATTATTCAAGCATGGACAAAGGGTATGATGGAAACATAGCCTCTTTGGCAAACCTAGACAATGGTACTTTGGAGAGAGACCTCAAGGAAAGTGTTTAGAGACATCAAACAAGCAGGGCTAACCATAAATCATCTTTGATATCCAAACCATTAATGAAATAAACAATATTGGGAGGTCTAGAGAGCAATTAAGAATTCTCTAAAATGGCCTAGCAGAGGGAAACATAGAGGCAGTGAAGAAAAAATAGAGCTAAGGTGCCTTTGAAAAAATTTCTTAGTCTAAAACCTTTGTCCTAATGCAATTTAGAAGGATGAAACACAATGATACATGAGAAAACAATAACTGAATAGAAGCACATCACCATTAACCAAGCTCACAGGTCCTGCAAGCATCCTTCTCCATCATCAATCAAGACAAGCCATTTACAAACTCCACAACACCAATTTCTTCTCCAATCTCCAAAAAAACTATGTATTGCTCCAAAGGGTCATCAAATTCCAAAATTTTAAAATGAATCCCTCATGCTCTATTTATCTATCAAAGGAGGGAAAAAACCCTAAATAGGGTTTGAAAACATCAAAATCATCCATAAATGTCATTTATGCCCAAGAGACCATGCAAGGCACAAGGCACAAAATATCTCATAAAATAAATGCCAAAATAACTCCTAGCACCTAATTTTGGAGTGTTTTGCCTCAAAAAACATTAAAATATCATTTTTCAACAAATGAGTGTCTTTTTTTGACTTTTGGCCAAAAGTGCACAATTTGGTTTGAACGCACAATACCTTCCCGAGCACAAAATAAGTCAACTTTCAGCCAAGTTTTGGTGACCTTACCAATGTCGGAATTTGCTCCGTGATGGCTCGTTGGAAAGCTGGCTGAGTCCAATTTCCAAATATACCATTGGTTTTCTGATTGAGCTCCATTTGCCTATCTTTTGTGGAGGTAAATCCCCTCTGCTGACAGAGACGATCCCTACTAGCCCAGCTCGGGTCTAGCAACAATCATATCATGCTAAGGCACAGGTTCCTAATTACAATAAACCAACTTGCGAAGAAGGCCTACCTCAAGTCCAACGCTGTTGTTCTTAGAGAAGATGGCGCTCCCGTTTCCTTGCTCCATCAGATCACAATCCTCTCGCTCGTCGCGATCGAACACCTGCACACATAAGAAACACGACAAACACAAGCGTAAAACCCGATATATGCAATTATGTATCAGTGAGAGAAGACACAACTCATGATCATAATGAACAATACGAGTGGAACCATAACCAATAGTCACTTATCATTAATTCATACAAAGGAAAATACAACCAGGCTCGGACGTTGAACCTTCCTTCGTCGGGTCGTCAGCGGAATATGTCTCAGTAAAGCTTGTCAGGAATGGGGACAAGCCTCTCTCTTCGATCGTCAATCTCCTTGCTATGGATTTGGCACTATGAGGACTATCAAAGCTCTTGCAGCATTCTTTAGGCTATGAAGGCTCTTGGAGATTAGCTTGCAAAGGGAAATGGCAAGCTTATATAGATGTTGGAAGAGGAATTGGGATCCCTACAATCATGGGATTGGCCCTATCCTCAAGGAATATTCCATGAGAGGTGGCAAACTACTTCCTCTACATGGAAATCCAGACCCAAACATCCCAACTCAATTCAGAGACCATTTCAGGAGTTGGTTGGAGTCAATCTTCCACCATTTATTTTTTTTAAACACCCTTTAATAAGCCTGGCGCGAGTGCGACTCTGAGACAGAGTGCCAATTGGCGCGCCCTCTTTGGATGATTTCCCCCATTGGCGTGGGTATAACACTGGCTAGTTGTGCCAAGGATGAAAAGGCTATTTTTATGGTTTTTCACAAGGAAATGTCTTCAAGGGAATGAAACTCCATGTCTATGGGAATGCCATGAAAGTGTTTTCAGATCATGTCACTGCTCACAGGTCACGGAATAAGCCCTCCAATGTGCAGGACGGGGAATTGCAGGGACGGTGACAAATTGTTGTGTAACAGATGCCCCCTAAAGCATGAGGCCCGAAAGAGAGAGAGGGGTGAAATTCTTTACGAGAATGTGTCTAACTAAAAACACTGTCGTCAGAAAACCTACGTAGAGAAGTACAAATGATATCTAAAATACATAATATATATGTGGTATGGGTGTAGCTATCCATAACAGAGTATACAATAATCCAAATCCAAGGCATGGACGCAGCCATCTAGTGAGGATCGATAAATAGACTCAAGTATGGTCGCATCCATCCAGTGAATGAGTCATGTAACTAATCATAATAATCCACAAAATCGCAGCCTGGATTCCAATAGACAAAATCCAAGGTCTTGCGCTCCATCTCGACCCGAACAGAGTACAAGTTCAAGCATGCGAATAAGTGAGTTGAAGTCGAACATGCAAGAACATCACCTGATTACCAACCAATGATGAGAGTTGTTAATAGATGTGAGAGGTACCACCAATAATGACAATGGCCCTCAAGGTACTATAGGTACAATCTACAACATGTGAATCAGTGAGCTGGCGTCGAACACCCGTAGAATCACTCGATCGGAGGCCAATGATGAAGACCTCATGTCGAACACGAAGAACCTGCCATTGAGGCATGCAGGCTCCAAGGTACCAGAAGGGAGTCTCTAGATAAAATTCCTGGATAATGAGCTAAATTTGACAGGAAGTGACCTTGATCGAAGGTGGGCCATAGTGTTACCCACATCATCGATGCGAGATAGAGGAGTATAATTTTTTTGTGAATCAAGATCAGATGAGAATCAGAGGAAGGTTGAAACTTTGCAGAGGTCAACTTATCTTGAACATATCGGTGGCAAGACAGTGGATTTGGCAGTATTTGACATCAAAAGATCAAAGGTCATGATGACAAGGCAAAGAGCATATGAGAGGTCAAAAGGGATCGCCCAAACCCACGGAGGCAAGTGGAAAATGAGATGAGATGTCCCCAACTCAACACGAATGCAGACAAGTGCCATGTTCAAGAGCGACATACTGCCGACACGACAATGATGTTGGTTCCATTTTCCCCACCATTTCTGGCGAGTACCTCTTTATTTTTACACAAGCTTGAAGAGGATACCATATGCTTGTCATATAAGTCCATCCTAGTACATTTAACGATCCCAAGGAAGGAGAAACTCGAATAACGTCATTACGACTGAATCCAATGTCATCAGGGTTTAACGAGTCTGACAAAGGAAGAACTTGGTGTCTTTTCATGTTTAGAGAGTTTGAAAAGACAACAGAAAAGTAAACTCCAATAGTCCCTTTTCGTAAATATTTCCTCAGATCCGAAAAGGTAGAAAGCTATGTCTGAGAAAACCTCCTAGTCGCAATAGGCTAGGGTATTCCTTTTTCATAAATAATCTATCCCAGCCCGAAAAAGGGGTAAACGTATACTGGGTAGATGTCGTTTCGTAACCACTTTAATGAGATCAAAACGACAAGTGACTTGGAAATATTTTCACGTTTAGGGAGTCAAAAAAGAGCTGAAAGTTGACTCCTCCTAGATGAACGAGTGGTATAAAGGGTAGAAACTGGTTCCGGTGATGGTGGAACTGCTCAAAACAAATAAAGGTCAAGGGGCTGGCTAACAAGACCACTCATCGCAGCGGTTCCTCAGGAATGGTTAAAACAACCAAGTGAAGGCATATGATCGTCCAAGTAGATAGTGACAATGGAGTGAGAAAACCAAGGCTCATCTGGCAAAAAAAGGCTGATAAAATGGGAATGGTTTCATTTTTACACAAGCCTGAAATCAGGAAACTCTTCTTGAAGTTGGTTTCATTTTTACACAAGCTTGAAACGGAAACAAACTATGCTTGAAAAAGTAAGCATGCCCCCAGCATGGTGACTCAATTTGAGGTACATGCCCCCCAAGCTTCAATCCATATGAAAGACAGATGGAGTGAAGGTTCAAATTACGAGATCAAGAGACAGACTCGACTGGGATTTTACGAGAACTTATCAAAGACTCGAATTGAATTGAAAAGTGTTTCATTATTTTAACGAGGTTGACACATTAAAAGAACTATCCTCAGGACACCTTGTTTCATGGTGTAAGGAGCTTGGCACAAGATAAGGAACTCTTCTCCAACAACCTTGTTTCATTTTTTAAGGAGATTGACATAAGACAAGGAACTCTGCTCCAACAGACCTTGTTTCATTTTTTAAGGAGCTTGAAACAAGAAAAAGAACCATGCTCCGAACACCTTGTTTCATTTTTTAACGAGCTTGACACAAGAAAATAACCATGCTCTGAACACCTTGTTTCATTTTTTAACGAGGTTGACCCAAGAAAAGGAACCATGCTCCGATAGACCTCATCATAATGAACAAGAAGTCATTGCTTCCAAGAGTTTCCCGTCTGATGGAAGGAAAACGTCTTGGAAGTCAGGACCCAATGCCCCCAGCACCTGATGCAAAACGGCACTATCACTGAGTACATGCACGGGGTAGGTAGCCACATAGTTGACCTATGGTGGGGCAGATACAATGGGTGGATAAAAACCAAGAAGGGATGATGGCGGGCCAGATGCCACATCAGGACCAAAGAATGAAAGCTGATCAATGGTCACGATCCGTCCTTCATGTGGAAAACAGACCACACAGAAAAGGGAGGAGACAAGTGCTTCCAGGGCATAGGTGTAATCGTGCCCCAAAAGAAGATTTAAATCCAAGGGGCTTGGAACAACCATCACATCCATATGGATAGTTTTACCTCCCAATGTAACAGGTAACCTTGGAAGGATCCCTAACGGTTGACTAGTTCTTCTATTAAACGTCAACAGATTCTGTGTAACAGGCGCAAGAGGCAGTGAACCGAAAGTGTGCCAAGTAGTTGAGGATAAAATACTAACAGACGCACCTTCATCTATAACAGTGCTAGGTACGATTAGGCCAAAGGCCTGTACCGTTATCTCAAAAGGCACATAAGACGGAAGGCGATATCCCGCAAATCGATTCTAATCAAAGGAAGCGACCAAACTACTCGGAGGGGCTACCATCGAACTGAGATGGTCTTCCCTTGGTGTTACGAAAGAAGAAGGACCATCCTCCACAACCTCCATCTCGAAGGTGAGAGGAGAAACTTCTTGAGATATAGGGACAGGAGAATCTTTCTCCAAGTCCGAGGAATCTGAAGAAACAAGAAGAACCTGAGGGTTGTGAGATCCACTCTCGACATAAAAGACTTGGTGCACCACAGACGGGGCTAGCTCAACTGATCCCACAACCAATGGTTGGATGGGAATGGATTCTTGAATTTGAATTTCCGGGGGGGGTGGGATCGACCAAGGATGACTCTTGACCAATCGTAGGACCAGCTGGTGGAGGACTCAAAGAAAGCCGATTATAACCAACTGGAAGGCATGGTGTAGAACTGGTTAAGTTGTCCAAAACTCATTTGGCTTCATCCATATACGGACAAAGGTGAATGGCATGGTGCCCTTCACACAACTTACAGGGATTGGTAATCTTACCCTGCTTCTTAGGACTCTTACCAGCACCAGCTGAAGATGTGCCCCCAACTTGACTCTCGGAAGCCAAAGGCAATGGTGGGCGACCATTGGACCATGCTTCAAGCACCTTGGGAATGCCAGGGCAGTCTCGAAGAAGATGGTCTCTTGTGCACAACATGCAATGGAAATTGACTTTCCATGGAGGGTTGGAAGGTTTTTCAAGAAGAGATGTTTCAGAAGTAGTAGCTGCACTCTTAGCCTCTCACTTATCAGACTTCTTCTTCTTTGTCTTCCTCTTCTTCTTCTTAGCCACCTGGTTACTCGAATCTAGACTTTCAATAGGCGAAGTAGAAGAGGAGGACGCAGAAACAGATGAAGAAGGGGAGATGTCCACCTTGGAATAAACATGATGTTTTTTAGGTGGAGGAACTCATTGACCAGTAGCCAGGACATTCGGGACCACAGAGGTTGAAAACAACCAAACAGGCAACCCAACAGTGAACCCAGGAAGGGACAACGTTGCCATGTAAGGAGCACCAACATTTCCAAAAGGAGGAAAAGGACCAGGATTCCCATCGGAGGGGATTCCTTGGTTGGTGAACTCCAGGAAAGTTGCCATCAAAAACTCAAAACCGCACACGGGCGAAAAACCAAGGCACACAATCAAACGTCCAACAAGCAAACTCTAACAGGGCGTGTGATCGCAAGTGATTTATTTTACCACATTGAAACTTAGAAACTTCAATTTTCATGTTTTAAGAGTCGAGAAACGGATGAAAGGTGACTCTATCTCTTTCAGTTTTGAAGCAAGCGTGAAAGGACAAGCGCTTGGTGATCTTTTCAAATTTAAAGAGTCAGAAAAGATCGAAATGACTTCTCAGGAATTCTAGGCAAAGGGTGTAACAAATAACAGTGAACTGCAATATACACCTTGGTTTCAAAATGAAAGAGAAATCGACCAAGGACTTAACGTACGTGCAGGAAATCTCCCTGAATGTTGTGTCTAGTATATCACGGGTATAGGGCGGCATACTCGGCTTCCTATGGATAAAGGATAGTAACCTAGTGGGGTCTCCCTTTATATACGCGACGGTATGGGGAGCACAAGTCCATACTAGTGATGTCTAAAGCCAAGAGACGAACGACAGTTACTAGGTTTAAAGATGCCGAAACACGTCTCTAGCCTAGACCTCTAAATATTTCGTTAATGTTTCAATGTTTCCTTAGGTTGATTGAATAAATTTTACGGTTGATCTTCAATTATGTCTCAGTTTTCAGGCCCTAGCGAGTGTCATCTGACAATCTCCTATATGCAGCTATATGAGAAAATAAATATTTCAATTCAATGAATGCTATATAGTTAAGGGAAGAGCTTCAAACAATGATGCAACAAACAACAACACTGAAAAATGAAACTTTTTCCAAACTAGATGGCTTTCACTATCCAAAAGTAATCTCAAACTTTCAACGATGCAAATAATGCAATGTAATCTATGCAAAATCCTCTTTTTCGAAAACTATGCAATTGTAATCTATGCACAATTTCCTTTTGCTTTTCAAATTATAAGAATGCACTCAATGCATTTTTCGATGAAATGAGAATCTACTTAATGCATGCTTTTAATAAAAGAGAATGCAATCAAAGCGACTTCTAGTTTTCAATCATTAAACAATGTAATCTAAGTTCAATGATGAATCTCAAAAAATACTTTTCAATGCAATGTGATCTAATGCATTTTAACGAAAAGCAAACTATGAGACGAAAACTAAAAGAACGCAAATCTTCTTAATGAAGGATGAAAGCAAAAGAGATGTAAACAAACACTAAGAATGCAATCGTTGTTTCAAACACTTTGTCATGAAATCCCTCAAAAGGCGACAAGACATATGAGGTCAAACACAAAGAGGACTTCCAAAGAAAGAGATCAAAACAAGGCATTCATTCCCTTTTACATCAAAAAATCATGGAAATAAGACATTTCAAACAATGAGAAATGTAATCTATGCTCATACAGTGAAAATACCGGAAGGGAAAGACACAATGGTGAAGGATTTAGGGGAAAAATCTCAATTTTCACACACCCTGAAATTGGCACGACTTTGTCATTGACAACTAGCGCCAACTGGCGCGACTTGCTCACTTACAACTAGCACGAATGGAAAATTGGCGCGGGTTGCTAACTGACAACAAGTGCCAACGCCTAAAAATGAAAAAACAAAGAATTTCTCCCTACCAAAACCAGACTCACCACTTCAAGAAGAATCTCCAAGACTCAAATGAACCATGTAATCTAGGCTCAAAGCGAGACAAAGCGGAATTTGAATGAAGAAGAATCCAATCACTCAAATAACGCAATAAAACGATAGACAACCACCAAACCAATGCAGAGAAGCAATCACAAGGTTGACTGAACAGATGGAAACCAAAAACTTCCAAGGGAGGCTCGACACACTATAGCACCTAGATGCCCTAGGGCTAGAATGTAAAATCGATAGAAACGGGCAAACAACCAATGGAAGAAGGTCATAGTCAGTCAAAAAAGGCTCCAGAACACTCAAGCAGTCGAAAAAATGAAACCAAAACCACAGATCAAGCTTAGAAAGTCAAAACCAAGCAAACCCTAGCACCTTTCAGCATTGGCGCGACTTTCAGGCTGAAACTAGCGCCATAACAGGATTGGCGCGAGTAGTAAAATGGCAACTAGCGCCAATTTGCGCGACTGTCAGGCTATTAAGCGTGCCAGTCAATTTTTCTATGAAAAAATAAAAATAAGCAATCCAAGAAGTAGACCAGTGATGTTGGAGCTCAAGCCAAAAGCCAAACTCACAAAAGAAGCCAGCCAAAAGAGCTAATCAAGCAGGCAAAGTCAAGAATTAACCAAAAGACAAGACAATACTCCAAGTGTTCAGTTCATAAACTAAACCGGAGATTGACTGAAGCAGCATTCATCTACTTTCGCTAATGCAGAGCAAGAGCATTTCGAAGGCTATCTGGCTAACTTCAGGCTCTGTTTGTATTTTATAAAGCAAACAACAAGCTAACTCCCCAGTGGAGTCGCCAATTTGTTGTGGAGGTAAATCCCCTCTACGAACAGAGGCGATCCCTACTAGCCCAGATCGGGTCTAGCAACAATCGTATCATGCTAAGGCACAGGTTCCTAATTACAATAAACCAACTTGCGAAGAAGGCCTACCTCAAGTCCAACGAAATTGTTCATAGAGAAGATGGCGCTCCCGTTTCCTTGCTCCAACATATCACAATCCTCTTGCTCGCCACGATCGAACACCTGCACACACAAGAAACACGACAAACACAAGCGTAAAACCCGATATATGCAATTATGTATCAGTTAGAGAAGACACAACTCATGATCATAATTAACAATACAAGTGGAACCATAAACAATAGTCGCTTATCATTAATTCATACAAAGGAAAATACAACCAGGCTCTGACGCTGAACCTTGCTTCGGCGGGTCGTCAGCAGAATATGTCTCAGTAAAGCTTGTCAAGAATGGGGACAAGCCTCTCTCTTCGATCGTCAATCTCCTTGCTATGGATTTGGCACTATGAGGACTATCAAAGCTCTTGCAGCATTATTTAGGCTATGAAGGCTCTTAGAGATTAGCTTGCAAAGGGAAATGGCAAGCTTATATAGATGGTGGAAGAGGAGTTGGGATCCCTACAATCATGGGATTGGCCCTATCCTCAAGGAAGCTTCCATGAGAGGTGGCAAACTACTTCCTCTACATGGAAATCCAGAGCCAAACGTCCCAACTCAATTTAGAGACAATTCAGGAGTTGGTTGGAGTCAATCTTCCGCTATTTATTTTTTTAAAACACCCTTTATTAAGCCTGGTGCGAGTGCGACTCTGAGACAGAGTACCAATTGGCGTGCCCTCTTTGGATGCTTTCCCCCATTGGCACGGGTATAACACTGGCTAGTCGCGCCAAGGATGAAAAGGCTATTTTATGGTTTTTCACAAGGATATGTCTTCAAGGGAATGAAAGTCCATGTCTAGGGGAATTCCATGAAAGTGTTTTCAGATCATATCACTGCTCACGGGTTACGGAATAAGCCCTCCAATGTGCGGGATGGGGAATTGCAGGGATGGTGAAAAATTGTTGTGTAACACTATCCAAAAGGCAAAATGTCCAATACTTCTCTAGGTGCAGTGCCAAGTCTGAAAATGAGGCAGAAAGGTGAAAAATGAGGTGTTTTTTGGCCTTTTGAGAGGTCAAAAATGCTCCAAATGCTCTGAAATTTGGTGAGCATAAGGTACTAGTCATTAGGATTCCAAAAATGTAAATTTATCCCTCTAAATATGCCTGAGATGAAATCGTAGCGCCAAGGGTGCTATGCTTAGAGGCCTCCAAATTCACAAAAACCAAAAATTGTCAAAATTCTCTCAAATTTAGTGGATGTGTTCCTCATGGGTTTTGAGAGACCTGTAGAGAAGATTGTGCCAAAATTCCAAGGTTAGCTTGGCATTTTTACTCTTTTAGGGCTTAGATCTTGGTTTGGGCCTTCTTGAGTTTAGCCCTTGCAACTTGGTTTCTCCGAGCATAATGCTTGGTCATCCTCCTTTGGAGATCAAGATCCTTGTTAGATCTCTTCAATTTAGCCTCCAAGTGTATGTTGGCTCTTTCCAACCAAGGCTCCTCATCATGTGCTATCTCCATGGCCAACAACTCATCTAGAGGGAGTTGCTATGTTAAGACTGATTCATGTTCCCTTTTTTTTTCTAATGCCTTCTTCAACCCCATGGTTCTAGGTCTCCTCCTAGACTGTCCTTCCTCATCCTCACTCTCTTCATAAGTGCCCATGAACTCTTATAGCTTTATCGATGCTCTTTTTGCTTCTTTCCAGTCCTTGATGGCTCTATCCTCATAAATTGCAATTTGTGCTCCTAGCTTCCTATTCTCCATGTCAAGGGCATCATTTACACTCTTGGCCCTATTCTGATTAGCTTGAAGGTCTTCAATGAGGGCATTTTTGTTCTGGATGAGAAAGTTTGAGATCCTTGCTTCATTCTCCTCATCACTATCCACCTGAATGATTTCAAACTCCCTCTCAACCTCATGATATTCTTCTTCATTTACCTTTTGTTTTCCTTTGTCTAATGGCTGATCTGAGGTGGATGGCATGGTCCCTTGCCTTTTGGAGGCAGCAAACACAAGCCTTGGCCCTCTTTGATATGTCAATGGAAGAAGTCTGCTTGTGATCTTGTTGGTGTCTTTTTCATGGCTGTGATCCTTGCTGCTATCATCAAACTCTTCTTTTTCATCATTAGTATCATCAGTCATCATATTTTCTGCTTCATCATTTTCATTTTGTTCATCATTGAAGCTGCTTGCCTCTCCACTACTATGATCTTTATTTTCATCATTACCCTCTTCACTTTTCTCACTGTCTTCTTGACTATCATGACTGTTTTCCTTCTTTTTGTCCTGTTCATTGCCTTCTTCTTCATCATCCTCTGTATCATTTCCCTTTTCTTTATCATTTTATGCCTCTTCATCACTTTTTGCCTCAACCTCTTCATCATTTTTTTTCTCTTCATCACTTTTTGCCTCTTTGTCACTGTTTTTCTCACTTACCTTTTCTTCATTATCTGCCTCTATCTCTTCTTCATCATCCTCCTCTGCCTATTCATCATTTTTCTCTTCCTCATCATCCTCTGCCCCTTCTTCATCATTGACCTCTTTGTCACTGTCCTCTTCTTGATCTGATGCTTTAGGAGAAGGTGAGGAAGGGATTTTTTCTTGAGGGGAGGATTCATGTGTAGATAATGAGTCATGCTCAGTGGGGGGTGATGGAGGAGTGGAGGGAGGTGGATGAGATGATGAGGATAAACTAGGTTGATGATGAGGTTGTGGACTTGTGAATATCTCATGAGCTATGAACACATTCCAAGGTATGCCTTTTTTTTCTAACTGATGTAGTACCACCATCTTGATCAAGGAGTGGTGGAACAAACTATGCATTTGCTGGGTATAACTCCTCCTTCGAACAACAGAATACATCTTGTCTATACTCTGATACAAGTAATAGGGCAAATGAAGCATCTTGACCCTAGTGAAATGCATGAGTAATCTGACATGGTAGGAGTAGAGCCTGGAGTATCTCCCCTCATAGGTAAATTATTTCATGATGACCTTAATTAGGGGTGCATACCTCCCTAGTAAGGGTGAGAAAGGGAAAATAGACTTGCAGCCCTCTTTATAACTAGGCTTGAGGAAAGGCTCATAGAAACTCATGTCCAACTTTTCCCTTTTGAACCATTTCTCACCAACATCAGGAATTCCAGTAGCCTGAGCAATGATATCTGATGATAGCTCAAAGTCTAACCCTGCAAGGCTTGACTATTTTTTGTGTAGGTTGAGGAAAAACAACCTAGTGAGTTCAGGGTGACTTTGCACTTGTTTTGCCTTTTCACAAAACTAAAAACACCCCATGTTTTGAAAGCATGTAAAAATCATGGGGGGAGAAGTAATATCCATTATGTCTTGGAGCTCAAATATGTTAACCTTCCCACCCTTGTTCTTTGGCCTCATAGGCATTTTACCTCCTTCACTGCTCATGCTTCCTTCTTCTCCTGACATGATGACTAGGGTTGCCTGTAATATTCCAAATATAGAATTTTCTACCACAATAAGAATACCTTAAGGTATTCCAAATTTGGAGAGCAGCAAGTGATTATCTTATATAATTTATTTAAACACATGGATTACATAGAACAGTCACAGCAACAAACTATGCCTTTTTACAATGTCACCAAGTGGGGGAAAACAACATATTTGGCCTTAAAAACATTATTTTCTGAAGATGGAGTTAAAAAAGTAGAAAATAATGGTTTTTTCCCTTATAATAGACAATATAGGACATGCATGCAAAATATTTTCAGAAACAAATGCCTTTAGCCTAGTTAAACAAGCCTCCCATGCTCAAGACAGCTAAAATTTGATAAAACCCCAAGATTGCAAAATGTCGGAGCTGCTGCGTAAGAGATTGCGCAGTATAATAGAGGTTAAAATCAGAAAATATAGAAATATATCTGATACTCTTATTATATTACTCAATGAGGCATAAAAACAAATATCTAATCTCTTTTATATAGATCCAAGAAGACCCGGCAAAGGTTTCTTGACAGAAATGATATACATGAAAGAGATGCTACAGATCTGTGGCTGAATGAAATTGTGTAGCTGAAGCTCTACATAAAAATGGCTGAAAAATCAAATAAATGGTTGTATATTCTTCCCCTAACTTTCCCAAAGAAAGGGTGATCCTCCTCTTGGGAAACTAGCTCCTCAAATTTGGGTTTTAACCCCTTCCACTACACACCTTAAGAAATAACGCAGTTTTCTGAAGGGAATACATTTTTTCTGAAGGTAGGTGCTTGGCCCAACACCAAGTAGTGGAAAAATAATATCAGAAACCTCCTCTTATATTTCTTAGACAAGATCTCCAAGAAAGAGTAGGGAATCCCCACCCAGGCAAACCCTTGCACTAAGCAGTGCAGCAACTTAGCTAAACAGCCAAGTATGAAGGAAGTCTAAGCAGACCACATAAAAATATAATCTCCAATATTTCCATATGATTTCCATCTCCTTCATTATATAATTGATGATTTTCCTCACTAAGGGTCCCACCCCCTATGAGGTTGCTTCCATGCAAAGGCTCCTCCACAAAAATTGTGTTGTCCATCAAGATGGTGCAATGTATCTAGATAGCTTTGTTGACTTGATCAACCTTGGCTAATTCTTCATGCCCTGTCCCTTTTCACACTCAAGGTGCCTTCATTTTATCTAGCTCGATTGATCTCTATTCACATTGAGCTGGCTTTATTTAGAATCCACTTCTTTGAGAATAAATCATGTTGACTTGGTCAAAATTAACCTTGTCCACATAGTTTAGACCTTTTTCACACATGTGGATGCTTGAATTGGTTATTTCATGATCCCCTTTCACATTAGGAAGGATTTTTATTCATACTTGAGCAATTTAGGAGCCTCCTTGCTCAATTATTCATGCATCTAGATTTCAAAAGCAAAATTAATATTCCTATTAGCTAAAGCTAAATTAGGAATATTACAGTCTCAACCTCCCAAATGTTTCTTGTCCTCAATCAACTGCAAGGGTGCTGAAAAATATCCCCTCTTCCTCTTATGGCCCCCTCATCCAATAGTCTCCACCATTGCTCTAGAATTTCTGCAAAAATCCCATCTCCTAATGGCTCCACCCAAGTGTGCAAGTTGGCCTTTAGTGAATAACCCCAAGGGCCTTCCTTATAAAAGAATGGAAGGTCTATGTGGAAACTTCCTTGCTGATCCATGGCCTTCTCAAGATAGAAGTGATGACAATCATGGGGAATTTCATCATCAATGAAGGTCTCCCCCTTCCATGCTATCGTCCAAATAAAATGAATCACCTTCCAACTTGGTAATTCATAGAAAAGGTCCTCCCAATTGCTCATGAGAGGCATGCCCCAAGTGCTCCAACCAAACATATGGTCCACATCATAAAGAAACAAGTGGTATGCAATGGTGGCCATATAGTTTCTCATGCTCCCCTTGGAACATGTAGTGCAGAAAAAGTAGGGACTTTATTCCCCCAAAGACACATCCAACAAGTGTGCCTCTCCTCCAACCATGCCTCAAACAAAGACAAGAACATCTTTAGCATGTGGGATCATAAGTAAGATCATGCTAGCTTCCATATAAAATAAGGAAGAAGGACAATGGTCCCTTATGTGCAACCAGTGTAGTTTTTATCCTAACTGCCATAGAATATGATATGACAAGCGTTCTCCCCAACACTTGTTTTCTGCCCCATCCTCCTTGCATTATTGGAGAAGGTGTATGATGGTTGGTGTTAAGGAATCACGCCATGAAAAGTACATCACCTCTCCTAGATCTCCCAAGGAATGGCTATCATCACCATTGTCCATGGCCCAAAGTGGCTCATGAAGGCCATCAGAAAAAGTGCCCCCTCTTGGAGCCAAGACCTGCACATGAGTGTTAAGAAAATACAAGTATATAATAAATACATCATTATATTCAACAATATAATGTTTGTCATACACTTGTTTAAAATTAGCAAGGTAGCTCATGAATGAGCTCCTACTCACACTCAATGAATAAGGAGGTGATAATGATAACTCTTCCCAAGAGCTATGTGCCTCCTCAACCAGCAAATGATCCATGCACTTACTCATATGAGAGTGCATCTACTCCTTGAAATTGTCCCACATGAATCCATCTAGGATAGTATGATATGTTCTAATGAAATTAGTGGGGTTTGAAAGCAAGACCTCATAGGTTGTGTCAAGTAGTTTATTCTTGAGTTTGGAACCTTTAGTTAAGTAGATCTAATCATGAACATAAATGATTCCCTTAACTACCTTATACATCCCATCAATTTCTTTCCCCTCAATAACCTTATATGTGAATAGGTCCTTAGAATATTCCATCAAGAGTTGGGACTCCCAATAAGGGTCTAGGCTTCCCAACATTGACAGCACTATAGAAGTATGAAATGATGCCTTTGTCATATGATGGCTCTCCTCCTTGACATGCTTGATGTTAAAGTCACATGTTGGAGTATTCCCAACTTTCTTTTGTTGCCCCTCTTGCAACTGATCTTGCTCAAGACAAGATTGAAGTCTAGGAGAGTCACCCTCCTTTTAAAAGGTTCTCTTCCCCCAAAACTTCCACAATTTTTCTCCTGCATACAAAAATGAAAATATATTTTTGTTATGTTCAGAAATTTTCATTATATATTGGAGTATCCTTTGCTACTCCAAAGCTATGGAGTAGCCTTTTGATACTATGCTCATATCAACACAAATTTCTGAATCTATTCCCTCCAATGCAAATAGATGAATGGAAGAAAGCAAGGTCAATTTCAGAAATTTGCCTAGCCTTCCATCAATGATTCTCAGCGTTGTAGTTACTCCTTCAAAGGTTCCCTCTTTAGACAAATAGGTTGCTGCTGCATATATTTGAGAAAACACTTTATTTTCCCTCCAATCAGGAGGTCTTCATGTTGAAATGCCTCCTTGAAAAGAGGCATCAAGGCATAGAGTAGGATGTGAATGTAGGTGGACAGATTTGCCCCTACCTTTATTGCATAGGTCCTCTTGCCTTATTTTTTCTTTCAAACTTTGAAATAGAGAAGGTTAAATGCTCTTCATCTTACGATGCCCCTCCTCCTCCTTCCCTTCTCCTATCTTCAAGATCTCAACGTTTGGCAATGAAGGTACATGCTGCTCATGTGTTATGCCAAGAGCTCTATGAGTGAGACCTTTTGGAACTCCTTACAAGAGTGCAAGAGTTTCTTTCCTTGGAGAAAGTGCTCCATCCTATTTTTCATGGGGTGTTTCAGGTGCCCTTGTTATGACTGTGTTATCTTCTCCTGTCTCTCCTTTCTCTTCTTCACTAGTTGAACTTGCCTTACCTTCAATAAGAGACCTTAGATCTTGGTCCTCTTTTGAAGAAGGAATCTTCATGTCTTCCTTTTGAGAAGGAAGCCCTTCATCCAAAGGAGATCTTACCCTTGGCCAAGTATCAAACAATCTAACCTCCTCTTCATTGATTTTCAGAAATGGAGTTGGATTCATAGACCCTCCCAACCCATGCAAAAGCTCTATTTGATATGGTATGATAGTTTCAATGGAAGATGTTTCACATGAAATCTCATCAAACCTCTCTACTAATATTTCAATGAACTTTGCATAAGTAGATGTATTTGCATTATTTAAGGAAAATGATTCAAACAACCACCAAGCATAGTCATTACCCTCAAAATGCAGCATTGCTACTTTGATGGCTTCAGATTCTAAAACTTGATGTTGCTGCACAAAGGTGTCTAGCTCCTTCACCCAAGCCCTAGCTAGATATAGAGGTGATCCATCAAAAGTGGATAGAAAGAATCTACCTTCACCCTACTTCTTTCTCCTTGTGCTCTTTTTCTCCTTCATTTCGCAAAACCCTTGGAAATTCAAGTGATCTTTGAACTCCTTAGATTGAGCTTCATATTCCTGCAAATAATCACCAAGAGTATATTTCTTTGGTACATCTCCTTTCTTCCTCTTCATGAAGAAAATGCTAATAGAACATGGTAGATATGATGATATGGCTGAGTGCTCATATACAAAAGATGAGGACTTAGAATCTTCCTCCTGTATAGATCTGTGTGAGGGATCTGCATGTGTTTCCCTCCTCATTTCTTTGATGCCCTTGCCTTTGCCCTGCAGATTTGAAAAGAGAAGTTTTTAGAACCTATTTTCTCTAGAAAAAAATGGTTTTCTCTTATTTCATCTGTAAATTTCCTTCTCCTCATGAGAAGACTCCATAATTCTTAAGCTCACAGGGTGAGCCAAGATTGTTGCTCTGATACCATTGTAATATTCCAAATCTGGAATTTTCTACAACAATAAGAATACCTTAAGGTATTAAAAATTTGGATAGAATAAAGTGATTATCTCATATAATGTATCTAAAAACATGGCTTCCATAGAAAAATCACAGCAACAAACTATGCCTTTTTACAATGTCACCAAGTGGGGAAAAACAACATATTTGGCCTTAAAAATGTTATTTTCTGAAGATGGAGTTATAACAGTGGAAAATAATGGTTGTGTCCCTTAGAATAGAAAATATAGGACATTCATGAAAAATATTTTCAGAAACAAATGCCTTTAGCCTAGTTAAACAAGCCTCACATGCTCAAGACAGCTAAAAATTGACAAAACCCCAAGACTGCAAAATGCCAGAGCTGCTACATAAGAGACTGCGCAGTCTAATAGAGGTTAAACTCAGAAAATAGAGAAATATATCTGATATTCTTATTAGATTACTCAATGAGGCATAAAAACAGAGATCTAATCTCTTTTATACAGATCTAAGAAGACCCGACAAAGGTTTCTTGACAGAAATGATATACATGAAAGAGCTGTTGTAGATCTGTGGCTGAATAACACTGTGTAGCTGAAGCTCTGCATAAAAATGGCTGAAAAATAAAATAAATGGCTGTATATTCTTCCCCTAACTTTCCCAAAGAAAGGTTGATCCTCCTCTTGGGAAACTAGCTCCTCAAAATGGGGTTTTAACCCCTTCCACTGCACACCTTAAAAAATAACATAGTTTTCTGAAGGGACTATGTTTTTGCTGAAGATAGGTGCTTGGCCCAACACTAGGTAGTGGAAAATTCAGATCAGAAACCTCCTCTTATATTTCTTAGACAAGATATCCAAGAAAGAGTAGGGAATCCCCACCCGGGAAAACCCTTGCACTAAGCAGTGCAGCAACTTAGCTAAACAGCCAAGTATGAAGGAAGTCTAAGAAGAACACATAAAAATATAATCTCCAATATTTCCATATGCTTGCCATCTCCTTAATTATATAATTGATGAGTTTCCTCACCAAGGGTCCCACCCACTATGAGGTTGCTTCCATGCAAAGGCTCCTCCACAAAAACTGCATTGTCCATCAAGATGGTGCAATGTATCTAGACAACTTTGTTGACTTGGTCAACCTTGACTGATTCTTCATGCCCTGTCCATTTTCACACTCAAGGTGCCTTCATTTTATCTAGCTGGATTGATCTCTATTCACATTAATCTAGCTTTATTTAGAATCCACTTCTTTGAGAATAAATCATGTTGACTTGGTCAAGCTTAACCTTGTCCACATAGTTTAGATCTTGTTCACACATTTGGATGCTTGAATTGGTTATTTCATGATCCCCTTTCACATTAGGAAGGATTTTTATTCATACTTGAGAAATTTAGGAGCCTCCTTGCTCAATTATTCATGCATCTAGATTTCAAAAGCAAAATTAATATTCCTATTAGCTGAAGCTAAATTAGGAATATTACATTTCCTTTAGACAAACTCAAGCCTGCTTGTGAAACTAAGGTAGGAGGAGTGAAAATAAATGATGGTGAGGTTAGCTCTTGCAAACAAGTGAGATGGAGGTGGATTTATGAGTGATTTATTTGAGCTTGGAGGAGGGCTTAACTTGAACTGATTGCAGCTTCCCTAATTCACACTCCCCTTAACTAATAATTTTTTGTTTGGAGGTCAAAACAGGGCTTCTCCAAGAGGAAATATGGCTTCTATTCTTTAGGTTTGTGACCAATTTATTTAACCATTAAAAAAAAAAACCACTTGGAGGAGGGGGGAAATGTTCACTTACCAAATTTTTTGACTCTTTTGCAGGTTTTTGGAAGTATCTTGGAGGGGTTTTTTTCATCAATTTTTGCAATTTTGCAAGCAAAAGAGGCCTTTTCACCCTAAGCGCAGCACTGGGTAGAAACCTCGGTGAGTCGGGTGCTCCTGGGCATAGTGCTACCCGCGTGCAGGCTTGTCGGGCTCCTAAGTGCAGTGTTTCACGAGTCGTGCAAGCTTGCCTGTCTCCTGGGCGCAGCGCCAAGAAGAAATGGGTCTGTCGGGTTGCTTTAAGCACAGCGCTGCCAATGTGCAGGCCTTCTTGTCTCTTCCTGTCGGGTGAAACTGGGTGAATGCGTAGCGCCCACCTCTAAGTGCAGTGCGCTCCGCTCTAGGTGCAGAGCAGTGTAAATTCATGTTTCGTTTCTCCTCTACACACAGCGCCAGGTGTCCTAGGCATAGCGCCTACTCCAAAGTGCAACGCCGGTGACTTTGCCCGATTTTTCCTGAAACTTAGAAAAATTCTCCCTTGAATGCTTTTTTTCTCTTTTCAATAGTAAGATGAGATGGGAGGAAAACAAAGAAGGCCCTTTATACCCTTTTAGGAAAATAAATTAAACTTAAAAACCCACTTTTCTAAGGTTGCAGTCCTCTATTTCACTTTTACTAATTTATCATTTTGAGTTTTTTTTCAGTAGGTGACTAAAAGAAATTCAAGTGGTCTTTTCTCCTTTTTAACCATTTCCTTTATTGTTTCTTTAGATAGCTGACATGATAGATTTTGACCTCCTTTGAAATATTTGTGTCTTTATCACTTTTCTTTGTATATTTTTTGCTTGAGTCTCATGTTTTACTATGTTTAGGCCATGTTCATGCCTTTCAACCACTTTCATAACTTTTTAGGCACTTTTTATGGTGATAGCATCCTTAGGACTTCCCTGTTTTATCTTGGAGATAAAATATCCTTTTTCATTGAGGAGTGACTGAGATGACATATAACACAGCTTTCATAATCATGTATGCCATCTCCCTTTGGCCACTTCTGATCTGCAGGTTCCATGTCATACTGATTTAGCTCTGATTTTTCTTGGTGTTTGACACATTTTAGTCACACCACAGCAGCTCCATAATCAATTTTCCTTTTCATCCTAAAACTTAGCCCTATGCTTTTATCCCTTCAATCATTTGAGTGCAAATGACTGAAAATCAAGGCTTAACCTTCTTTATACTGATACTCTTTACATTCTTTCCCTTTAAGGCAGTTAAAAAAAACTTTACCTTGCCAAACCCTAGAATGACACACACAGTATTTGCTTGAAATATTCTTCTGCTAGCCATGATGAAGGCCTATCATTTTACTTCATCTCCCTTGACTATATTTCCAAAACCTTAGGCTTATGGGCTTCTTGAGAAGAATCATTAGTGTTGTATTCCAAGTTCTCTATAGTCGTTTCAAGTTCACTCATTTCGGTTCAGTTCACCTCACTTTTTTCCCTTCTTCATTTATAACTTCTAAAAATCTTCAATTCATGCTTGGTTGTGCTGATGTGCCTCTACACATGTGATTTGCTGCATTGTCTTTGCTTGGCATACTTTTGGTCCAATCAGTCCTAGGAACCCTGATTTTCTCCTTGAACATAAGCTGCTTCATTTTTCTTTGCTGTGGATGTCCTTTAATGGGTAGTAGGCCTCTTACCTTACCTATTTCTCTGCTGATAGCCACCTTGAAACTCCTACATAAATGTCAAAATGGATAGTTGTCCTTTTGCAGAATTTTGTCCTTGGCAAAGCAGTCCTCCTTGAAGTTTTCTTGATCTGACTTGGACAAACAGGTGTTGACCTTCTTTCACATTTAATTCAAATTCTAGCACATGAAAAATAGTGATTTAGAATACCAAAGATAACCCTAAAACCTATGAAACCCTAGTGACCTAGTGGAAAACTCTTTGACTTGGCCTTTGACTAAAAACTTGGCTTACGGTCCTCAAGTGTGAAAAAAATAGTTTTTGACAAATTGATGTATTGAAGATCCAAAATCCAATGTAATTTATTTATCTAAAGAGCCTTCAGAGGTAGCTTTAAGACCATCAATGCTTGAGGCATTTGATGAACATGAGAAAGGGTAGGTTTTTTGGAAATCTTAGATGGAAAGTAGAAAGGTTAAGCATAGGAAAAACAGAGCATTGAGGTTATGGGTATGAGACAGAGATGAGTGGCATGAGCCCATGAGAGGTCCTCTAGGAGTGATAAGCTAACCAGGGAATGGCAGAGTAGTGAGACAGTGAAAAAAATATCTTAAGGATAATGAAAGCAGTGAGATTTCTAAAACTCACAATATTCATGAATCTTGTTTTTAGAAATCTAGGAAAAGTATTTAGTCATCTACAAAATAGAAAAAGTACTGATGACTAGCAGATTGGTCCATCGGGAAGCGGCACGCCTGGGGGCATATCGATGGGGTGTTTGACCTGACAGTTCAGAGGAACCCCTACAGGTGAGGTGAAGATGTCCTTGTACTCCTCCACAACCTTGTCCATTTGTTGTTTTCGTGCAGAGGAGCCATTTTTGGAGGTCGTGGCCATAGTCTTCTTCTTACCCCAATGGTGGATCATCAGGAAAACCAATGTCCTAGTTTTGGAAATGAAATTACTGTATTTTTTTGCAGTAACCAAAGAGATGGCAGTAGGCAGTGCTAACTCTAGTATCCTATACAACACATTTCCCAAGGTAACAATAATAGCACAAGACCGAGACTCATGCACAACATTTCTCTTCCATAAGTATGTTTTTCCTAATCATACATCACAAATATCAAGAGGATAAATGTCACATAATACCTCCTCCATGAAGGGCTTGATGTTGTAGGGAAGGCGACACTGTTGGTTGATGTACATATCCCATCCTTGGCGAAGCCACTTGATGGTGTATTGTGGGTGTGTTGTGGTCGGCAAGCCCAGCTACCTCATGACCTCTGCTGAAATGAGGTTCTTTTGGATCCTGTTGTCGAAAACGAACTATAGTGGGGAACCCTTTACCCACATCTGGGAATGGAAGAGGCGCTCCCCCTCCTCTATATTTTTCAGTTTCTCCTTCTAGATCTTTGTGGTGGAAACAGTTGCATTGGGATACGCATCGATAATCTTCTTCCCTTTTTTATTCTCCTTGTCAGGTTTTAATTCAGAGTGAGAGCATGCATCCAATTCAAAAGCCTTCTGCTCAAGCACTAGTGACTGCTTTTCCCGACACTCACTTGTATTGTGAGTGTACTCTTATGGAACTCACACCACTTTACCATGTCCTTCTTTGGCTTCATGGTGTTTTTATTTTCTTTCAGATTTGGTGGGTTATCTTGGGCTCCACAACCTTGGATTTTCCTTTCTTTTATGGTTTTGGGGCACCTTTCCCTTGCTTCTAATTCACAGATCCAAAGTATTGCTTCTTCTCTTTGAACTTCTTCTCAATCTTGGCAGCATATCGGTATGCTTCACCAAGTGAGGAGATGTAGAGGAAATCCATTTCCTTTTGAATGTATCTGTGTAGACAACTACGGTACTTCAACACCAAATGTTTCTCTAAATATTTGATACCCAATTTTTTCTGTAGGGCATGGAAAAGATTCAAAATCTCATGCACATCTTGATCCCTTTGTGACTGCAACGTAGTCCATTGTATGTACTTTTCCTCATATCTCCCCATGAGATAATATTGTTCCTTGATGGAATCTTAGAAATAATCCCAAGTGGGTGCGACCGAAAACACAGAGGGTTCCCTCTCGTCCTTTTGCTCACAATAGGTTTCCCACCAATCCTTGACATGGGGGGCAGATTTGAGGAGTGAAAAAGTAATATTTTCCTAGTTGGAAAATTCATGAACTAATAAATACCATTCTAATGGATTCAACATATATCTATGACATCTTCATCTATTTAGCCCTCATATATGGGAATGTCAAAGTTTAATTCTACCTGGTCCCTGGTGAGCCACTTTCCCTGGTGAAGGAGTTTGCCTACTTTGACAACTCGATATAGTTGGATCCTTTGCTAGTGGGTGATCTTGATTGCGTGTCCATGATCCGATTAGTTGTGGCTTGTTCCATGCAGTATGGGTTAAAAAAATTTGGTGTGAGTTTTTCTGCCATGTCAGATGTGTCTAGTAGAGTTGGAAAGTAGGAACGAAGGCGGTCCACATTGAAAATTGGGTGAAGACCAAGGAATGGTGGAATACTGAGCTCAAAGGTATTGTCCCCTAAAATATTGGTGATAGTGTATGGCCTATATTAGAGTGAATGAAGCTTGTAGTGGGGTATAGCGAGGCACTCCTTCTACAAATGTAGCCATACTCTTGTTGCCCACATGGAATTTTTGTGGCACCCGATGTTCATCATGTAATTTCTTGTACTTAGAATTGGCTCTATCTAGTATGTCATGAAGCTGTTGGTGGATGTGCTGAATGAGCTCAATGAATTTGTTCACCTAGTCAAATTTATACTAGACATGAGCTGAATCAACCTGAGTAGCCGCAAATGGCATGGCTACGTTAATGGGACATAGTGGCTAAAATCTCAAGCCCACCTAATATGGGTTATTGTCGATTGAGTTGTGGAGAACCTGATTGTAGCTCTGATGTACATAGGGGAGTATCTCATCTCATGTGCATGGATGCTTTAAGTTGTACATGCGCAGAATGTGTACGATTCTCCTGTTGACGACCTTTTTATGGCCATTAGTTTGGGGATGGAAAACTATGGACTTGGTGAGCTTGGTGTCCAAAAATGACCAAAGGTTGGACCAAAATGTACTGAGGAACCTATTTTCTTGATCTGATATGACAGACAGTGGGATCCCAAGGTGTACCCATACTCGTTCAAAGAAGAGTTTAGAAGTGCCTTCTGTTGTGATATTCTTCTTCCAGGCCTTCATTATGGCCATATTCGAGAATCTATCGACGACCATGAAAATGCAGTCATTTCCATGCTTAGTAGAAGGAACGCGTGACATGTAATCCATGGAGATGGATTCCCAAGGTCGACTAGGGGTAGGAAGCGAAGTAGTTGGTTTTGGAATGGCACAGGCAGTGCAAGATCTGATGTAATTCCCGACATCTTGTCGAAGGTTAGGCTAAAAGAGATACTTTTGTAGTGCTTCCACTATTTTCTCGACCCCTAAATTCCCAGCGACTTGAAAGTAGTGTGCTTCCAAGATAATCTTGGCATGCTCACTTGAAGGAACACAAATGTGTCCCAGGTGACATAGCAGTACATCCTGGAGGTGAAAATTTGGAACTTTCTTACCCTCCAAGAGAACCTTGTATGTGTGGAGGAATTATGGATTGCTCTTATACAGAAGCGATCAATCAGAAGATTCATTCCCACAAGAGTTGATCACGGTGGTTAGCGCCACGATCAATGGTCGTCTGAGGAAGTTTGCAACATTATTGGTGTTTCCCTTCTTTTACTTGATGTTCAAATGAAATTGTTGCAGATATGTGGCACACTTTTGATGGAAATCATTTTGTAACTTTCTTGTGTCTGTATGAATAGTAGGGGTCGACGGTCTATGTGGATGATTGTTTCCTTCCCCAAAATGTAATTCTTTAATTTTTGGCAAGCCTGCACAATGGAATACATCTCTTTGTCATAAGTGGTATATTTTTGGATTGTGTCGAACAATGTATCACTGTGATATGCCACTAGATTCCCCTGTTGAGTAAGAACTTCCCCAATATCATAGTCAGAAGCATCTGTCTCGATCTCAAATTTTTGTTTCAAGTTTGGTAATGTGAGAATTGGGGCATAGCAGAGGTGATGTTTCAACTCTACGAATGCCTTATGTTGATATTTAGACCAAAATAATTTTTATTTTTCTCCTCCCTTGGTGACTTGACTCAAGGGCCAAGTGATATTAGATAATCCAAACACGAACTTGTGGTAGAAATTAGCAAGACCTAGAAAGCTGCAGAGCTATGTTAGAGTCGTTGGGGCTGGCCAATCCTGAATGACTTGAAACTTGGCTAGATCCATGATCAGGAGCTCAAGTCTGTGCTATGGAAAAAGCTCAAAATTTAAAGTGTTCAAAATCACTTTCAACCTGAATGATCGGATAGGCCTCGTCGATGTGATCCTGGCGCCAGGAATGGCACTCAAATCCGACATCGTATGTGAAAGTTATGCAAGTTTGAAGTTTTCAGTAAACAACAAAAAACTGAGTTGACCAGGTTTGACTTTCAAATTTCAAAAAATTAAAAAAAAAATATTCCATTCGGGCCAACCCTATTCTGGCAAGTGGCAACTTAGAATTGGATGGTGGTTTGACTTTTTTTAAACGAACCAATGAGAGGATGCCACGTGGCAACCCCATAGGCTGCCACGTGGCCCAAGGCCGCAGAAAATTTGGTTTGTCAAAATTTTATGCCTCTGCAGGATTTGAACCGGGGTCTCCCCGCTGCCAACCAAGCGCGATCTTCAAATTTTTTCTTAATAAACAATGGTGCCACAACATATTTGAGTTTTAAACTTTAAATGGGGGGAAGGAAAAAGGGGCTAACCCCTTAGAGCTAGCTCAATCTCACATGACCGAGCGCAAAGAACCTAGGCCTTAAGGCCTTGACCACAAGCGCCAATGGTTTGTATAACCATCATATGTGGCCATGACTTATGATAAATGTCACGGTTGTGTCAAACGGTCAGTATGGCAGTCTTCATGGCAGTCAAAGCGGAGGTGGTCACATGCCATCTGTTGGGGTTCCCAAGTTTTGGCCAGATTGGCAAGACCAAAAGATGAGACAACATCAGAACCACTTTGGGGCCCTAGGATCTAGCCCTCCTGGACCCGGAGAGGGATCTCTCCAAATAGAGCAAAGAATGATGTATTCTTGAAGCTCAAAATAAGATGTTAGGCTAGTTATGAAGCACAAAGAGGGGTTTTAAATGATTTGGTTGAAGGGTCGCTGGGTTGGTTAGGAGATCATAGATTGGGAAAGTGATGAGAGGAAAGAAACAAAACAGCAGGAGGCTTCAGCAAGGAGGATGGGCCCAGACCGTGCCATCCATTGGGCTATGGAGTCATGATAGGAAAATTACTTGCATCCACTAGCCAAGGCTTCCAAAGGGCAAGTCATCTACACTAAAGGATCTTTTTAGATAGATTATGGGGTGGAACATTAAGGAGGAAAGTGAAAGAAGGAAAGCAACCAATTTCTGTCTATAGATCAGGTCAGAGGTCATTTAACTCCAGACCTGCTTGGACATACTCAAAGGCAGCTCTCAAAGGTGGACAAAGGGGCAGCTTATAGATCAGACCAGAGGTCATTTAACTCCAGGTCTGCTTTAGCAACTCCAAGGAAAAACAGAGATAAGATCACAAAGAAGCATCTAAGAGGCAACCCCCAAGTTCATACATCAGCCAGCAGGAAATAACATCCGCTGCACTGGTTAAACCCCACAAATTCACTCTTAGATACACATAAAGCAGAAAACATAACGGTAACGAGAGCAGACAGCATAGGGCACCTAACAAGGGTGAATCCTATACCATTATTCTGATGCCTACCAGCAGAACATGAAACAGTATGAAAATGTAATGAACAGAGTAAGAAAACATCACCAATAGCAATAGACCAGGATCCTGTGAAATGTGCTTTGATTAATAGATGCAAAACCAGTCATGTACAATAAGCTCAATGGTTGTTACAGTCCAGACTTCTCCTCCCAGCCTATTACATACAAACTACTCTGCAACTCTCTCCCGAAACTGTTCTGACAATCAAAATGGATCCCTCTAACAGCAATACGCCCAGCAAGGCAAAAACAACCGGGCAACCGACAACAACCTTTACATTACGTTCTCGGGGATATTTTATAGGAGAAGAGGAAGCAACATAGGTAGGATATACAATAAATGAATCTCATTAAGACAGTGAGGCGGAAGTGTTCACGCCCATATTGCTTAATGGCTCTCTGCAGCTCTGTATGTACCCTGTAGACTGTTTGGAGGCTCTGTCAGGTCAGAGTTTGACCTCTGGTGTTCCGTGAAGTCCTTCGGATGTCTGGAGCTCTGTGCTAGCCATGCTGAAATAAATGAACTGGGTGGGATGATCTGCAGGTCTCTCCATGCGCCATTACTACTGTCCGACTGTCTTAGATGAACTTCAGTCGGCATAATTAATCGTTTCAGAGCTCGAGGGGCATGGAGATTTCCGTAGGAGGTGGCCTGTCTGGAAGAAAATGTACCCTGCCGATATTAAACATAGATAAGACTCTTTGCGTGCTTAAGTCTTCAACTGTGTTTGAATCCATTGACCTGTAGGATTAAACATTAATCTTCAATTACAGGCTCTAATCCTTCTCAAATCCTGCTTCTGCTGCTTCGCTGGCCGGCTGAAATGGCCTCTCTGTGCTAACCCGCACAGTGGAAAGAACTGTAAAACCAGGCGGCGGTGGAGGCGGAGGAATGGTGGCGGAATGATGAAAACAGTGGAGATGCAGACGGAGGAGTGAAACTTATGAACGATACGTTTGATGGTAGAGTGCAGCGCAGACCGTCAGATCATGGTCTGGGGGCAAAAATCAATGGTGGCGATCGGGCGACGGAGTAACATTTGCAACGGGGAAAACATACGAAACACATGAAATATGGCGGAGACAAATGCAAGAGTGGGACCCAGTGGAGGTGGAGGGCGATCGAACACGGACCGTCAGATCTGGGAGAGACGAACGGTCACGATCCAATCACTCAAACGCAATCAGGGGTCAGTCGAAATGGTTTGCGATTGCGATCAGGGAGGGTCTCGCGATTGAGCGCTGACCGTCCGATCGGAGATCAGATCGACGGTTCAGATGCAATCGGAGGGCGGAGAAAAGGACTTGCGATCAGCGATCGGGAGGAAGGTGCGATTAAACGAGAACCGTTGATCGGGAAGAATGGACGGTCAGGATGAGATCGGAGGGTCAGTGCGATCGGGGGATCGGGGGTTGCGATGACCGTCGGATCAGAAGGGAGATGGACGGATGCGATGTAATCGGAGGATCTCAATCGGGAGGTGCGCGATGAGTGTTGCGATTGCGATTGAGCGGGGCAATGCGATTGAGCGATGACCGTTAGATCTGAGGACTGATCAACGGTCAGGATTAAATCGGAAGGGAGACGGAAGGGCTGCGATCGGAGGAAATGAGCGATTGAGCGATAGCCGTTGGATCGTGTAACAGACGGACGGCCAGGATTTAATCGGGGAGTCGGGAGAAGGACACGCGATCGGCAATCGGGCGGGGGTGCGATTGGCGGAGGACCGTCGGATCGTGGGGAGATCAACGGTGGAGATGTAATCGGGGCACGCAATCGGAGGAGGAGCAGAAGGCTTGCGATGAAGCGTTGGTCGTCGGATCGCGGGGCAGATCAACGGTGGGGAAGTGGATCTAACGGAAGTGCGATTAATTCATGACCGCGAGATTCATAGGGAAAGAATGCCTATCCAATCAGAGGTTTCCCAACTGGGCGACCATCATGATTTGGCATTGCGACTCAGAGGGGTTGCGACAAGGCCATTGTTGATCTCCGCCAAGATCGACCAGCGTGAACGCGCACCGCAGTCTTAACGGGCGATAACTAATCGGGACGGGGATTTCTTTTTACAAGCATAAAGGGTTTTGAAGCCTCCTACGATGGTCTGACATATAAGCGCCGACCCTAAGCACTTGGTCCTGCCACAATATGTGGGGAAGTGGGTTATAGCCATGAAAGGCCAGCTCAGTGCATTAAGTGCACCAAGTGGGGTTTTTTAGCCCATTTAATGGATTTCAGGGCTGGGGAGGGGGAACGATAGAGAAATAAAGGGGAAAGAAGGACAACGAAGGTTGGGGAGAGAATTTTAAGGGGATTTTGAGGGGAATGAAAAAAGAGGGAAAAAGGGGCCTTGGGGCATTTCTTCGCATAGCAGAGAGGCTTTAAAAGGGGAACCAGCAGAGGGGATTTAATCAAAGGATAAAAGACACAGAGAGGCTTCAAGGAGACTGTATTTTCAGGGGAAATGCATTCCTTGAAGGCTCAAAAAAAATTAAGCCCCCCTAGTTGCTTGTCAAAAATTTATAGGGGGGCTAACAGTGGCTCCACATGGGGATGGCTTCTTCTTGAAGGAGCCAAGAAACCAGAAGATGATCTCTTGGTGTAGGCCAGATGCCTGCTGCTTGAACCATCCATTTCTTTTCTTGATCAACTGCCACAAACTATGAAGACAACATATCAGCAGTACAATTCTTCCAAACAACTACCTACCCACACTATAGTCCTATAATTTTTCTTCTTGGGTGAATTTGGACTTGCAGACCCTTTACATCATCAATCTTTCAAACAGGAAAAAATAAACCTACTCTACTTCTACCCTTATTACTCCATGAGACCAGATTAAACTGTTGGCCTCATATGTTTCTCTACCTACACTACTACCTGCTAGGATTAGACTGCCCATGTGCTTCTTTCTCATATTCTCTAAGAGCGTAAACAACTAATCTACTGCTCATGGCATCGAGCTTTTGTGAGCTTTTCCACCCACCCATCACCCACATATTTAAGGTGTCTAGCTTACAAACATTGTCTTCCATCAAAATCACCCGCCAAGATCCCATGGTCGGTCCTTCTTGCCTCAACCCTCAGCGTGGCCGGATAGGCAGTGGCAACTCCACTTTTTGTCTGGCAAACAGCAGCTTTGAAAAAATTTCTTTGTGTCTGTAACATGCTGCTGAGCAAGACCTTTGATCCTTCTCCCAACGTATGCAGGAAATGTGCATAAGGATCATGAAAAGGTACCTGGCTATGAATGTCTGGCAAGCTGGATTCGACCAGGATCTCTTCCTCTTCCACTGGATCAAGAAGAAGACTCTCCTGAAGTAGAGTGTCTCCTTCATCTTCTGAACTGGAGGACTCATCGTATATTGGGGCTGAGTCCTCTCGGAGCTCCGATATGTTGTGGTCTGAGGTGCAGGGCTCCGTGAAAAGGTCTGTATATTCTTGAGCAGTGGTTTGTTCCATTACCTCCTCCTTTTCAAGAGAAAGCTCTTTTCTTTCACTCTGCTCAAGAAACTCTTCTTTGCTTTCCTCCTCATCTTTTGAAAGGAAAGACTGCTGGCGTCCGATCTCGTGACACTCATCCCTGATGCTTTCATGACTTTCCCCATCAGTGTCATAGATAGGCGGATCTGACCAAGTCCACCATTCTGGGCGCGCAGTGGGTCTTTCTTCATTCTGATCCACAGAGGATTCTTCTGAAACTGAATCCTCAAACTCATAAAATGGCTGAGCAGGAGCTTGTGTTCTGTAGAAGGTTTATGGGTCGGACCGCTGGTTTAATATCCGATCAATCTCTTCTTCTGTCAAAAGAGGGATTTCCCCTTCATTATGGACAGAAGCACAACAATCCTCTCTCTCTTGCATTAGCTGACTGGGAGGCGGGATGTCTTCTTGAACATCTTCTTTCATATCAGATTCTGCCTCTTCCATGTAGTCATCTGCTTCCTCAAGGCAGCTTTCCCTATCAGCCTTTGCTAATAGGTCCTGATATTCCTTGGTCAGCGTAACACAAGGCATAGGTAAGCAATCAGGCAATTCCTGATCACTTTCCTCTTCATCTTCTACAGATTCTTGAGCATCATACGGGTCCTGCTCATCTTCTAAATCTTGAGTTTGTTCTTGCTCTGAAGGAGACATGGGCTGCTCTAAATAGTCATCATCTGCATTCATATTGGCCATCTGCGTCTCCAGCATTTTGGTAAGCACTTCTGTTATTCTGCATACTTTATTATACAAAGCATTGTACTTTGCATCCCTGTCCATGCTTGGATTCGTGCTTATGCAAAGAAGGCTACTATCTCTTCTCAACCAGTTCAGTGTTCTTCACCAGTGGAGTCATTTGGTCTTTGGATCATAGGGAGTGTGGAGTCGCCAGGTGGATGATTTTAATCGTTTGGAGTGGTGTCGTTATCCACCATCAAGCAATGAGAGGGGCCACCCAGCAGAAGTGGTTCGTTTCATGCTGGAGTCGCCATTATGTTAAGTGACGCATAAATGGGAAGCATCTCAACTATTAGCAGCTTGAGAGTTTGATTCTTCCTTCGCTGGAGTCGCCATTATGTTGGGGTTCCCATGTTCTGGCCAGATTGGCAAGACCAAAAGATGAGACAACATCAGAACCACTTTGGGGCCCTAGGATCTAGCCCTCCTGGACCCGGAGAGGGATCTCTCCAAATAGAGCAAAGAATGATGTATCCTTGAAGCTCAAAAATCAAATGTTAGGCTAGTTATGAAGCACAAAGGGGGTTTCAAAATGATTTGGTTGAAGGGTTGTTGGGTTGGTTAGGAGATCATAGACTGGGAAAGTGATGAGAGAAAATAAACAAAGCAGCAGGATGTTTCAGCAGAGATGATAGGCCAAGACAGTGCCATCCATTGGGCTATGGAGTCATGAGAGGAAATTACTTGCATCCACTAGCCAAGGCTTCCAAAGGGAAAGTCATCTATACTAAAGGATCTTTTTAGATAGATGATGGGGTGGAACATTAAGGAGAGAAGTGGGAGAAGGAAAGACAGCCAATTTTCTGTCTATAGATCAGGTCAGAGGTCATTTAACTCCAGACCTGCTTGGACATACTCAAAGGCAGCTCTCAAAGGTGGACAAAGGGGCAGCCTATAGATCAGACCAGAGGTCATTTAACTCCAGGTCTGCTTTGGCAACTCCAAGGAAAGAACAGAGACAAGATTACAAAGAAACATCTAAGAGGCAAACCCCCAAGTTCATACATCAGCCAGCAGGCAATAACATCCGCTGCACTGGTTAAACCCCACGAATTTACTCTTAGATACGCACAAAGTAGAAAACATAAAAGTAGGGAGAGCAGACAGCATAGGGCACCTAACAAGGGTGAATCCTATACCATTATTCTGATGCCTATCAGAAGAACATGAAACAGTCTAAAAATGTAATGAACAGAGTAAGAAAACATCACCAATAGCAATAGACCAGGATCCTGTGAAATGTGCTTTGATTAATAGATGCAAAACCAGTCATGTACAATAAGCTCAATGGTTGTTACAGTCCAGACTTCTCCTCCCAGCCTATTACATACAAACTACTCTGCAACTCTCTCCCGAAACTGTTCTGATAATCAAAATGGATCCCTCTAACAGCAATACGCCCAGCAAGGCAACAACAACCGGGCAACCGACAACAACCTTTACATTACGTTCTCGGGGATATTTTATAGGAGAAGAGGAAGCAACATAGGTAGGATATACAATAAATGAATCTCATTAAGACAGTGAGGCGGAAGTGTTCACGCCCATACTGCTTAATGGCTCTCTGTAGCTCTGTATGTACCCTATAGACTGTTTGGAGGCTCTGTCAGGTCAGAGTTTGACCTCTGGTGTTCCGTGAAGTCCTTCGGATGTCTGGAGCTCTGTGCTAGCCATGCTGAAATAAATGAACTGCTTGGGATGATCTGCAGGTCTCTCCATGCGCCATTACTACTGTCCGACTGTCTTAGATGAACTTTAGTCGGCATAATTAATCGTTTCAGAGCTCGAGGGGCATGGAGATTTCCGTAGGAGGTGGCCTGTCTGGAAGAAAATGTACCCTGCCGATATTGAACATAGATAAGACTCTTTGCGTGCTTAAGTCTTCAACTGTGTTTGAATCCCTTGACCTGTAGGATTAAACACACCTTCACTGATGCCCTGCTCCTTCTCAAATCCTCGTCAAGTCATTTACTGAATACCTTCTGTGCTAACCCGCATGTGCAGGCATGAATCGGGAAACAAAAAGTGGAGGCGAGGGAATGGTGGCGGAAATGGATGAAAACAGTGGAGAGCACGGGAGGATGGGGAAATGTATGAATCATACGTTTGATGGTACAAAGGCGTGCCGCACCGTCGACCATGGTCTCGGGGGGCAAAAATCAAATCTGGGTGGCTACCC
Source organism: Pinus albicaulis (assembly GCA_034641835.2). Lineage (NCBI taxonomy): Eukaryota > Viridiplantae > Streptophyta > Pinopsida > Pinales > Pinaceae > Pinus > Pinus albicaulis. Next base: position 501,293,727 of record CM076584.1, read on the forward strand.
AAGCGACTGAGTAAATATCAGAACGGGAAAAACATACGAAACACATGAAATATGGCGGAGACAAATGCAAGAGTGGGACCCAGTGGAGGTGGAGGGCGATCGAACAAGGACCGTCAGATCTGGGAGAGATGAACGGTCACGATTCAATCGCTCAATCGCAATCGGGGGTCAGTCGAAATGGTTTGCGATTGCGATCGGGGAGGATCTTGCGATTGAGCGTTGACCGTCTGATCGGGGATCAGATCGACGGTTCATATGTAATCGGAGGGCGGAGAAGGACTTCACATCACGATCGGGAGGGCGAAAGACACAACCCGAGAACCGAAGCACTCGGGAAGAATGGATCATTGTGGATGAGATCGAGGGTCACAAGTGATTTGGGATCGGGGGCGATGGACCGTCGACGTGGAAGGGAGATGGACGGCCGCGATGTAATCGGGGATCTCGCAAATCGGAAGGTGCCGATGAGTGCTGCGATTGCGATTGAGCGCAATGCGTATTGAGCCGAGCACCAGATCCGAGGACTCCGATCAACTGTCGTGGATTAAATCTAAGGGAAGACTTAAGGGGCCGCGATCTAGAGGAAATGAGCGATTTGAGCGATAGCCGTTGGATCGTGTGTCATTGGATGGCCGTGATTTAACGAGTCGGGAGGAGATGATGACGTGAACGGCGGGGTGCTACGATGAGGAATCGCGGATCGTGGGGAGATCAACGGTGGAGATGTAATCGGGGCACGCAATCGGAGGAGGAGCAGAAGGCTTGCGATTAAGCGTTGGCCGTCGGATCGCGGGGCAGATCAACGGTGGGGAAGTGGATCGGGGGGGCAGTGCGATTAACGCGATGACCGTTAGATCTGCAGGGGAAAGGACGGCCCAGATCCAATCGGAGGGTTTCAATCGGGGCGGCACTACTGCGACTTGCGATTGCGATCGGAGAGGGGTTGCGATTAGCGGCCCGCCGTTGGATCTCCGCGGAAGATCAACTGCGCGGAACGCACTGCAGGTCTTAACGCTATAATCAATCGCATCGGGGATTTCTTGCGTTACAAAGGGTTTTGCCTCCCGCCGATGGTTCCGATTGCGATAAGCGACGGGACTTAAGCACTTGGTCCTGGCGCGGGGTCATATGTGGGGAAGTGGTTAAGGGGCTAGCGGGAAAGGGGCCAGGCCTTATATTAAGGTCGGAAAGTGGGTTTTTTAGCCCATTTAATGGATTTCAGGGCTGGGGAGGGGGAACGATAGAGAAATAAAGGGGAAAGAAGGACAACGAAGGTTGGGGAGAGAATTTTAAGGGGATTTTGAGGGGATTTGGAGGGTAAATGGGGGAAAGAAGGGGGAATAAAGGGGAGAGAAAACAGGGGCTTTGGGGAATGAAAAAAGAGGGAAAAAGGGGCCTTGGGGCATTTCTTCGCATAGCAGAGAGGCTTTAAAAGGGGAACCAGCAGAGGGGATTTAATCAAAGGATAAAAGACACAGAGAGGCTTCAAGGAGACTGTATTTTCAGGGGAAATGCATTCCTTGAAGGCTCAAAAACAATTAAGCCCCCCTAGTTGCTTGTCAAAAATTTATAGGGGGGCTAACACCATCCACCTGAGATTTAATATAACCACCGAAGGTTCCACCATTTATGGAGCGCACCACCAATTCAGGAAGAAACCACCAATTTTTCGAGCTTATCTGCAGTTCCTCCACTTTTAGTGGCGTTTTTTAAGTGACATTGGGCAAAATGTTGTTTTGGTCATAACTTCTCCAATATTGGACCAAATTGGATGAAATTTTAGTCAATTTTGGCTTTCTTCAGCATTATGGAGTGTTTGGCATAGGTTGAAGAGGCATTAGAGGTGTTTTACAGCCATTTTTTCTTCAAGAAATCTTGGAGAGCCATTAGGGCCATTGGGGAAATGGAGTTGTATTGAGTTGTACCTCACTATTTGAGGTGAACCAAAAACCATTTTCTACTATTTTCCACCTTTTGAACCTAATGGAAGAGGTTTTAGAACTTTTTGAATACTTTTAGAGCCCAAAAAGCTTCAGGGAAGTGTGGAGAGCCATCAGGGCCATTGGGGAAATGGAGCTGTATTGAGTTGTACCTCACTGTTTGAGGTGAACCAAAAAAAAATTTCAGCTAATTTCTACCTTTTGAACCTAATGGAAGAGGTCTTAGAACTGTTTTAGGACTTATACAGCCTGAAAATCTTCAGAGGAATTCAAAGAGCCATCGGGGCCTTGTTGAAGAAGGCACTGTACTTGGGTAATTTTTCACTGTTTAGTGAATATGGAAAGGAAATTTTAGCATTTTCATGTCTTCTGATTTTGTATTTACAGTCAGATTTGCCTATTGAGGCACTTTTAAACTTTTTTTAGCATTTTGGAGCATTTTAATACAAGAGGACAAGCCAATTTAGGAGGCTTGGTCCAGCAGACGTAGCCCAGGAGGGGTGAACTGCTCACCAAATATCTGAGTCATGTTATGCTGAAGTTATTTTGCTATGTATTTATGATTTAATATGTTAAACAACAAACTTAATTAACATTCCCTCACACATAAACTCAGAAACAGTTACCAAATACACCTTGTTTAAATTGAAATACATGGATAATTTTGCACACATTTAATTAAATGGAAATGGATACTTTTCACATCATTTACAACATTTAAAAATACTTCCATTTTCAGATCAGATGGTATCAAAGTAGGGTTGAGTTTAGGTTGAGCATTTTTTTTTCTGCAAAAGGTGTTAAAATAGTGTAAAAGATTGACTGTTTTATTGGTTGCAAAATGGTTGATTGTATGAGTTTGCTTGAATTGAAAAGATAGTTGTTGATAGATAAGTCTTGGAAAGGAAAAAAGAGATGTAGGCTACTTCCTTACCCAAAATTACCTCAAGATTATCTTTGGAAAACAAACCCACTTGATTAGTGTTTGCTAAAAAAGCTATTGGAGTTTGTGTTTTATGGTTGCTTGAATAAGAGTATGGTTGTAAAGACATTTGGTTAAAAGCTTGTCATTTGTTTGAAAGCTTTGAGAACTTTTCTTTGGAGGTTCCTTTTGTTAATTTTACCATTTACATAATGAAAACCTCTTCCACAAGTGAATTTTCCTCCTTCATGAGAATCTTCAATGATGACATGAAGAATGAGTTCATTAAGGTGAAGGACATGGTGCAAATTTTGATTGAGGATCAAAGAGAAAGTGCTAAGCTTCATGCACAATTGTTAGCCATGAAGGAAGAGAAGGAAACCATTCTCCAAATATTGCATAACATGGAGAAACAACTCCTTTAAGCTCAATAAGCTTTGTCCAAGAACAAGCGTGAGGAAGAGGTAAACCATTCCAACTTGTCTTCAATTTCCCCAATTGAAAAGTGTGTTGGTTCTTTTGAAAAACATACAAGGGGTATAAGGTCCAAATTAATGGTTAAAATGGGCTATCATGAAGACAAAGGTTTGGGAAAGCATGCACAAGGCATGTTTGACCCTATTTCGATTGTGGAGTGACCCAAGAATGTTGGTCTTGGTTATATGCAGTTTAATGGCGAAGACTCCAAATCCTTGAATGCATGTGATGCAAATTTAAAGAGAACCTTTATTCCAAGTTCTAAAATGCATATATGCCAAAATTGTTTTAAGGATGATTGCCATTGTTTTAAGCCTTCATTGCAGAAAGTAGAGGGTAAACATGTCACTTATGGCGAGCATGCATATGTAAACATTTTTCAAGAAAAAAAAAGTGATGAAATTCTGAAAAATAAAGTTGTCTCCTCTACTAGTTCATCGTCTTTCGAAGAAAAAAAGGATGGACATTCCATGCAGCAAAAGAGGTATAATTATTCACATGATCAATTTGATTATGTTTCAGCAAAGAATGATAATTTTTCTTGTTCAAATGAAAGAAATTTTTGTTGCACATTTTGTGGTGGATTTAACCATGTTGCTTCAAGATGCTGATTGAAAAAGAAAGAACACAGGAAGCAGAAGAGGCAAAGAAAACTTTCATAGAAAGTTCTTAAGAGTTGCACATTTTTTCAAAAGAAGGGACATGGTGTCTCTCATTGTTGGACTTTGCATCCAACAAGTCGTCCAAAGCACATGCAGCTAGAGGACAAAAAGATTGGCGCAAGTGGATCTATGGATTCCATTATCGATGTGGAAATGGAAGATTCACATGAAGAAATGTTGTTACAGCAAAAGATGCCATGGAGGTGGCTTGGTAGGAAGTGGATTAACTTCTTAATCCAGTAAGTCATACTCATTTTGTACATGCAAATTTCATATTTTGTATGCATGTATTTCAGTTGAAAAGTTGATGCAAGATTGCATGTAAAAGAAGTTTCAGTTGAAGGAATTTATTTGTTGTTGCAAAATTTCACCATGAAGGTGTAAAAGATGAGTATGATACTCAGTTATATTTCAGCAATGTCTTTTAGTTCAGCTCTTATTCACCCACATGTGTTTGGGATGATGTACTTGTTGGTATTTGAAAAGAAGAGTTGAAGTTGCACATGTACATAGAGGCTGTATGTGTAATTAGCGAACTGTATATAGGTTCATTGTACATTGATACATACACATGTGATTTTAAAGATGTATCTTGTTTTTTATGGAGTTGTGTCAATTGTGTCACACATGTTTGTCAACTTGTGTCGATTGTGGCACTACTACATTTGGCGGAAATTCCGACACTTGTTTCCGACGCTTTTGACCAAATGTCGGAAATTTTCACAAATTTTTTCCATCCCGCCCGAAACCATCGCTATACCGACGTCTATAGAAAAGTGTCACAATACCGACACTTAAAAAAGTGTCGCAATTGCGACGTTTAGAGGAAGACGTCACAATTGCGACACCATGGACCAAAGCGTCGCTATTGAGACGACTCTAAACGTCGCAACTGCGACACAATGTCTAGGTGTCGACATTGCGACGTTTGGAGGCACCCGTCGTAATAGCGACGCCTTTTCCGCCGTCGGTATAGCGACAGTTATTTTCGCGCTACATAAAAATACCAAACTTATATGCGCGCTACATAAAAATTCGAAACTTATATGCGCGGTACATAAAAATGATTTTATCAAGCTGCATTTTGCCTTAACAGCTACTACTTTCTAACGTTTGATATCATATTCACCCTCCGCTCTGCATAACAAGATTTGCCTCATTCAGGCTCGCCCCCTGTATGAACAATATTTTCCTCAAAGATTCACCCTGCCTCTTGCGTAACAAAGATTCGCCCTCGCCTCCCGCGCAGAATGTAAGATCTCGCCCTCAGCTCTTGCAAAATGGTAAGTTATTACTGCAGGCCCTTCCTCCTATAGTAGGGTTGACTCTATTTGGGTTTTTTTGGTCAATTCCATTGGATTGTGTTAGGCTGTAGGGTTCTCTGGAGATGTCAAGAGTCAAGATTCAATACCCTCTATTATCTTCATCACCCAATACAAGATTTAAATTTTTCCCAAAGAAACGCTTATTAATTTGGGTTACCATTATTTCCCGGTTTAAAAAACCTCATTAGAATGAAACACATTGATTTCAACTACAAAAATCTATTAGTGTTCAAATGTACATGTGCTACATTAACGTCCGATATCACTCAAACGACTGGGCTTCCTCCACTCTGGTTCGCTAATGATTCGCCTCAAGATTTGCCCTGTACTCTTGCGTAACAAAGATTTGCTCTCGCATTCACCCCGAGCCTCGCAATAAGATCGCTCTCAAAGATTTTCCCCGAGCTCTTTGCACAGCATTCACCTGATCGCCCGCCTTTCGTAACAAAGATTCGCCCCGCATTTTTCTCATTTTAACAACATTTTCCCTCAAAGATTCGTCGTTAGCTGTCGTATTTCAGATTTTGCACAACATTCGCCGTTAGCTCTTGAAAAATGGTAAGTTCTTACTGCAGGCCCTTCCTCCTATAGTAGGGTTGACTCTATTTGGGTTTTTTTGGTCAATTCCATTGGATTGTGTTAGGCTGTAGGGTTCTCTCTAGATGTCAAGAATCAATATTCAATACCCTTTATTATCTTCATCACCCAATACAAGATTTAAATTTTTCCCAAAGAAATGCTTATTAATTTGGCAGCCATTATTTCTCCCTGCTTTAAAAACCCTACATTTAAATGAAAACAAGAATTGCATTTCAACTAAAAAAATCTATTAGTGTTCAAATGTACATGTGTGCATCACTTGTGTAGGGTATTCCTTTTCCACTTTCACATTATCCAAGAATGTGTGCAGTATAGTTCATATTTTTTGTGATTTAGATTGTCTTGAAAAAGGAAAGGTAAATTATTTCCATGGAAAAAGAAGGTTTTCCCTTTTTATAGGTTGTTTGGACTTACGTGGAAAAATTTATGGTATGCCTTTCATATTATGTAGTTTAAATTTGAATTAACAGATTATTCTACATGAAAATATAATTACCTATGTGATGTACTTCATCACTAATTAAAATTATAGGGTTTCAATTTCCTAGACTCTAACTCATTTGATGCTAAATTCTAGGTTCTCATTGGTGGATCACTCTTCCATTGATTTCCTTTCCCTCTGGATCTTGTCATACTTTAAAAGTCATCAATGATACATATATTATTTCATGTATCCCAAAAGGCTTTATAGTAGAACATATTGTGAAGTTTTTTTGACACTTGAGGATTCTTTTTAGAACTGCAACGCGGTCTATGCTATCGAGTTATATACCAAGCAACTTGTCTTTAATAACCACACTATGAGGTAGGTTCAACCAGTTTGAACTTGTTGGGACATAGCATATGAAGTTGTGTGATGAGTCCATATCACAGGTCTATTATGGTGACAAAAGTGAAGACACGTAATGATAGTTATTATGTTAACATTACTAGAAACATTTTCGAAATTATCCATGCTATCAAGATGTCAAAATTCCATGCATTAGGTGTCAATACTCGTAGCTAATAGATAATAATAATAATATAAAAAAATCACAACTTTATTCTTGAAATATGATTGTTACACATTGGTAACCTAGTTCATGAGTTACTATCACCCAAAGATTGCAAAACAAACTTAAAATATAAATTAAACCAACATGAGAATCCAACTAAGGGTTTCTCGACAAAATCATGCCATAACCCGGCATTTTGAAACCCAAATTTGAATCCATCATAAGTAATACAATGCAAACTCAGATGGATTTTCAATGCATGTTTGCATGCTACACTTTTTCTCTGTCTAGATATCATTTTTTAAATGGAACCATTAGTCAAGCCCACAGTCCTTTTTATGTGAAAAATTTCAGCTCTATTTGAGCTCTTTCCCGTTCACCTCCAACCATGTTAAGCACGGGTCTCGCTCTCTGGGCTAGGGGGTCTAGATCTTCTTCTCATGCTTCTGGGAACTTAGACTTCTAGGGATGGTTTCCCTCACGCCTCACTGGCCCCCTCACCTGCCTTTGAAGGCTTATGCTTCGTTAAAAGTTGATGTGCCACTTAGCATATTTGAGAATCCAAGTGATTCTGATTCAGATGGTGACATGGTTGATCTTGATATATTCGTGCAGAAGTTGGATGCAGAGACTAGTGTGGCATTAACTTGAGCATTTATGCTCATTTATCAGTATGATGATATCATTTGATATTCATATGTTATGTTTTATGTTTTATGTTTCAGACATAACTTATTTGCGTTTAAGTTTTATGTTTCAGACTTGAGTTGTAAACTTCAGTTTAAACTCTATTTTGAATCTTGATATAATATGCCATATGATATCTTAAAATTTATTTTCATTGTACATTGTTAGTAGTTAAATTAATGATTATATAGTTACAAACTTACAAACTTACATTCATGATTGTATGATGTATGTTTTAACTTTTAACTTTTAAATTTGTTTCAATTATATGATTCATCATTCATCGATTTGTAATTTTATCATTTATGATTTATCTTTCATGATGCAAGTGTATGATGACTGTATATACATTCCTTGAAAAAAATATAGTTACATTATAAATATTAAATTTTATAATTTTTATGACCCCGACGTCCCCCCACGTTTCCTGAAAATTGGTAGGGAGCTTTTGCATAGGCCGCTCCCACCTCCAGGGGACTTGGTGGAACATTTCCATAAACATATGCAAAAATATATCATGATCTTGTAATTCCATTACATATGTATGTTCCAATGTTCCATAATCATGCCCCATCATCAATTTAAGAAATTTCCATTGAATATCAAATTATGGAGGGGGGGAACTTTTTGCTGCAACATTTGGCTCAAAATCAGGGACCATATTCGTATGAGGTGAATGAGAACTATAGATATTTGAAGAAGTAGATTAGTGCCTTTTCCTCTGGCCATGGAGTCATATACAGTCATCCATCACAAAAATTTGTCTTTGTGCATTCTCACCTTGAAAGTTGCAAAAAATCATGCCCTAATTGAAACGACACTAAATTTGAAAGATATAATAAAAATGCAAGCTAGAAGTGCCCTATTAATACAAAAGGAAAACCTTCCTACCTA
>CM076584.1:501302328-501661322 GCA_034641835.2 Pinus albicaulis
ATTCACCCTAATATTTTTCGGGTCCGGATTTCCACAGCACGAGCGGCCCAAACAAAGATCCGCTCCAATCAATTTCTGCCACGTGTCCTCAATAAAAACTTGCCCTGCTCCCGGCTGCGGGTGCATTAGATGGCGTTTAAGGCGATGGGACATGGATATGGCGATTTCATATCAATCGCATTAACATTTAACGTTGTTCAATTAAGTTTTCACATAAAATCCGCATTAATTAATTTTTAACATTGTTCAAGATCAAACCTCCACTCCTCTTAGCGATTCTGCACGCTCCAATTTGATCTGGCCTTCGGCTCTCGTTATTAATGATCAGAGATTAATTATGACGGTGACCTGATCGTACTTGCGCTTAAGCCACAGCATCAAAGTAGCCATGGTTTTTCGTATAAGTCGGTTGGGTTGGATTACACCGGCCGCTAATTGTGACGATAAGGAGAAGTGGCTAGTCAACTCACGCTTGTGACCTTGCCGTATATTTCCATTTCTCTCTGCCTCACTGTCCGTCTTCCTCTCAATTGGAATTATGCTCTCTGTCTCCCTCTCCGTGCCCACCGCGCCTGAGACTGCACCCATGCCTCGCGTGCGTCATAGGATGCGTTGCCGCAGGGGGAGCACTAGAGGTCAACCCCTGCGGGCTCCCTCCAACCCCTTAACAGAGTCGACTTCCGGCCAGTCCAGTGATTATTACACAGGTCAATATCCAAATAATAGGAGTGGGCGGGGTCGGATTGTAGGATCTGGTCACCGTATGGATTCCCCTGCTCCTCGCTTCCCCACCGCTAGTTCACCTTCTCCCATGACGCGCACTGCGCAATTTTCCTTTAATTGCTCTCTCAACCGCCCGTGAATCATAGCTTTAGTCACTGTGGTCTTCCGAGAGGAGGCCCAAACGGAGGAAGAATGCACCCGTCCGGCGGGTCTGAGCTCGGAAAAAGCCGGCCAACATTCAGGCCTTCAGAAGGGGAGCCATGGCATGCATGTGGAGGGAGCACCTAGCGATCCTGGACCTTCCGAAGGATGGTGCCGAATCGTGGAGGAACCACCGGAGGAGTAGTTTGGTTAATTTGTTTTTCTTGCTTAGCAGGCCCATTTAATTGGGCTACTTTTAGATTATTTTACTGTGTTGGACCTTTGTAATATTTTTGAATTCTGTAAATTAAACGTTCAAGACTGGTTTCCCCGTATGAGGACAGTCTTCTTAATATTTTGATTTTTTGATGACAAATTTTCCATGTGTATGATTAATTAATTGTTAACACTGTTCAAGATCGGACCTCCACTCCTCTTAGCGATTCCGAAGACACTCCGGGACGTATATATATATACACACACACACACACACACACACACACACACACACACACACACACACACACACACACATGGGTGGCACTTGATCCGGCTTCGGCTCTCATTATTAATGATCGAGATTAAATTATGATGGGCGTCCTTTGATTGCATTGCAGACGGTCGACAAAATGGCGTTTAGCCATGGTTTTTCGTACACCAAAGGGCTGGATTACACTACTCCGCGACCGTGACGTCTTAACGGGACAACAACTTCGCCTATCATTTGATCCATATTTGCATTTCCTCTCGCTCTCTCTCCGTCCGTCTTCCTCTGGCACTGTACTCGTTTCGTCTCCTCTTGTGCCCACTGCGCCTGATACTGCACCCATGCCTCGTGTGCGTCATAGGATGCATTGCCACAGGGGGAGCACTAGAGGTCAACCCCTGCGCGCTCCCTCCAGCCCCTCAACAGAGTCGACTTCCGGCCAGTCCAGTGATTATTACGCAGGTCGATATCCAAATACTAGGAGTGGGCGGGGTCGGGTTGTAGGATCTGGCCACCATATGGATTCCCCTGCTCCTCGCTTCCCCACTGCTAGTTCACCTTCTCCCACGACGCACACTGCACAATTTTCCTTTAATTGCTCTCTCAAATGCCCATGAATCACGGCTTTAGTCACTGTGGTCTTCCGCGAGGAGGCCCAAACGGAGGAAGAATGCACCCGTTCGGCGGGTCTGAGCTCAGAAAAAGTCGGCCAGCATTCGGGCCTTCAGGAGGGGAGCTGTGGCATGCATGTGGAGGTAGCACCTAGCGATCCTGGACCTTCCGAAGGATGGTGCCGAATCGTGGAGGAACCACCGAAGGAGTAGTTTGGTTAATTTGTTTTTCTTGCTTAGCAGGCCCACTTAATTGGGCTGCTTTTAGTTTATTTTACTGTGCTGGACCTTTGTAATATTTTTGAATTCTGTAAATTAAACGTTCAAGACTGGTTTCCCCGTATGAGGGCAGTCTTCTTAATTTTTTGATTTTTTGATGACAAATTTGCCATGAGTATGGCCAGGCAATGTTTTTGACTTCGGTGTAATTTTGTTTGCAATGTTAATAGATTAACTTTACTTAGAATTCTCACATGATTAGCGTTTTTCTTGATCTGTTAAAGGATTTTGGGTACTTTAATTTGTATTTAGAACAATGGACGTCGGTACTCTATCTGTTGCTTTACTGTTCTACATACTACTATTTCACTTTCTTATAGATGCCTCGGGCATATTTGAATGCTTTCTCAGATTGTCGATAATCTCCATGTGGACCGTTACTGGATTTTATATCATGTCCCTGTATGTGACATGGGGTATTTTCTCTCATTGTCTGGGGTGGGACTTCCACTTTTCTGGATGGATATTTGGGTTCCAATCTTCAGATGTGAAAATGTAATGACTTCATGGACTGTTTTACTTCATATAATATATTCAAAAAAACGTTTTTTCTCTTGTGAAAAAAAAAATGATTAATGTTTATCACTCTGCCTTCAAAACTAGCGATGCTGGTCTATGTTGCTGGTTTATTGATATGGTCCGATGGTCTTTTTATATTTTGGACATATCACACTCCTCACATGATTAGCGTTTTTCTCTGTTCAAGGATTTTGGGTACTTTAATTTGTATTTGGAACAATGGACGTCGGTACGTACTCTATCTGGTGCTTTACTATTCTACATACTGCTATTTCACTTTCTTATAGATGCCTTGGGCATATTTGGATGCTTTCTCAGATTGTCGATAATCTCCATGTGGACCGTTACTGGGTTTTATATCAAGTCGCCGTATGTGACATGGGGTATTTTTCTATCATTTTCTGGGGTGGGACTTCCACTTTTCTGGATGGATATTTGGGTTCCAATCTTAAGATGTGAAAATGTAATGACTTCATGGACTGTTTTACTTCATACAATATATTCAAAACATTGTTTTTTTCTCTTGTGAAAAAAAAAATGATTAATGTTTATCACTCTGCCTTCAAAACTAGCGATGCTGGTCTATGTTGCTGGTTTATTGATATGGTCTGATGGTCTTTTTATATTTTGGACATATCACACTCTCACATGATTAGCGTTTTTCTCTGTTCAAGGATTTTGGGTACTTTAATTTGTATTTGGAACAATGGACGTCGGTACGTACTCTATCTGTTGCTTTACTATTCTACATACTGCTATTTCACTTTCTTATAGATGCCTCGGGCATATTTGGATGCTTTCTCAGATTGCCGATAATCTCCATGTGGACCGTTACTGGGTTTTATATCATGTCCCTGTATGTGACATGGGGTATTTTTCTATCATTGTCTGGGGTGGGACTTCCACTTTCTGGATGGATATTTGGGTTCCAATCTTCAGATGTGAAAATGTAATGACTTCATGGACTGTTTTACTTCATATAATATACTCAAAACAACGTTTTTTCTCTTGTGAAAAAAAAATGATTAATGTTTATCACTTTGCCTTCAAAACTAGCGATGCTGGTCTATGTTGTTGGTTTATTGATATGGTCTGATGGTCTTTTTATATTTTGGACATATCACACTCCTCACATGATTAGCTTTTTTCTTTGTTCAAGGATTTTGGGTACTTTAATTTGTATTTGGAACAATGGACGTCGGTACTCTATCTGTTGCTTTACTATTCTACATATTGTTATTTCACTTTCTTATAGATGCCTCGGGCATATTTGGATGCTTTCTCAGATTGTCGATAATCTCCATGTGGACTGTTACTGGGTTTTATATCAAGTCCCTGTATGTGACATGGGGTATTTTTCTATCACTGTCTGGGGTGGGACTTCCACATTTCTAGATGGATATTTGGGTTCCAATCTTCAGATGTGAAAATGTAATGACTTCATGGACTGTTTTACTTCATATAATATATTCAAAACAACGTTTTTTCTCTTGTGAAAAAAAAAATGATTAATGTTTATCACTCTGCCTTCAAAACTAGAGATGCTGGTCTATGTTGCTGGTTTATTGATATGGTCTGATGGTCTTTTTATATTTTGGACATATCACACTCCTCACATGATTAGCGTTTTCCTCTGTTCAAGGATTTTGGGTACTTTAATTTGTATTTGGAACAATGGACGTCGGTACTCTATCTGTTGCTTTACTATTCTACATACTGCTATTTCACTTTCTTATAGATGCCTCGGGCATATTTGGATGCTTTCTCAGATTGTCGATAATCTCCATGTGGACCGTTACTGGGTTTTATATCAAGTCCATGTATGTGACATGGGGTATTTTTCTATCACTGTCTGGGGTGGGACTTCCACTTTTCTGGATGGATATTTTGGTTCCAATATTTAGATGTGAAAATGTAATGACTTCATGGACTGTTTTACTTCATATAATATATTCAAAACAACGTTTTTTCTCTTGTGAAAAAAAAAATGATTAATGTTTATCACTCTGCCTTCAAAACTAGCGATGCCGGTCTATGTTGCTGGTTTATTGATATGGTCTGATGGTCTTTTTATATTTTGGACATATCACACTCCTCACATGATTATGATTAGCGTTTTTCTCTGTTGCATGGTTTTGGGTACTTTAATTTGTATTTGGAACAATGGACGTCGGTACTCTATCTGTTGCTTTACTATTCTACATACTGCTATTTCACTTTCATGGACTGTTTTACTTCATATAATATATTCAAAACAACGTTTCTCGTCTTTTAAAGTTTCAATTTTTTTTTTTAAAATTGAACCCTCCGTCGGTCTACCGACGCCTTGTAGACGTCGGAACTGCGACAACGTAGAAACGTCGGAAGAGAGATAGTATGAAAACGTCGGACCACATTTCGTCGAAATTGCGACAAATTACAAATGTTGGAAGAGCGACGTTCCAAACGTCGGACCACATATCGTCAGAATTGCGACAGATTACAAACGTCGGAAGAGCGGCGTACCAAACGTCGGACCACATATCGTCGGCATTGCGACATCTTACAGACGTCGGAAGAGCGACGTCCAAAACGTCGGACCACGTTGGGTCGGAATTACGACGGCTTTTAGGCGTCGGAAGAGCGACGTTCCAAACTTCGAATCACATTTCATCGGAAGTGCGACAGTTTACAAACGTCGGAGGCACGACGGTTTGTGAGACGTTGGAAGAGTGATGCTTGTTCGGAAGAGGTGTCGATAGTGCGACACTTTTTACGTGCGTCGGAACTACGACGGCAGGACAAACCATGGTTTGTCCGCCCTCGAACTGTCGCTCTTGCGACGACTATGTGTCGGAATAGCGACGAATTGGCCGTCGAAATTTCCGCCAAATTTTCTAGTGTGGGCACACTTTTTACATTGATGGTTGTGTCAATTGTATAGCACATTTCATGTCAACTTGTTGTTGATGTCATATGTTGCATGAATTATGCTTGAGTCAAAGGTGTTGTCGATTGTGGATCAATAGATGGATACACCATTGTGAAAAGAAGATTACCATATATTTGATGTTACAGGAAGTTGACAATCAAAGCTTTGAAGGAGCAAAGAGGTGATCTTCATTTCAAATTTTGCATGAGATTTTTGTTTCAAGATTGATGTGAATTCTTGTGACATGATTTTACAAGAAGCTTGTAGTCCATTTAGGACTTGATTTTTAGATTACTTCTGCAATTTTATCGCAAGTAATTTGCTGAGTGAGTGCAAGAAAAGCAACACTTGACAGGAGGATAAGCATCAGTGAAGGGAAGAGTGAATTTCTTTCTAGTTGAAGTTCAAATTCATTTTCCATGCAAAGAAAGTTTTTAGAGGCTGAAGAGAAGAGGATGTTGTTATTCTCTCATTTGTTGTACATTTCAGTTTCATCATTTCAGTGAGCTTTTGGGGTCCAAAAGCTTCTCATTTGGGAGGTGTGTTCAGGAGCTCAAGTCCGAGCTATGGAAAAAGCTCAAAATTTAAATTGTTCAAAATCACTTGCAACCTAAACGATCTTATAGGCCTCATCGATGCGATCCTGGCACCGTAAATTGCACTCAAATCTGACATTGTATGTGAAAGTTATGCAGGTTTGAAGTTTGCAGTAAACTGCAAAAAACTGAGTTGACCAGGTTTGACTTTAAAATTTTAAAAGATTAAAAAAAGAATATTCCAAGGAATATTCCCTGGAATATTCCATTCAGGCCAATCCTGTTCTAACAAGTGGCAACTTAGAATTGGATGGTGGTTTGACTTTTTTGAAACGGACCAATGAGAGGATGCCACATGGTAGGCCTGGAAGCCACCACGTGGCCCAAGGCCGCAGAAAATTTGGTTTGTCAAAATTTTATGTTTCTGCGGGATTTGAACCGGGGTCTCCCCATTGCCAACCGGGCAGTCTTCAAATTGTTTCTTAATAAACAATGGTGCCGCAAAATATTTGAGTTTTAAATTTTAAATGGGCAGAAGGAAAAAGGGGCTGGCCCCTTAGGGCTAGCCCAACCTCATACAACTAGGCGCAAAGAACCTATGCCTTAAAGCCTTGACCGCAAGTGCCAACGATTTGCATAACCATCATATGTGGCCATGACTTATGATAAATGTCACGGTTAGGTCAAACGGTCAGTATGGCGGTCTTCACAGTGGTCAGAGCGGAGGCAATCACATGCCATCTGCCTGACATTTAATATAACCACCGAAGGTTCTGCCATTTATGGAGCACGCCACCAATTTGGGTAGAAACCACCAATTTTTCGAGCTTATCTGCAGTTCCTCCACTTTTAGTGGAGTTTTTTAAGTGACATTAGGAAAAATGTTGTTTTGGTCATAACTTCTCCAATATTGGACCAAATTGAACAAAATTTTAGTAAATTTTGTCTTTCTTCAGCATTCTAGAGTGTTTGGGACAGGTTTTAGAGGTATTAGAGGTGTTCTACAACCATTTTTTCTTTAGGGAAGCTTGGAGAGCCATTAGGGCCATTGGGGAAATGGAGCTGTTTTGAGTTTTACCTCACTGTTTGAGGTGAACCAAAAACCATTTTCAGCTATTTTCCACCTTTTAAACCTAATGGAAGAGGTTTTAGAACTTTTTGAAGAATTTCAAAGCCCAAAAAGCTTCAGGGAAGTGTGGAGAGCCATTAGGCCCATTGGGGAAATGGAGCTGTATTGAGTTGTACCTCACAGTTTGAGATGAAACAAAAACCATGTTCAGCTAATTTCTACCTTCTGAATCTAATGGAAGAGGTTTTAGAACTGTTTTAGGACTTCTACATCCTAAAAAGCTTCAGAGGAGTTCAAAGAGCCATCAGGGCCTTGTTGAAGAAGGCACTGTACTTGGTAATTTTTCACTGTTTACTGAATATGGAAAGGCATTTTTAGCATTTTCATGTCTTCTGATTCTGAATTTACAGTTATATTTTCCTATTGAAACAATTTTAAGCTTGTATTAGCATTTTGGAGCATTTTAATACAAGAGTACAAGCCAATTTGGGAGGCTTGGACCAGTAGACGTAGCCCAGGAGGGGTGAACTACTCACCAAATATCTGAGTCATGTTATGCTAAAGTTATTTTGCTGTGTATTTCTGATTTAATATTTTAAACAAAAAACTTAATTAACATTCCGTCACACATAGACTCAGAAACAATTACCAAATACACCTTGTTTAAATTGAAAGACATGGAGAATTTTGCACACATTTAATTAAATGGAAATGGATAATTTGCGCAAAATTTATAGCATTTAAAAATACTTCCATTTTCAAATCAATCTACATACACCCCCCACTCATCAATAATGTATTCCAAATACTGAACCTGGGTCATGCCAAAAGTTCACTTCTCCAAATTGGCACAAAACTTGTGTTTCTGCAATGTTTAGAGAACCTATCGGATGTGGTGGAGGTTCTCTTCCCAATTCTAGTTGAAGATAAAGATATCATCCAAGTACAATACTAAAAATGATTTTGTGAATGGCCGCAAGATGTTTTCCATCAGCCTCATGAAGTTTGTGGGAGCATTCGTCACCTTGAAAGGCATGACCAGTCATTCAAAAAGGCCCTCCTTGGCTTTGAAGGCAATCTTCCACTCATCAGAGGGTTTGATTGGTACCTCGTGATACCCAGAATTCAAGTTGATCTTGCTAAAATATTTTTCCCTTGATTTGGTCTAGAAGGTCACAAATTTGTGGCATCGAGTACCTATTCTAGACAATGATCTTATTCAGCGCTCGATATTTAATACAGAGTCTCCAAGTCCCATCTTTCTCCTACACCATCACGATCGGGCTCCCATAGTGTGATGAACTAGGCTGGATGTGATATTTATTCAACAACTCCTGAATATACCTCTTGATTTTGTTGTTCACCAGAACAAAGCACTGATATGTTGGTCCATTTAGAAGCGGCACACCTGGGGTCATATCGATGGGGTGTTTGACCTGACAGTTCAGAGGCACTCCTACAGGTTAGGTGAAGATCTCCTTGTACTCCTCCACAACCTTATCCATTTTTTGTTTTCGTGCAGAGGAGCCATGTTTGGAGGTCGTGGCGACAGTCTTCTTCCTTCCCCAAGGGTGGATCATTAGGAAAAATAAATTTCCTAGTTTTGGATATGATATTACTCCATTTTTTTCAGTAACCAAAGATATGGTGGTAGTTATTGCTACCTCATGTATCCTGTACAACTTATTTCCAAAGGTAAAAATAATAGCGCAAGGCTAAGACTCATACATAACATGTCACTTCCATAAATATGTTTGGCCTAATAATACATCACAAATATCAAGAGGAGAAATTTCACATAATACCTCATCCGTGAAGGGATTGATGTTGTAGGGAAGGTGACAATTCTGGATGACATGGAGATCTCATCCTTGGTGAAGCAACTTGATGGTGTATGACTGAGGGTGTGTTTTGGTCGGCAAGCCCCGCTGCTTCATGAACTCTGCTGAAATGAGGTTCTTTTGGATCCTACTATCGAAAACGATTGCAACGGGGAACCATTTACACACATCTGGGAATGGAAGAGGCGGTCCCCCTCCTCTAGATCTTTCAGTTTTTCCTTCTATATATTTGTGGTGGAAACAGTGGCATTAGGATATGCATCGATAATCTGCTTCCCTTTGTCATTCCCTTTTTTGTGTTATTATTCATAGTTGGAGCTATTGATCAGTGGTTGTCATTGATGTCAACCTAAGCAGCACTAGGGGCTACCCCAATATTGCATGGGAATTTTTACCTAAAAAATTACTATATTCTAGGTCAAGAATGCTTTTGATGTTTTCCACTTGTCGAGATGTTTCCATTGATATATGGCACGCCTCGTAATTCCTCACGGTTTGAGAGATATTCATGTTTGAAGTTTGTAACCCCAGTTAGTGGGCTAAAACCCTATGGGGTTGTGGCATTGGTCATTGAAAATTCAATAATTAATAATTTTTAAGCTCCTTAAATCCCTCCCGTGTTCACTTGTTGAAGCCCCTCTCAACCTAACGGTGTATATAAATTGTGATCCTCATATCCTCCTTATGTAGGGATTTTGCTACCGGAAACAGATCATTGTGGAATTTTCACTTTAAATTTGTTTCTACGAAGGTTCTGAAGCTGAAATTTTTAAGAGGTGAAGCCAAAATCTTGAGGAATCTCGTGTAAAAATTTCAGATTAGGGTGCATAATATTTTCGGAGATATGACCTATGGAAGTCAATGTTTTTACAGGCTCCTGAACTTCATCTCAAAGAAGTGAACTTGGGAAAATCATCATAACTCTCTCTCTGAGTATCGGATTGGAATTCTGTAAAATGTGGAAAATATTACATGGACTTTAGTTTGTAATGTATCAATTTCAGAGCTGAATGAAGAAACAGTGACACATGGCACGTCGTACAATTTATCTCTACTGAAACAATTCATAATTAGGTCATTGTGAGATATTCGACATAACTCTCACTTGAAGAATCCAAATTGAATAAGACCCGTGGCATTGGAAAGAAGACTCAGAGTACTACTAAATAACTAAAAATCACATATTAGGGAGCTAAAATAACAGAGATAAACCAGATTGAATATCGAGATACTAGAAGGCAAGAAAAAGCTAGATCATGTGTTATCAAGGGCTACAAAGGACCAGACTTTCTAGGGAAGCAAAGCAAAGCAAGGTGTAACAGAGGGTAGCATGACAAGAGTAGAAATCATGGTGCAGAACAACAGCAATAAGTTCAGCACATGAAGTCTTCAAGTGTGCAGCACTGCATACAGTCATTGTAAAGGTATCATTGTACTAAGTCATTGTAAATGCATCATTGTAAAAATTTTACAAGTGTCTATCTGCCAAGAGTTGAAGAGGTGATGTCGGGAGGTCTAGGATCATCATTAGGTGGTTGTGTCATAGTTGGTGTTGGGGTTCCCATGTTTTGGCCAGATTGGCAAGACCAAAAGATGAGACAACATCAGAACCACTTTCAAACCTCAGGATCTAGCCCTCCTGGGTCCAGAGAGGGATCTCTCTATGATATGTCAAGGGTATATGACTTTGAAGCTCAGTGTTAAGATATTAGACTAGTTATAAGGCTCAGGGTTTGTTTGTTTGATGTATGTTTGGTTGTTGGGAATCAGGAAAGAAAGGTTCGATATAAGACAAGGATGAGCAAAGAGGGTTTTAGGCAAAGGAGAGATACCCCAGGGAACATTCAAGACCATTGGGCAATGGAGTCAGGAAAGGGCTTACTTGCTATTCCATGTGTAGGCTTTCAGTTGGGCTAGTCATCTAAAGCATTGGATCTTAAAGATGATTGTGTGATATGAAATGGTAAGAGAGAAGGTGACAGCAAGGAAACCATTGAAGGTGACCTTTAGAAATCAGATCTAGGGACAGGGCATACCATTGAACACCTGTGATTCTAAAATCCAAAAGCTAACTCTTCAGACAAGAAACATTAGAGATTTAGAGCACAAAGTTAAAGACCTGAGATCAGAGAGAGACTTTGAACTCTCAATGCTTCGGCCTCCAGCTTGAGGGATCTTAGAAAAGGCTCAATTAACTAAAAAGGATCCTAGTGAGATAGAGACAGAGTTCTAGACCTCCCAGTGTTCCCAAGTCATTCAATTAAATCCTAACAAGAACATCTAAGAACAGATTCATTAATTCATACATCAACTAGCAGGAAATAACATCCACTACACTGGTTAAATTAATTGAAATCAAACCTTAGATAACACATATAGCAGAAAACATTGAAGGCAAGGAGAGAAGAAACATAGGGTACCTAGCAAGGGTAAATCCTGTGCCAGATTTCTGATGCGAGCTAGTAGAAATGAAATGAGGTGAACTGCTAAATAAAACAAATACAGAGATAGGAAAACATCACTGCTGCTTTAGATCAGGATCCAAAGAAATGTGCTTGTGATATTAAAGAGCAACACCAGTCAAGCACAACATTACCAATAGCTGTATATTCAGTCTAAAAACATCTTCCTCAGCCTATCTTATAACTTTACACAGAGACTATGTCTCAACAGAAATAGCTTATAATTCTCTGCTAATCGATCAACAACCTTTACAATGAGTTTCTTCCTGAATTTTATAGCTGAAGAGAGCAGAGGAGGTAGGTGAAAAACTAAATGAAGCATTAAAACTTCGAAAAGAAAGAGGGCCGAAGCCCATTCTATTTTAAATCCCGCGCAGTTATCCGTGGTACTCCTTGGATGAAATGGTGGTCTTCGTCAGGCTTCCACTTACTCCAGGTATGCCCCTTGATGTACTTTGGCTGCAGTACTCCGTAGTACTCTGGTGAATAAAAAAAAAAGGCGGAAAAATGGCTTTGAGGTCTGCCATGATGCATAAAAAATGCTCTGGTAGCATAGGACTGTTCCGTCAGGGTGGAAATATTCTAAGGAACACGATAAATAAGGGAACAATATGGGCGCTTTGTCCTTTCACAGGTAGGAACATTCTGCTGATGCAACTACCCTGATAGTATTGTTTTCTGTGCGCTAGGCCTTCCTTGTGATCCATGATGTCTTTGATCTAGTACTCTTCCTTCAAATCATAGGATTAAGGCCCGAAATCTTCTATTACAGGCCTTAAACACTCTATTTTTCCCACTGATACTCTTTGTCGCTTCCACATTTGCCTCTAATTGCGAAATCTATGCTTTAATGGCTCTGGGGAAGATTTTACAGAGTTTAAACTCTGTTCGTGTAATGCAATCGCTGTCATACGTCTTCTCAGACCCTTCTTCATGAGTTCGGCTCTTGAAAATGTTCCTTTCCTATTTCTCTGTAACTGTATAGAGATTGTGAATCATGGCGGTTGTCCGCCGCTCATACCCTACAAAAACACGCAACTCTGTTATGAAATCCATGCATAGGGGAGGGTGGCTATGGAGGATGGGAGAATGTTAGCGCGGAGGTGGTAAAAATGGTGGTTTTGGATGAACCAATGGTGAACAATGCAGTAATATGGTGTAAACAGCGACTAATAGGGCTTTGGTGGAGAAATGCGTGTGGACCGTTTGATCGTGGTCCGGTGGCGAAGATCAATGATGGAGATTTAATCAGTGGGATGGCTTATGAAGTTGGGTGAAATGCATTAAAATGAATGAAAATGTGATGAAAATGATCGTGTGTGGTGGGACCGGACATGGGAAGAGGGCGATTAATTTAGGACCGTCGGATCTCAGGAGGAGATCGACGGCTACGATCCAATCGGAGGGGAGAAATGGGAGGGTCGACAGTCCGATTGAACGATGGTGCGATTGGTTTATGGTCGTTGGATCTTGGACTAACGGATGGTCGATATTGTATCAGGGAAATCGCAATCACAAAGGGCGGAAGGTGGCAGCGATTGGAAAATGTGATTGCGATTGCAGCAGGAGAGCAAGGGTCATTGGATCAACAGGGGAATCAACGGTGGAGATGCAATCGGCTGATCGCAATCGGGAGGCACAGAGGAGGTGATGCAATGCGACTGGCGCGATGCGATGGGGTGCTAGTCTTCCGATCCAGATGACAGATCTACGACAAAGATTGAATAGGCGGGAAAAAATAATGGGGTGACAAGACGCGATGCGATAGGATCTGGGCCGTTGATTCCGAATGGATGGACGGCTGTGATTTGATCAGGGAATCGCAATCGGGGGAAACAGAGGAGTGGCATAGTGAAATTTGCGATTGTGATCGGAGTGGGAGTGTGATTAGCATCGGGCCGTCCGATCTAAGTGATAGATCAACGGTGGAGATCGCGGCGGAGGTCTTATAGACCAAAACTCAATCGCATTGGAGTTTTTTTGTTTAACAAAGAAATGTGCTTCATCGACGGTGAGATTGCGATTAGCACTTTGAGTCTTTGCGCCTAATTCTAGCGCTGGATTATGTGGGGAAGTGGTTTAAAGGATTGGCGGAAAAGGGGCTAGGCCCTATATAAGTTAAAAAGTGGGTTTTTTCCCATTTTTAGTGCATTTCAAGGCCGAGAAAGGGTAACGATAGAGGGAAAAAAGGGGAATTAGACCAAAAAAGGGGTGAATGTAGGATTAAAGGGGATTTTGGGAGGATTTAGAGGGTAGAAGGGGAACTTTGACAAAGGGAAAAAGGGGTTAAAATGGGATATTCTGCAGGGATACAAGGGGAAAATAAAGGCCTCTTTGGAGCACAAATTTTCATCATCAGTGAGGCTTATTGACTCAAGAACAATAGAGGGAAACAACCAAAGGGTAGGTAACATGAAGAGGCTTCAAGGATGATGTGTTTTCAAGA
The DNA here is from genome assembly GCA_034641835.2 of Pinus albicaulis. NCBI lineage: Eukaryota > Viridiplantae > Streptophyta > Pinopsida > Pinales > Pinaceae > Pinus > Pinus albicaulis. The sequence continues at coordinate 501,316,354 of CM076584.1, forward strand.
GAAATGCATTCCTTGAAGGCTCATAAAACAAATTAGCCCCTTGCTTGCTTGTCAAGGAATTCATAGGGGGCTAACAGTTGGGGTTATGGTATAGTGTGTCTTCATCTTCTACATCATTCTATATCATTGTAAAGTGGACCATTTTCCCTGGTACGAGAATCCATTCTTATTTTATTCTTCTACTGAAGGTGGTAGGGTGGTACTAGGCTGGTGCATGAAGTCACCAACAGGTTCAAGCCTATGAAAAATTTTGGGTGCTAGGGTGGCGCTAGGGTGAGTTGTAGCTCATTGGGTGTTGGGGCATCCGTTCAGTTGACTACTAAATAATCTCGAGCGTTGGAGTTTCCATCCAGTGGGAGTTGGAGAAGAATGCTTTTCTATATTCTAGGAAGTTGGAGATTTATTTTCAATTGGAGTTGAATATTAAAGAATTATTAAAAAAGCATTCAGGTGGTCTTCATCCCAGAGAGGGTTTCCACCTTAAAAACTGTGTGCATTTGTGTTCCTTTTGTTTACTTCTATCATTGTACAAACACTGATAATAATTGAAGATTAACTAATGCTCTAATTGAAAGGAATATAGATTCACCCCCCCTCTCAGTATTTCCAAAAATTGGTATCAGAGCTTGGTTCCTTCAATAGAATTTTAACAGTTGGATGGAGGTAATGGATCCTACCAAGAATGGTGTACCTCTTGTTAGCACCCAATCTGAACCTCAGGCTGAAAAGGCAATCAGGGTAACAACTGAACCACACTCAGCCTTGTAGCTAGCCCTACAAGGACAGGAGAGGGCTCTCTCCATAGAATAGACATTCAATAACACAATAATAAACTAATTTTAGGCTAGATATATGACTGTGAAAGGGGTTTTGATAAATGACTGAAATTTTTCTGGGATGTATGGGACTCAAGGACGGCATGACCTGAGGAATTAAATCAGGATACAGGGTATTTCATGGGGCAAGATAGGCAGGAGACTTAGCAATCTAGTTTGAGATAAGATGGAGTGGAAGGACTGTTGAGAAGCTAAAAAGGGCATAATAAATGGATCCTTTTCAAATAGAAGAAAATACACAGAGTATGAATGATTCCCCAAGGCATAGCATATAAAATGGATTCTACCTTTCTAAATTGAAAACATTCAACTGGAAATGTTTATGAATGAATGTTGCAACATAACAATGTACATATGAAACACAAAGAAGAGACATATGCTAAAACTCATACCACATGAATCCCACAAATCAGAGCTGCATCACTTTATTAATTCCCTGCCAAACTGTACAACGGAGCGCAGAGCTCGCTACCACACTATTCCCCTCTTCTGAGTTTTCAGACCTCAGACTTTCAGCCTCTTGCAAATGATTGGAATTTACAATAAATAGACATAATTTGTGGGAATATAGATTGATGGGAAGAGGAGGAATCATAACTGGAGATGGAAGACCAAGAGCTCATAATATTCTCGTAAAGGAAGAGCTCCGTTACATTATTCCTCTTGAAATTTTCGGATATCCAATGCGGAAGCAAAACCTGTAGCGTGGATCCTCTAGAATCATTGCTGAAGATGCGACTATTATATTTCTATTTCTTCAGCCTCAGATGTTCCGCTTTCCATTATTTCTTTATTCTCTGACTTTTTAATAAAATACTACAGAAATAGAACACAATAAAAATATATGCTTTGTGAAGGGAAACCATATTTTAGATGGGATAGAGGAGGGAAAGGAGGCGGGATCTGCATTATAATAGCAATCGGAATGGAGCGAGGGGGCAGACAGATTGACATATTACAAATATGTGATGCGATGGGGAGGAAGGCCTTTGTAATAATATAACCAAAGTTTTGAATTAACAAAGGGCTAGGCCTTTTATTTATGAACGAGCGGAAGTACTGATGGTGGGACCCAAGGACGAATCGTAATCACAAATTGGAATGGGAGGTTAATTGCAATCGGGAGGCAGGGATGTGCAATTAAGTGATTAGACGTGGGTCGTCTGATCGGCGGGGAAGATCAACCGTTGTGGGTTAATCGGGGGCGAGCCATCGGCGGGAGTCAATCGGAGGTGGGATTTAAAATAATGCGATTGGAACGTTTCGATTGGCGGAGGGCCGTTGGATTAAATGATGAGATCGATGGCTCTAGTGTAATCGGGAGTATGTCAATCGGAGGGTGTCAATCGGAGGGGGATTTATGGAAGCACCGATTGCGATGGTGCGATTGGATGCAGGCCATCCGATCGGCGGGGAAGATCGACGGTTGTGGGTTAATCAGGGGCGAGCCATCGGCGGGAGTCAATCGGAGATGGGATTTAAAACAATGCGATTGGAACGTTCCGATTGGCAGAGGGCCGTTGGATTAATTGATGAGATCGACGGCTCTGGTGTAATCGGGAGTATGTCAATCGAAGGGTGTCAATCGGAGGGGGATTTATGGAAGCGCCGATTGCGATGGTGCGATTGGATGCGGGCCGTCCGATTGGAATGGGAGATCAATGGCTGAGGGATAATTAGAAGCAGTGGATCGGGAGATCGGAGGGGAACTTGTGATCAGGGAATGATGCGGTGCAATCGATCGGAGGGAGGGGTGCGATTGATTGATCGGAGGTCGCAAGACTTGCAATGTGATCAATCGCATCGGAGATCTTTGTGATTGGTTAATCAGGAAATACGAATAAACGTTGTGATTTTCATAATATCAAACTTTATAATAAGGTTTTTGGGGATGAAAAAGGGGGAAGTGGTTTATACAAAGTTTTTATTATACAGTTCTAAGGCATGGAGGGGAAGTGGTTATGTAAATCACATTTTTGTTTTAAGAAATTCATAATGCTAGTTTGTGATCGGGAAGGGGAAAAAGGGGTTTTTTAAATGGAATTGAACATAAATTTTAAAGGATAAATGGGAAAAAGGGAGGGCACTTTAGGGAATAGAGGGCCTTTACTTCACTTAAGCATAAAATTCAATCCAGAAGTTAGTTTTGAGAGTGTAGTATACCGTTGGAAAGCTCTTTCCGGGCTCTTTCTGATGGATCTACTTTGAAGATGATCTGGTGCCAAATATGCTATGGAAAAATTCTCTGAAGGTAGGGACATCATTTTGTGTAGCTAACAGCTTCTGAATTGTGAATGAAAGGCAAAGTATCATGCTTTCACCTCAAAACCATGTTTTTGAGGTGAAGCTTGCATCAAACTGAACAAATGATATCTCTGATCTTCCTGGTGCTGTGCTTGTATTTATTGACTTCCTCATGGCCTTGCTGATCTTAATTGACATTTGACTCATTAATTTGACCATGGTGAGACCTTAGAGACCAATAAGACCCATCCTATGACCTACTGATATGATTTTGGGAATGAAAGTGACTAATGACCGAATACCATAGGGAAGAAAATCAGCAAGTACCTCATGAGGGGAAACTAATAAAAATCACTACCATCAATGAATCCATGACCTAGCAGAAAGGTGAAATTTATTCGGTATGAGACACCTAATATGCAAATGCAAAAGAGCAATTTTGATCAATGATGGCAGTGTGACTAAACTGACACTAACATTGGCTCCAATGGGGATGGTAGCTCTTTGGAGGTGCCAAGAACACCGTAGACCAAGTAGCCTTATCCATTGGGCACAGAGTCAAAAATACTGAAAAACTGACACAATGCAGACTGATCCTAACTGAGGACTAAGACTGAAAAACTGAAATAAAACACCATACACAAATCATCCAAGTCTTATAGCCTTCACCCCGGGCCCCAAACTTCAATGACTATGTACTTTGAACTCTGATAAACATAACATGGTATATACAATGCTGATGACATAGGTTCTGATCCTTTGTTTTTAACAATGGTAGTGCTTCAAAATCCTACCATTTACTGCTCCTCCAGGGCAATCTTGGCCATCCATTTCTGAAAGCAAGAAGGCGCTCTGTCCTCTGTATGCTGAAATTCTGTATGGTCCTTTCCACAATTGTCGAACTTACCATGCTTCCCTTTCTCTTCATTTCTGGCATCCCATTTCAACACTATATCATCTAGCTGAAACTTCTCTGCTTTTGTCTTCCTTTCATAGATCTTTTTAATTTTCTCCTGCAACAGAATAACATTCTGTGACACTTCCTCTCTTGTCTGCTGAAGGTGGATCATTTGATTGATCCTTCGCTGATTTTCATTGTCCTCACCGCCAGCTTCTTGCAATAATCTCATAACTGGGATTGTAAGGGATGTTGGAAAGACAACGTCAGTACCATAAACCAGCTCAAATGGTAACATACCTATTGATATTTTACTACTGACTCTGTCTGCTCACAGTGCGTTGATGAGTTTTCAGTGCCAATTTCTTTTGTTTGCTTCCAACATTTTCTTAATTATATTCACTAGTGATTTGTTAGAGGACTCAACCATGCCATTTCCTTGTGGATAATACGCTGTCGAATGGCCCAACGTCATGTTGTATTTGTCACAAAAATCGATCATTTTCTTGGATCTGAACGCAGCTGCATTGTCTGTTACAATTTTGCATGGGCAGCCAAAACGAGATAAAATATTCGATTCCAGGAATTGAATGATTACCCTGTCTGTTGCTTGCCTGGCTGGGACGGCCTCGATCTATTTCTTAAAGTAATATGTCCCTGTCAATATCAATCGGTGCTGTGCTGAGGACACGGGATGAATTTCTCCAATGAAATCGAGCCCCCACTGTTGAAAGGGTGCGTTCGCTGAAACTGGTTTCAAAGGGAGTGGAAGCAATTTTTTCTTTCCTTGGAATATTTGGCATTCATGACATTTCATCACGGTCTTATATAAATTAGAGAATAACGTGGGCCAATAATATCCTACTCTCAATATCTTGTTGGCTGTAGTCTTCCAAAACAAGTGACCGCCACAGTCGCCTTTATGAAACTCGTGCATTACCTTCTGCGCTTCTTCTTCAACCAAACAACTAAGCAGAACTCCTCCCGGATCTTTCCAATATAGAGCATTGCCTAAAATGCAGTATTTTGTGGATTTTAGCTTCAGAGATCTACCTTTACTCTTGGACATGCTCGTAGGAGGTGACAAATGCCGAAGGACATAGATGATATCTGAATACCATGGGGACTGTAGAAAAATATCTGCAATTGGAACCAGTAAACCTTCATCTTCCTCTTCTGCCACTGCGGTTATAAGGTTTATATCTAAGGCGTGCAGATTTGATTGGGCCATCAATTTCGCCAAGCCTTGGCCTTTGATTAACTTCATGGGCTTGATCTCCAGATCGTACTCCAAAATAGCTGCTATCCACTTGCCTCTCCGACCTTCTGGGTCAGTTTGCATTAACACATCCTTCACCGCGGCGTTAGGAACATATGCTATAGTATGTAAATGTAGGATGTAGACCCTGAAATCCTTCAGTGCCTTGATGAGAGCCAATGCCTGTTTTTCGATAATATTGTATTTCAAAGCAACGTCTCTAATAGTCCTACTAAAGAATGCAATTGGCTTTTCTATCTCGTCTGTCTTTTGCATTAAAACAGCGGCCAAGGTGTGCTTAGATGCAAACGAAAATATTATAAAGTCTTGAGTGTAGTCGGGACTGATCAAAACTGGGGCATTGGACAAAGAAAACTTTACCAGATTGAATGATTTGATGGCCTCCTCGCTCCATTTAATAGTGCTATCTTTCTTCAGCATATTAGTCATTTCCCTCAAATGTTCAGCCAGATTGGGTATAAATTGACGTAATAATTTCATCTTACCATTGAATTCTTGGATCTCCTTTTTGTTTCGTGGCAGGTCTATGAGTTGAATTGCCTCCACTCTAGCTGGATCGATGTGAATACCATCTTTGGAGATGATATGCCCCAGTAGCTTGCCTTTATCCATGGCAAAGAGACACTTCTTGGGATTGAGAGAAATTCCAAATTTTCTGCATCGTTGAAAATAAACTCTCAAATGGTGCAAATGCTCATCATCTGATCCTGAAAACACTTTCAAATCATCTAAATAAACAACCAAAAAAACATCTTTTTCATTTGCAAAAGTGATGTCCATTGCGCGCTGGAAATTAGCTCCTGCATTCTTCAGTCCAAAAGGCATTTTGGCATACTGGAAGGTTCCCCAGGGTGTTGTGAAGGCAGTTTTATCTTGGTCCTTCTCATGCACCAAGATTTGGTTGTAGCTTGAGTAGCCATCAAGTAGTGACATCTTGGATGCTCCAACTACTCTCTACAGAATATGGTCCATTTTCGGAAGTGGATAATTATCCTTCAAGGAGGCCTTATTAAAGTTCCGAAAATATATACACAACCTTATCTCTCCAGTCTTCTTACGCACCAGGACCAAGTTCGAAATCCAATCAGAAAATATGATAGGAACTATGATTTCTGCTTTGTACAACCTATTTACCTCTTTTTCAATTGATGGCAGCAGCTTTGGATTTATTCTTCTCAGCTTCTGTCTGAATGGCTTTTGATCTGGCTTGATAGGAATAGTATGCTGGATTATATTTTTATCATACACTTTCAAGTCTGAATAATCCAAGGGTAATACATCGTATAGAATTGGATGTATACCTGACATACTTCTCCTTCACTTTAAGATGTTTGTCTTTGACAATTTGACAAACTTGGGCTGGCCAGCTATTCCGATATTCACATCTTCAACTCCTTTCTCTGTGGGCACCAAGCTTGGCTTCTTTGCAACATCATCCTGATCAAACATCTCCTCTAGAGGTATGAGACCTCTAGGAATTACATTATCTTTCAGCTGCAATATGTCCATCTGGTTTGTTTCCATTTCTTGATCATCAACTGCATACTCACCTTCTATGGGAGTGTCCTTTAATTTTCCATCACCCTGTAAGAATGCATTGATCTCATTATCATCCCAAAATACTTTCCAATACCTTAAATTTTCTGGAATAGCGGGCCTATGTTTGACATAGATTTCAAACTTATTGCTGGAGTTCATCGGAATCTTCAGGTTACTTGCAGTAGTGGCAAGAGAATCAGCAATAATATTCTGCATCCTGGGCACTACTGTCAAAGTGTACTCTAGGAATGTATTCAAAATGTCCAGAACTGCATTTCTATATGCCCTCAGTCTTGGATTTTTAGCTTGGTACTCTCCTTTCACCTGCTTGATTATTAACTCAGAGTCACCATACACAGAAATCCTTTTCGCCTTCAACTTCTTTAAGATTTTGAGGCCTGCGATCAGAGCTTCATACTCTGCTTCATTGTTGGAGCAGTCAAAAGCCAACTTATAAGCACATACTCTAACATTACTAGGGATTCTTTCAGGCTAAAACATAGGACTCCTAACCCATATTCCAATGCCATCTCCATCCTTACCAACAGCTCCATCAAAGTCCATACTCCACAGGCCTTCTTCTTCTTCTTGTAGATGCTGAAATTTAGTTTCTTCCTTATTTTCACCTTGGCTGATTTCTAGAGTTTCATTATCCCTTTGCTGCTGGCAGGAAGGAGGCTCAAAATTATTTGCTGCTTTGTCTTTTTCCTGTTTGAGGACTTCTCTGAAATTTTCTGAAATCTCAGGTATCTCCTCCACTTGTACCAACTGAACGTCTTCATCATTTAAACCACCATCTGAATATAAGACAAAAGACTATAAATATGTGTGGACCGTATTGATGGGATGATTTACTAGCTTGTCTTTGCTAGTGATCATGTATCTCATTTTATTTTCCCTATATAACTTTCTCAACTCGCCAAATACGGGGATTGTGGCATAGGAGAAATCAAGCTGTATGGTCCCTTTAAGTTTTTCACCCCAAGACCTAGATAAAAGCATCCCAAACCGTGGTGGGACATCAGCAACAACTACATCCATCAAGACATTTTTGGCTGGGATTTGATCTAAAGACACTACTAAATATTTGATGAGACCGATACAATGGACCCTACTTGAGTCGAAAGAATACAAATCATGGTACTTTCTAGTAACATCAAGGCCTAACTTCTCCATGACAGCTTTGGGCATCAAATTATGCGAGGCCCCGGAGTCCAACATGGCGTTATGCAAGATAAACTCATGCAACCTAAGACTTAAGTAAAAGGGGGGAACTTAATTTTCTTCAGACTCTTGTGTGGTTGGACCAAAAATAAGTTCAGGGTAGTCATATTCCACATTAACCATATCAGAAAGAGGGTCAATTTGCAAGACTTTAGACACCTTACTTTTATACACACTATTTTTCACCAACTCGGTCAGGGGCACAGAAACTTTGAGTTTGGAAATTTCATTTTCTAAATTGAAGGAAGGAGATTTTTCTACCTCTTTAATGGGAGGGCCTTTCTTCTCTGTTTGCTCCTTCGCTATGCTCTGCTGGCTTTTTCCATTTTTTGTGTTAGTTGATGCAGGTGCTTTGTTGGATGAAGGATTGACTGGCTCTTTTCCTTTCTTCTGTGCCTCGTCCTTCATTTGGAGTTATTTTCTCTTTTGAATGGGACTGATTGTGACGTTTCTGTTCCTTAGAGAATACTACCTTTGCTGGGCTGATAGAGCGTTCATATACCCTCTCTGGTAATCATCAGATTCTTCTTCTAACACTACGTCATTTTCCAGGATGAAATTTTCATCCCCTCGAATGTCTGGAGTCACCACTGTGTATTCTTCATTTTCTGTGAGGAAAATGGGCTCACCATCAGCTGTGAAAAATGATTGGTTTCAAACAGGGGACTATCATCATCTGAGTCAGTCTCTTGCACGTAGTTCTGTTGTAACGGTGTTTTAATCTGCTGCTATGGTGCCGTTTGGTCCTGCGCCCTTTATTCTCTCTGTCTAATTCTGAATTGCAGCTGATGTTGTCCTCTAAAATTCGGATTTCTTATTTGGGGTTCAAGTCTGTCCGAAATCATTAATCGATCAACCATATTTTCTATTGTACGAATTAGTGTGTCCATTTTGCTGTCCGAAGGGGGTGCTTCTTCTTTCACCACGACTTTCTTTTCAGTTCTGGCTCAAGCTCTTCTAGCCAGCAGATTAGCTTCAACGTTTACTGCTATATTTTGCATCTCTTCAAGTGACGGTGGATCTATTTCACGTAGCTGATATGCCATGTCAGCATCAAAACCATCCAGAAAATTTAGCATAGCTGAATCCACAGGAGCTTTGAGGTTAGCCGTAATAGCATTGTATACCGCATTGAATCTAAAACAATAGTCTTGCACTGTTTCACCCACATTTATTTTAATATTCTCATATTCAGACAGAATTTGGTGTGGATTCCTTTTCACCTCCCACCGGTCTAAGTACTGTGTGTGTAACTCTTGCAAAGTGTGAATAGAGCCTGCTGGTAAAGCTCTGAACCACTTTCTCACTTCACCTCCGAAGCTTTGAACAAACAACCTGGTAGCTACATTCTCTTCTTCCACTTCATGCAAGTCAAAAAAGTCATTCATCTTGTCAACATGCTGGTGGGCTGTAATGCCCTGAGTGGCATCGAAGATAGCAATTTTACTCTGATAATAAACATGCATATCATTGAGAACCTGAGGCAAAACCAAGGGTGCATATCGGGCAGCCATGACTCTGGGTGGATTTACAACATGATTTGCAGGATTTAGGGGAGGTGTTGTTGGAGGAGATGATAACTGGGAGTTGACTGAAGGGGATGTTGATGAATTAGGAGGAGGCAATGCTGCTCCTGATGATTCTGAAGGCTCAGGAATATAAGTTGCAGTGATGGAATGAGGTGAATTCACAATGTAGTCATCAATGGCAGAATTTGCTCTTTGAACTTCAATATCTACAAGAAACTTCGGATCTAAAACCGTGTCTTCAAGTGCAGTTTCATACTTATTTCTAAACAAAGAGAGCTCAATACTCTCATCAAAAGAAAGCTCTTATACAAAAAACCACTCACTGGGCCAAGTATGGGACCTGAGAATAGGTGTAGGACTTAGCGATCCCTCCTGCCTTCTGAATATTCTTGGGATAAGATTTGGATTTTCAAACACAGGGGGAGGATTTGGGTCAGGATTAGCCCTTGTATATCTTCTTGAAGCCAGTGTGGTCAAATTACTACTGTACAATATTTATATCAGCCTAGAAAACTCTGAAATATCATCATCAAGACTTTACAAGAAAAATATTACTAGGGTGATAAATCTTCTATGCAAAAAGTTTGTAATATTTCCCCAATGGAGTTGCCAGAGATGTTAGCACCCAATCTAAACCTCAGGCTGAAAAGGCAAATCAGGGTAACAACTAAACCACACTCAGCCTTGTAGCTAGCCCTACAAGGACAGGAGAGGGCTCTCTCCGTAGAATAGACATTCAATAACACAATAATAAACTAATTTTAGGCTAGATATATGACTGTGAAAGGGGTTTTGATAAATGACTGAAATTTTTTAGGGATGTATGGGACACAAGGATAGCATGAACTGAGGAATTAAATCAGGATACAGGGTATTTCATGGGGCAAGATAGGCAGGAGACTTAGCAATCTAGTTTGAGATAATATGGAGTGGAAGGATTGTTGAGAAGCTGAAAAGGTCATAATAAATGGATCCTTTTCAAACAGAATAAAATACACAGAGTATGAATGATTCCCCAAGGCAGAGCATATAAAATGGATTCTACCTTTCTAACTTGAAAACATTCAACTGGAAATTTTTATGAATGAATGTTGCAACATAACAATGTACATATGAAACACAAAGAAGAGACATATGCTAAAACTCATACCACATGAATCCCACAAATCAGAGCTGCATCACTTTATTAATTCCCTGCCAAACTGTACAACGGAGCGCAGAGCTCGCTGCCACACTATTCCCCTCTTCTGAGTTTTCAGACCTCAGAATTTCAGCCTCTTGCAAATGATTGGAATTTACAATAAATAGATATAATTTGTGGGACTATAGATCGATGGGAAGAGGAGGAATCATAACTAGATATGGAAGACCAAGAGCTCATAATATTCTCGTAAAGGAAGAGCTGCATTACATTATTCCTCTTGAAATTTTCGGATATCCAATGCGGAGGCAAAACCTGTAGCGTGGATCCTCTAGAATCATTGCTGAAGATGCGACTGTTATATTTCTGTTTCTTCAGCCTCAGACGTTCCGCTTTCCATTATTTATTTATTCTCTAAATTTTTAATAAAATACTACAGAAATAGAACACAATAAAAATATATTCTTTGTGAAGGGAAACCATATTTTAGATGGGATAGAGGAGGGAAAGGAGGCGGGATCTGCATTATAATCGCAATCGGAATGGAGCGGGGGGGCAGGCGGATTGACATATTACAAATATGCGATGCGATGGGGAGGAAGGCCTTTGTAATAAAAAAATATAACCAAAGTTTTGAATTAACAAAGGGCTAGGCCTTTTATTTATGAACGAGCGGAAGTACTGATGGTGGGACCCAAGGATGAATCGCAATCGCAAATCGGAATGGGAGGGTAATCGCAATCGGGAGGCAGGGATGTGCAATTAAGCGATTAGACATGGGCTGTCCGATCGGCGGGGAAGATCGACGGTTGTGGGTTAATCGGGGGTGAGCCATCGGCGGGATTCAATCGGAGGTGGGATTTAAAACAATGCGATTGGAACGTTCCGATTGGCGGAGGGCCGTTGGATTAAATGATGAGATCGACGGCTCTGGTGTAATCGGGAGTATGTCAATTGGAGGGGGATTTATGGAAGCGCCGATTGCGATGGTGCGATTGGATGCGGGCTGTCCGATCGGCGGGGAAGATCGACGGTTGTGGGTTAATCGGGGGCGAGCCATCGGCGGGAGTCAATCGGAGGTGGGATTTAAAACAATGCGATTGGAACGTTCCGATTAGCGGAGGGCCGTTGGATTAAATGATGAGATCGACGGCTCTGGTGTAATCGAGAGTATGTCAATCGAAGGGTGTTAATTGGAGGGGGATTTATGGAAGCGCCAATTGTGATGGTGCGATTGGATGCGGGCCATCCGATTGGACTGGGAGATCAATGGCTGAGGGATAATCGGAAGCAGCGGATCGGTAGATCGGAGGGGAACTTGCGATCGAGGAATGATGCGGTGTGATCGATCGGAGGGAGGGGTGCTATTGATCGATCGGAGGTCGCAAGACTTGCGATGCGATCAATCGCATCGGAGATCTTTGTGATTGGTTAATCGGGACATATGAATAAATGTTGCGATTTTCATAATATCAAACTTTATAATAAGGTTTTCGGGGATGAAAAAGGGGGAAGTGGTTTATACAAAGTTTTTATTATACAGTTCTAAGGCATGGAGGGGAAGTGGTTATGTAAATCACATTTTTGTTTTAAGAAATTCATAATGCGAGTTTGTGATCGGGAAGGGGAAAAAGGGGTTTTTTAAAGGGAATTGAACATAAATTTTAAAGGATAAATGGGAAAAAGGGAGGGGGCTTTAGGGAATAGAGGGCCTTTACTTCACTTAAGCATAAAATTCAATACAAAAGTCAGTTTTGAGAGTGTAGTATACCGTTGGAAAGCTCTTTCCAGGCTCTTTCTGATGGATCTACTTTCAAGATGATTTGGTGCTGAAAATGCTATGGAAAACTTCTCTGAAGGCAGGGACATAATTTTGTGGAGATAACAACTTCTGAATTGTGACTGAAAGGCAAAGTATCATGCTTTCACCTCAAAACCATGTTTTTGAGGTGAAGCTTGCATCAAACTAAAAAAATAATATCTCTGATCTTCCTGGTGCTATGCTTGTATTTATTGACTTCCTCATGGCCTTGCTGATCTTAATTGACATTTGACTCATTAATTTGACCATGGTGAGACCTTAGAGACCAATGAGACCCATCCTATGACCTACTGATATGATTTTGGGAATGAAAGTGACTAATGACCGAAGACCATAGGGAACAAAATCAGCAAATACCTCATGAGGGGAAACTGATAAAAATCACTACCATCAATGAATCCATGACCTAGCGGAAAGGTGAAATTTATTCGGTATGAGACACCTAATATGCAAATGCAAAAGAGAAATTTTAATCACTAATGGCAGTGTGACTAAACTGACACTAACACCTCTATTCAATGGAAATAATTATGCACTATAGAAAGGAAGAATGTAGTTATATCTCTTGGCGCAAGGTTATGAAGTATGGGACACTGTTCAAAATGGATTTACATCAACCGCGGATGAACAAGGTAAGAATAATTTGGTAAATGATGCAAAAGAAAAGAATATTATTATCAATGGACTTATTGAATCTTCTTATCATAAGGTTTTGGGTTGTAAAACTGCCAAAAATGTATGGGAAAAGCTTGAGAATATATATTCAGGTGACTCAAATGTCAAAGAAGCAAAGCTTCAAATCTATAGATCAAAATTTGAGCAACTCAGAATGAAAGAAGATGGCAACATTGTTGCATACTTCCAATACGTTTATGAAATAACCAATACTCTGGAAGGAAGAGAAGACTATTATACGAAACATTCTTAGAAAGTTACCAGGGAGATTCAACTCAAAGGTATCGGTCTTAAAATATAGTGCAAATCTGGAAAAACTCAGCAAAGAGGAATTACATGGAGTTCTCATAGCATATGAAATGAGACTTGATGAAGAAGAGGGTACTTCGCATCTAGAAATTGCACTCGTTGCATCAAAGAAAACCAATAAGGACAAACAACCTTCAATTGAAAAGACATGCATCTGCAAGTGTGAAGAAAAGGGAGATGATAAAGAAGGTCTTTTAGATGAATAATATGCTTACTTTATGAGAAAACTAAAAATTGGTAAGGGAAAATTCAAAGGTAAACTTCCACTCATATCTTTTGGTTGTGGTGAGGTTGGGCATTTCGCAGCAAAATGTCCAAACAGAAGTGTGGCAAATCAAAAGAAAAGAAAGGCTTTAAGAAATTCAACAAGAAAGAAAAAAATAAAGGATCCAAAAGGAATTTTCTCTCTAAAGAAGATAGCTCATCATCCGATGAAGAAAGTGACAGTGAAGAAGAAGCCAATGAGAGAGTATTGTTTATGGCCAAGCACAATAAACAAGAGGTATCAAACAACGAAGAAGAAGGGTTGACCATAAAAGAATTTTCTATGGAGGCAATCAGGCTTATAAAAGAGCTCAAGGCTAAGAAGATCCATTCCAATACTCTTGAAGAACAATTTCAAGGTCTCAAAATTGAAGTTGAAAAACACAAATGTATTGAAGAGTCACTTCAAAATAATTTGGAAGAAAGCAACCAAGAAAGGGAAGCATTAGAAGACGAAGTATTCTCGCTTCTTAAGGAATTGAAGAAGGGAAAAATTGTCCAAAACTATGCAAACATCTCAAGGGAATTGGAAGAACTCATCAAAAATCAACAATCTTACAACGACAGAACTGGCCTCAGTTACAAAGAAGAAGAAGCAGGACCTTCTACAACAAAATACAATGAACCTATTAGATCTAAAAAGAATGTAGACTTCATTGCACAATATTCGCAAGAAAATCCTTGGAAGACGATTCCTCGATAAATATTTCGATCCAGGTACCAACATATTTTTCATGGTTATTGTTATTAATGTGGAAAATTTGGTCATAAAGCTCTAGAATGTCGCACGTACCCTAGGAACCAATACAATTCCAGGAGATCCTTCAAATATGAACCTAACAAGGCTCAACTAAACATCAACGGATTTGAACATTTAAGAAATAATATGGAATGTTGCAAATGTCAGAACTTTCGACACATAGCCAGAGACTGTAGAATTGAAAATCCTCCAGAAGAATCTTCAAAGCCACAGAACGAACGAACATGGAAGAAGAGGAAGACTAATAATTGTGCTCTCGCTCTCAAGGCTCAAAACAAAAAATATGTGTGGTATGTTGATAGTGGTTGCTCAATGCATATGACTGGAGATAGAAGGAAATTTTTATCTCTGAAAGAGAAGAAGGATGGAACCGTATCCTTTGGAAATTATGGATCTTCAAATGTTATAGGATCAGGTACCATTACTCTTGGAAGCAAAGATGTTATAGCCAATAATATTCTATTGGTTGAAAACATGAATCACAATATTCTCAATGTTGGACAAATGTGTGATCAAGGACACACAATGCTTTTCAAATCCACAAAATGTGAAATCGGGAAAGTCAGGTATGGCAAAATTGTGGCTACAGCAAGTCGAGCTCCAAACGACATATATGTTCTGGATGAAGCAACAAAGCATGTCTACTAGCCAAAGAAGATGAAAGCCAGTTATGGAATAAACGAATGGGTCACATAAAATTTGACAATCTTGTTAGGATAAGCAAAAGGAAATAGTACGATAAATTTCGAAAATCTCAAAACCTTCCAACACACTATGTGAGGCCTGTCGGCACGGCAAGCAGACAAAATTCCAATTTAAAACAAAAGAACACTTTGCATTACATCCATTGGAATTGATACATTCTAATCTATGTGGTCCTGTGAGAACAAAAGGCTTAGATGGAGAATTATATTTCATGTTAATGATATATGACTATACCAGGATGACAGTCGTCAGTTTCCTAAAGAAAAAATCTTAAGCATTTGAGTGCTTTAATATCTACAAGGAGTTGGTTGAAAATGAAATTGATTTTAAAATAAAGTGTCTAAGGTCAGATAATCGTGGAGAATTCACTTCCAAATTATTCCAGCAATACTATGATGAAAATAGAATAAAAAGACAATTTTCAACAGCACGAACACCTTAGCAAAATGGAGTTGTTGAAAGAAAGAATAGAACCGTACAGGAAATGGGTAGAACAATGTTGAAGGACTCAAAATTGGATGAAAAATTATGGGTTCAAGCAATTTATATGACAGTCTTCATTATCAACCTTCTCAGAAATAATTGCAAAAAGACCCCATGTGAATTATGGAAAGGAAAACCAGCTAATGTAAAGTATTTCAAAATCTTCGGAAGCAAATGTTATATCAAAAGACAATATCAAAATTTGGGTAAGTTTGAATCACGTGTTGATGAAGGTTTCTTTGTTGGTTACTCACACAAAAGAAAGGCCTATAAATTCTATAATCTAAGATGAAAATAGATAGTGGAGAGCATAAATGTTACATTTGACGAAGATGGTGTTCTAACGAATAATGATGAGGATCTAGAATCTTTGAAACTTGAGACAAAGGTTGAAAAAAACACAGAGAAAATTCGAGAACAAGAAGCAACTATCAACCAGGAAGAAGTAAATAATGATCATCAAGATATACCATAACAACAACAAGAAGCTCCTCCAAAGAGAAAAAAAGAATGGATTCAAAAGAACCATCCATCAAATCAAATCATTGTTGACATAAATGAAGTTTGACAGCTTCATTCATCACAACAAGCTCACATTACTTTTATAGCAACCTTTGAGCCTAGTAGTTTTGAGGAAGCCAACCAGAATGAACATTGGGTAGCAGCTATGAATGAATGATTGGATCAAATCGAGAATAATAACACCTGGGAATTAGTTCCATGACCAAAAGATAAAAATTTCATTGGGAATAAATGGGTGTTCAGGAACAAATTGAATGAAGATGGACAGGTTACCAGAAACAAAGCAAGATTGGTTTGCAAAGGCTATGCACAAGTGGAAGGAATTGATTTCGATGAAAAATTTGCACCATTTTCCAGAATGGAAGCCATCCAAATGTTTATCGCCTATGCATGTTCAAGAAAAATCAAATTCTACCAAATGGATGTTGAGTCAGCATTTCTGAATGGCGAATTAGAAGAAGAAGTTTACATCGAACAACCTGAAGGTTTTCTACTATCATAAAAAGAAGACTATGTTTGCAGGGTAAAGAGGGCTCTATATGGTCTCAATCAGGCTCCCAGAGCATGGTATGATCATCTTGATGGATATCTACATCAACAAGGGTTCAAGAAAGGTATTGTTGATAGCAATATTTATGTACAAATAGATAAATTTAATTTAACAATCGTTGAGGTATATGTGGATGATATAATATTTGGTAGCAATGATGATCAACTAAGTAAGAACTTTTCTACAAATATGAAAAGTTATTTCGAGATGTATTTACTTGGTGAGCTGAAATACTTCTTAGGGCTTCAAATATCACAGCAAGAGAAAGGAATATTTATATGTCAAACCAATTACATCAAGGAAATTCTCAAGAAATTCAAAATGGAATATTGCAAACCCGTCCTTACTCTGATGGTAGAGGGTTGAAAATTGAGCATAGATGACTCATCTAAGGATGTGAATCAGAGGTTGTACGTATCTATTATTGGTAGTATTCTATATGTAACAGCCTCCCGGACAAATGTTATGCAAGAAGTTGGACAAGTAGCAAGATTTCAAGAAGCACCAAAAGAATCACATATTATTACTGTCAAAAGAATTCTTCGATATATAAAGGGCATAGAATAATATGGCTTGTGGTATCCCAAGGGTAACAATCTCATTATTCAAGCCTTTACAGATGTATATTGGGCAGGAAGCATTGTTGATCGTAAGAGTACTAGTGGAGCAACATTTTATCTAGGTGGTTGTCTTGTATCATGGTTGGGAAAAAAGAAAACCTCAATCTCGTTATCTACAGTGGAAGAAGATGTTGTGAAACCATCTCCAAAAATATAATAAAAGAGATATCAATGCCTTAGAAATAAGCCACTTCAAGGGGGAAACCTATAATACATTACATGAATGAATAATTCTTGGATGATATAAATTACAAAACCTCCTTTCTATATATAGGAGTCCATGGGGCCACAATGTAATCCTAATGGGGCCACAATGTAATCCTAGCCGACCTCACAATAATAATTTAAGGGCACAATAATAACAATATGGGGGTTACAAGGGTATAATAATAATAATAAGGGGGTTACAATAACAACAATAAGGAACTATACTAGTAATATAGGGACCTAACATGCCTCTCTCCTTCAAAAAAGTGTTGTCCTCAATGCTTGAGTAGCTCTAGGTGCTTCTGTATAAAATTCTCATCCTCCCATGTAGAATATTTAGTGGGTAAGCTCTTCCACTTGATGAGATACTCTGAAATTGATCGATTCTGTAGCTGTCGAGTTCTTGTTTCTGTGACCGCTTCAGGTTCCAATATGATTTTTCCTTCCTCATCAAGTTCTAGCAATATTGTTTGAACTAGAAGATTTTCCCCTATAACCTTCTTTAAGCATGAAACATGGAAAACTAGATGCACTCATGAAGAAGTAGGAAGCTCCAATTTGTATGCCATAGTACCAATATTTTACAACACCTTGTAAGGACCATAGTACGTTGGCGATAATTTATTATCCTTCTTATCTTGCTTGAGGGACATTTTTTTGTATGGTTGTAGCCATAAAAATACCCAGTCTCCTACATCAAAAATTCTCTCACTGCGATGTTGATCTGTCTGTTGTTTCATTTGATTTTGTGCCAAATTCAGGTTATCCTTTAAGGCTTGGAGAACTTCTTGTTGATGCTTGATGTGATCTTCCACTAATTGAACCTTCGAATTTTCTCTTAAAGATGATGTGATGGATGGTGGATGATATCTATAAAGTGCCATAAATGGGGTCATTTTTGCTGCAGTATGGAAGGAAGTGTTATACCACTATTCAACGAGAGGTAACCGCTTGACCCATTGTGTTTGTTTATTAGATACAAAACAACGAATATATCCTTCCAAACATTTATTTACTATCTCAGTTTGACCATCGGATTGAGGATGATAAGATGAGCTATGAGCTAATTGAGTACCCAAACAAGAAAATAACTCTGTCCAAAAATTTCCAATAAAAATGGGATCTCTGTCGCTCACAATAACACTTGGGTTTCCATGTAGCTTTTAAATTGTGTCCATAAATGTAGTAGAAACTGTACTTGCTTTAAATGGATGAGATAATGCACAAAAGTGTGCATACTTCGTAAGTCTATCAACTACCACCATGATGACACTCTTTCCTTCGGACTTTGGTAAACCTGTGATAAAATCCATTGAAATATCCTCTCAACGTTGACTTAGAATGGATAAAGGTTGTAGAAGACCCGGAGTCTTAATTGCCTCAACTTTATTCTGCTCAAAAACCAAACATTCCGCCACAAACTTTTGAATATTAGATTTAAGGCCATCCCAAAAAAATTATTTCTTCACCCTCTGGTAAGTTTTTAAAAATCCTGAGTGTCCTCCTAAAGGAGAAGTGTGCAATTCCAAAAGAATCTTTTGTTCTAGTTGGGAATTATTACAAATATATAAGCGATCTTTGTACCATAAGGAATCATTTTTCCAACTAAATGTATCATATGTACTAGGATCTTGCTGCAACTTTTGAATGAGTGTCTACACTTCTTTTTCCTTCTTCCATTCATCTCTTGCTTTGGTTATCCAATCTGGTTGGATAATAGAAATGGCACAAATAAATGCTTCCACCTCTTCATTCTTTCTTGAGAGTGCATCTGCAACAACATTAAGCTTTCCTTTTTTGTAGATTATTTCAAAGTCATAACCCAACATCTTTGTGACCCATTTTTGCTGCTCTTCTGAAGATAGTCTTTGTTCCAAAAAGTGTTTAAGACTATCATGATGAGTTTTTACCTTGAAGTGTCTTCCCATTAGGTAAGTTCGCCATTTCTTTAGTGCATGCAGTATTGCTAACATTTCCTTCTCATAAATAGGTTTCTGTAAATACTTTCCTTTGATTGGACGACTTTCAAAAGCAATGGGTCTTCCTTCCTGCATTAAAACTGCACCAATTCCATTTCCTCAGGCATCACATTCCACAATAAAGGTTTTTGTGAAGTCTGGTGTAGCTAAGACCGGTGCTAGGCACATTGCCTCTTTAAGACGTTCAAAGGCCTTAGTTGCTTCAGGAGTCCATGAAAATGCATCTTTCTTCAATAATGTTGTTAGAGGTGCTGCTATTCTCCCATAATTCCTAACAAACTTGTGATAATACCCTGTTAACCCAAGAAATCCTCGCAACTGCTTTATGGTTGTGGGGACTTTCCATTCCTTAATGGCTTTAATTTTGTTAGGGTCTACCTTAACACCCTTGTGAGATACAATATGACCCAGATATTCCACCTCTTCTACTCCAAAGAAACATTTGGATGTTTTTGCATATAATTGTTTCTCCTGCAATAGTTTGAGCACCCTGTCAACATGTTCACATAATCCTTCCAAGACCTGCTATAGATTAGTATATCATCAACAAATACGAGCACAAATTTTCTAAGGAAGGGTTTGAAAATGGAATTCATCAACCCTTGAAATGTAGAAGGTGCATTGGTAAGGCCAAAAGGCATGACCAAAAATTCATAATGACCCTCATGAGTTCGAAATGCTATTTTTGGAATATCTTCAGTCTTCATTCTAATTTGATGATATCCTCAACGAAGATCCAACTTGGTAAAATAAATTGCTCCATGTAATTCATCCAATAATTCATCAATCACAGGAATGGGAAATTTATCTTTAATGGTGAGCTTATTGAGCTCCCTATAATTCGGACACATGCACCATGATCCATCCTTCTTGTGTACCAATACTACAGGAGCAAAGAAATAACTTTGACTAGGTTGAATTATACTCACCTCTAACATTTCTGCAAACATACGTTCAATTTTTCTCTTTTGGACATAAGGATATATATAAGGCCTGATGTTTGGTGGAACACTTCTTGGAATCAAATGAAT
Organism: Pinus albicaulis; assembly: GCA_034641835.2. Taxonomy (NCBI): domain Eukaryota; kingdom Viridiplantae; phylum Streptophyta; class Pinopsida; order Pinales; family Pinaceae; genus Pinus; species Pinus albicaulis. The sequence continues at coordinate 501,336,971 of CM076584.1, forward strand.
AGCATGATCATGATCACGAATAGGTGGGATTCCTTTGGGAGTTTCAAACACCTTGGAATGATTGTCCAATACCTTTTCGAGATCTGCAGAAATAGATGATTTTGATGTTGGAACTTCTAGTGAGAATAATTGTGCAATTACGCCTCATTGTTCTTTCTTTAGAATCTTTGTCATGACATTAGAGCTTATTATCTTTCCCGGCTCCCCTACAATACCTCATAATTTTACTTCCTTTCCTTCTAAAAAAAAATTCAAGAAAAGTTCTTGAAAATTAAAAGCTATTGTCCCCAAAGATTGTAACCATTGTACTCCTAGTACAACATCAACACCTCCAATAGGAATGGAAAGCATTGTACTATTCAATACATATTCCCCCATGGTTAGATTGATATTATTTCATTTTCCAGAGAAATTTATAGTTCCTCCATTTGCAACCATCACTTGACATTCTAGTGCTGGGTATAGGAAAAATTTCAATTCCTTGGCTACCTTACAATGAATAAAATTATGGGTGCTACCTGAATCAATCAACACTATTACCTTTTTCTTCTTGATATGTCCTTCTACCTTGAGAGTTTGAGGAGTGTTAATTCATGCCAATGCATTACACGATATGGTTGGACTCATTTCTTCCTCTTCTAGGGTTGGTTCCTAGTGTATATCCTCTTCTTTTGAAGATTCTTGTTCATTTTCTTCTTCCTCTTCACAATCTATGTAAAATAATTTCTTCTCAGCACACTTATTACCTTTAGTGTATTTTTTATCACAACTGTAGCAAATCCCTTTTGCTCTTTTTTCTTCCAATTTTTGCGGTGTCAACCTTGTAGGTTGTGGAAATCTAGGAGTAGCAACACTTCCATCTTTATAGAAGTGAGTGGTAGGCTTCCTTGTCGCCATAATTTTACATTCAATTTTTCTTGCCAACCTGAATGCCTTCTCCAATGAATCAAGTTTCAGAACGCGAAATTCATGTTGGATGTTATTCTTTAAAGTACCTATGAAGAGATCAATCATGTGTTCCTCTAGAATATCAGTTACCCTTATATTCATTTTTGGAAGTCCTCAATGTGCTCCCCCACTGAACACTTTTGTTTGAGATTTATCAATTGGCTAAAGAAAGTGTTACTCTTTGTATCCTCATAATGTGATATCATTTCCTCTATAAAAATTGACCAAGTGACATTTTTTTTATGGGAGAAAAGCCATTGATACCATACAAATGTATTTTTTTCTAAATGTAAAGTTGCAATGCGTACCTTTTGTGTGTTTCGCACATTATTGAGATAAAAATATTGCTCCATCTGTAGTATCCATGTTACAGGATCCTTTCCATCAAACTTTCTCATATCCATTTTTGGAATATGGTGGTTCTTCCCCTCCAACATTAGAGTTTATGAAATCACGATTAACATTTATTTTGTTCTCATCATGAGTTTCCTCTACTATATTTTCACCATTAGGAATCATTTCTTGTATCAACTTTGTCAAACCTTCCATGTCTAATTTTAGATCATTCTTCATGTTTTCCATCTTAGCTTCCATTTCATCCATCTTAGATTCCATGCCAGCTTCCATGCCATCCATCTTAACTTCCATGTCATTCTTCAAACCATCCATCTTAGATTCCATGCATTTCTTCAAAACTTCCATGCCATTTTTTGTTGCTCTTTGCGAGATCAAAATTTGTTGCACTTGCTCTTGTAATTTTGATATGTCATGTTTCCATTCTTCGTCTTCATGAGTCATAGTGGAGCGTTCTAAAGGCTTAGTGGGTGTTGAATTATTTTTTAGGGGCCATTTTAGAATCTAATACTGATATCTATTCTACAATATTCCCTTGGAATCAATTCAATTTGATTCTTCAAACAAGACTTATCCAATTCGGAAAAAAAATACACACCTTTTACTTGCTTTTGAGTAGCTTGATATTGAAATTGACTTATCTCTATATTTGTAGATCCTAAATATCTTAATTTTGGCCTTGTAGTATTCCTCTAAAGCTTCTTTCAAATTCCATAGGTCTGACTTGATTTGGATTCTTCAAGACAAAGTTATGTCCAGTCTCCCACAATGACCTAATTATGGACTGGTTCAATAGATTGAACTTGTATGACTTGCCACGTGTCACTGGTTTCTCCTTTAGCTTTGAAATTTATAGAAAAGAAACAATAGTTCGTGTACTTCTAGTCACTTTTTACATAATTCCAATCCGATGCTTAGAGAGAGATTTATGAAGATTTTCCCACGCTCACCTCTTTGAGATGAAATTTGAGAGCGTGAAAAATACCTAACTTCCACAGATCATATCTCCAAAAATATTGTGAACCACTATGAAAATTTGTGACGATGTTCCTTAGGCTTTCAGCTTTGCGTTCTACAAATTTAAGCTTTTGAACCTTCGTAGAAACAAAGTTATAGTGAAAATTATGCGATGACCTTTTTAAGTGAAATTCAGGAGCCTGCAAAAAGCCCTAACTTCCATAGATCATATCTCCAAAAATGCTGTGAACCAAGATTTGAAATATTTCGAAGATGTTCCTCCAGATTTTAGCTTCGCACTCTCAAAATTTCAGCTTTTGAACCTTCGTAGAAACAAAGTTTTAGCGAAAATTCCACGATGACCTGTTAGGAGCAGCAAAACCCTAGAATCCAAAGCTCTAATACCAAATGTTGTGAAACCAGCTCCAAAAATAGAATAAAAGAGATATAAACGCCTTAGAAATAAGCCACTTCGAGGGGGCAACCTCCAATACATTACATGAATGAACACTTCTTGGATGATACAAATTTAAAAACCTCCTTTCTATATATAGGACTCCATGGGGCCACAATGTAATCCTAATGGGGCCACACTGTAATCCTAGCCGACCTAACAATAATAATTTAAGGGCACAATAATAACAATATGGGGGTTACAGGGGTACAATAATAACAATAAAGGGTTACACTAACAACAATAAGGAACTATACTAGTAGTATAGGGACCTAACAAAAGAATACATTGCAGCGACAACATGTTGTACTCAAGTCCTTTGGATGAAACAAAATTTGCAAGGTCTTCATGTAAAATTCAGTGAGCCTATTCCCATATTTTGTGACAACACCAGTGCCATCAACATCTCCAAGAATCCTGTCATGCATTAAAAAACAAAACACATTTCGATCAAATATCATTTTGTTAGAGAACAAGTCATTGAAAATAATATCAAACTTGATTATGTTGGTACAAAAGAACAAATCGTTGATATCTTCACTAAACCATTACCTCGTGAAGCATTTGAATATCTTTGCCAGAAGCTTGGGATTATCCTAAGTTCTCATTATATTTTCCTTATTCATAAAATAAAGGGCGAGTAGAAGTGTGTACAGGTCCGCAAGATGGTTGTGTGTCAGGGGGAGTTACCCTTTTCCACTGATGTCAAAGGGGGAGAGAATGTTGTAGGAAGAGGTGTCATGATCGCAAGGGGAGTACTTGTGTTGCCATCAATGCCAAAGGGGGAGATTGTTGATCAGTGGTTGTCATTGATGTCAAACCAAGCACCACTAAGGGATACCCCAATATTTAATGGGAATTTTGACCTACCAAATTACTATATTCTGGGTCAAGAATGCTTTTTATGTTTTCTACTTATCGAGATGTTTCTTTTGATATATGGCAGGCCACATAATTCTTCACGGTTTGAGAGATATTCATGTTTGAATTTTTTAACCCTAGTTAGTGGGCTAAAACCCCATGGGGTTGTGGCATGGGTCATTGAAAATTCAATAATTAATAATTTTTAAGCTCCTAAAATCCCTCCCACGTTCACTTGTTGAAGCCCCTCTCAACCTAAGCATTTATATAAATTGTGATCCTCATATCCTCCTTATGTAGGGATTTCGCTACCTGAAACAGGTCATCCTGGAACTTGCACTCTAAATTTGTTTCTACAAAGGTTTAAAAGCTGAAATTTTCATGAGGCAAAGCCAAAATCCTGAGGAATCTCCTGAAAAAATTTCATATCAGGGTGCATAATATTTTCAGAGATATGATCTGTGGAAGTCAGTGTTTTTGCAGGCTCCTGAACTTCATCTCAAAGAAGTGACCTTGGAAAAATAATCATAACTCTCTCTCTCTATGAGTATTAGATTGGAATTCTGAAAAAATTGGCAAATAGTGCACGAACAGTAGTTTTCTCTGTATCAATTTTAGAGGTGAATGAAGAAACAGTGACACATGACACGCCGTACAAGTTCTCTCTAATGAAAGAGTCCATAATTACGTCATTGTGAGAGATTAGGCATAACTCGCACTTGAAGAATCCAAATTGGATTAGACCTATGGAATTGGAAAGAAGACTTAGAGTACTACTTCAGAACTAAAAATCACATATTGGGGAGCTGAAATAACAGAGATAGACTAGATTCAATATTGAGATACTAGAAGGAAAGAAAAATCTAGATCATGTGTTGTCAAGGGCTACAAAGGACCAGAATTTCTAGGGCAAGAAAGAAAAGGAAGGTGCAGCAGAGGGTAGCATGAAAAGAGAAAAAATCAAGGTGCATAATAGCAGCAAGAAGTTCAGCACATGAAGTCTTCAAGTGGGCAGCACTGCATACAGTCATTGTAATGGTATCATTGTACTAAGTCATTGTAAATGCATCATTGTAAAAATTGTACAAGTGTCTATCTGCCAAGAGTTGAAGAGGAGGTATCGAGAGGTCTAGGATGATCATTAGGTGGTTGTGCCATAGTTGGGGTTATGTTCTAGTGTGTCTTCTTCTTCTACATCATTCTATATCATTGTAAAGTGGACCATTTTCCCTAGTACGAGAGTCCATTCTTGTTTTATTCTTCTATAGGGTGGTAGGCTAGTGCTAGGCTGGTGCATGAAGTCACCAACAGGTTCAAGCCTGTGAAACATTTAGGGTAGTATGGTGGTGCTAGGGTGAGTTGTAGCTCATTGGGTTTTTGGGCATCCATTTAGTTGACTACGGAATAATCTCTGGCGTTGGAGCGTCCATCCAGTGGGAGCTGGAGAAGAATGCTTTTCTAGATTCTAGGAAGTTGGAGCTTTATTTTCAATTGGAGTTGAATATTAAAGAATTATTAGAAAAGAATTCAAGTTGTTTTTGTCCCAGACAGGGTTTCCACCTTAAAAAGTGTCTGCATTTATGTTCCTTTTGTTTACTTTTATCATTGTACAAACATTGATAATAATTTAAGATTAACTAATGCTCTAATTGAAAGGAATATTGATTCACCCCCCCTCTCAGTATTTCCAATAGGAGCATGCATCCAATTCAGAAGCCTTCCGCTCAGCCACCAGGGACTGCTTGGCCCAACACTCACTTGTGTTGTGAGTGGACTCTTATGGAACTCACACCACTTTACCGTGTCCTTATTTGGCTTCATGGTGTTATTATTACTTATGGATTTGACGGGTTATCCTAGGCCATCCCGCCTTCGATTTTTCCTTTGTTCTGTGGTTTGGGGGAACTTTTCCATTTCTTCTAATTCATAGATCCCAAGTCTTGCTTCTTTTGTTTTAACTTATTCTCAATATTGTTAGCATACTGGTATGCTTCGCCAAACGAGGAGATGGTTGAGGAACTCCATTTCCTTTTGAATGTATCTGTGTAGACAACTGCGGTACTTCAACACCAGATGTTTCTCTGAATCTTTAATACCCAATTTTGTGCATAGGGTATGGAATAGATTCATCAGCTCATGCACATATTTATCCCTTTTCTACTGCAATGTATTCCATTTTATGTACTTGTCCTCATAGCTCCCCATGAGATAATATTGTTCCTTGATGGCATCTCGGAAAGAATCCCAAGTGGGTGTGGCCGAAAAATACAAAGGGTTCCCTCTCGTCCTTTTTCTCACAGTAGGTTTCCCACCAGTCCTTGACATAGGGGGTGGCTTTGAGGAGTGCAAAAGTAATATTTTCCTGGTTGGAAAAGTTATGAACCAAGAAATACCCTTCTAATAGATTCAACCATATATCTATGAAATCTTCATCTATTTATCCCTCATATATGGGAATGTCAAATTTTACTTGTACCTGGTCCCTAGTGAGCCACTTGCCGTAGTGAAGGAGTTTTCCTACTTTGACAACTCGATATAGTTAGATCCTCTAATGGTGGGTGCTCTTGATTGTATTTCCATGATCTGATCAGTTGTGGATTATTCCATGCAGTCTGGGTTTAACTCTATTTGTGTGATTTTTTCAGCCATGTCGGATGTGTCCAGTAGAGATGGAAAGTAGGGACGAAGGCAATCCACATTGAACACTCGGTGAAGACCAAGGAATGGTGGAATAATGAGATCAAATTTATTGTCCCCCACAACCTTGGTGATGGTCTATGGCCTATATTAGAGCGAGTGAAGCTTGTGATGGGGTCCAGTGAGGCGCTCCTTCTACAAATGTAGCTATACTTTGCCGCCCACCTGGAAGTTGTGTGGCACCCGATGTTCATCATGTCATTTCTTGTACTTAGCATTGGATTTATCCAATATGTCATGAACTTGTTGTTGGATTTGTTGAATGAGCTCAATGAATTTGTTCACCTAGTCATCTTCAAACTAGACATGAGTAGAATCGACCTAAGTATTCATAAATGGCATGGCTACGTCAATGGGACATAGTGGCTGGAATCCCAAGCCCACCTAAAAGGGGTTGTTTTTGGTTGAGCTATGGAGAGCCCAGTTGTAGCTGTGATTTACATAGGGGATTCTCTCATCCCATGTGTTTGGATGCTTTTAGTTGTACATGCGCAGAATGTGTACGATGATCCTTTTGATGATCTTTTTCTAGCCATCAGTTTGGGGATGTAAAGCTATGGACTTGGTGAGCTTGGTGTCCAGCATTGACCAAAGTCTGGACCAAATGTACTAAGGAACCTGTTGTCTCGATATGATATGAAAGATTGTGGTATCCCAAAGTGTACCCATACTCGTTCAATGAAGAGTTTAGTAGTGCCTTCTGTTGTGATATTCGTCTTGCAAGTCATCATTATGGCCATCTTCGAGAATCTGTCGACGACCACAAAAACACATTCGTTTCCATGCTTAGTAAAAGGAAGGTGCGACATGTAATCTATGGAGATGGATTCCCAAGGTAGACTAGGGGTAGGAAACAGAGTATACAGGCCTTTCTTCTTGATGGTTGGTTTGGGAATGGCGCAGGCAATGCCAGATCTAATGTACTTCCCAATATCCTATCGAAGGTTAGGCCAATAGAAATACTTCTACAGTCCCTCCACTATTTTCTCAACCCCGAAATTCCCAGTGACCTGACTGTAGTGCGCTTCCAAAATCATCTTGGCACGCTTGCTTGAAGGAACATAAAGATGTCCTAGGTGACATAGTTGTGCACCTTGGAGGTGAAAATTTGGAACTTTTTTACCCTCTAAGAGCATCTTGTATGTGTGGCTGAGTTCTGGATCGCTCTTGTAGATAAGCATCCAATCAAAATTCTCGTTCACACAAGAGTTGACCACAGTGGTTAGCGACATGATTGGTGGTCGGCTGAGGTAATCTGCAACATTGTTAGTGTTTCCCTTCTTGTACTTGATGTTCAAATGAAATTGTTGCATATATGTGGACCACTTCTGATGGCGATCATTTTGCAACTTCCCTTGTGTCTGTATGAACAGTAGGGGTCAGTGGCCTATGTGGATGATCGTTTCCTTCTCCAAAATTTAATGCTTCAATTTTCGGCAAGCCTACACAATGGAATACATCTCTTTGTCATAAGTGGGATATTTCTAGACTGTTTCGAACAAGGTCTCACTGTGATATGCCATTGGATGCCCCCATTGAGTAAGAACTTCCCTAATATCATACTCAAAAGCATATGTCTCCATCTCAAATGGTTGTTGCAAGTCTGGTAATGTGAGCATTGGAGCATAACAGAGGTGATGTTTCAACTCTAAGAATGCCTTATTTTGGGATTTAGACAAAAATATTTTTTCTTTTTCTCCTCCCTTGGTGACTTGACTCAAGGGCCAAGTGATATGAGATAATCCCAACAAGAACCTGCGGTAGAAATTAGCAAGACCCAGAAATTTGCAGAGCTCTGTTAGAGTGGTTGGGGCTAGCCAATCTTGAATGACTTGGATCTTGGTTGGATCCACATGCACCACCCACTCATCAATAATGTATCCCAGATACTGAACCTGGGTCATGCCAAAATTTCACTTCTCCAAATTGGCACAAAAAAAAAATTTCCATAGTGTTTCAAGAACCTGTCGGATGTGGTGGAGGTGTTCTTCCCAAGTCTGGCTGAAGATCGGGATATCATCCAAGTACACTACTACAAATGAGTTGGTGAATGGCCAAAATATGTTTTCCATCGGGCTTATGAAGGTTGTGGGAGAATTCATCAACTCGAAAGGAATGACTAGCCATTTGAAAAGGACCTCCTTGGCTTTGAAGGAAATATTCCACTGATCGGAGGGTTTGATTGGTACCTGGTCATAGCCAGACTTCATGTTGATCTTGATAAAATATTTCCCCCCCTTAATTTGGTCCAGAAGGTCATCAATCTATGGGATCAGGTACCTATTCCAGACAATGATCTTGTTCAGTGCCCAATAATTAATACAAAGTCTGCAAGTCCCATCCTTCTTCTGCACCATCACGATCGGGCTCCCATAAGGCGATGAAATAGGCCGAAGTGATATTTCTGCAAAAACTCCTAAATATGCCTCTTGATTTTTTTTTTCTCTAGAACAGAGCCTCGATAGATAGGTCCATTGGGAAGTGGCACACCTGGGATCATATCGATGGGGTGTTTGACTTCATAGTTCAGAGGCACCCCTACAGGTGAGGTGAAGATGTCCTTGTACTCCTCCACAACCTTTTCCATTTGTTTTTTTCGTGTAGAGGAGCCATGTTTGGAGGTCGTGGCCACATTATTCTTCTTTCCCTGAGGGAAGATCATCAGGAAAACCAATTTTCTAGTTTTGGAAATGAGATTACTGCATTTTTTTTGCAGTAACCAAAGAGATGGTGGTAGGCAGTGCTACCTCTAGTATCCTGTACAACTTATTTCCCATTGTAACAATAACAATGCAAGGCCAAGATTCATACACAACATGTCACTTCCATAAGTATGTTTGGCCTAATAATACATCACAAATATCAAGATGAGAAAGGTCACATAATACCTTATCCGTGAAGGGCTTGATATTGTAGGGAAGATGACACTGTTGGTTGACGCGTAGATCCTATCCTTGGTGAAGCCACTTGATGTTGTAAGACTTTGGGTTTTTTGTGGTTGGCAAGCCTAGCTGCTTTAGGACCTCTGCTGGAATGAGGTTATTTTGGATCCCGCTGTCGAAAATGAACTACAGTGGGGAACCATTTACCCACATCTGGGAATGGAAGAGGTGCTCCTCCTCCTCTATATCTTCTAGTTTCTCCATTTGGATATTTGTGGCGGAAACGATGGTGTTGGGATACGCATCGATAATATGCTCCCCTTTGTCATTTCACTTACCAGATTCTTATTCAGATTCGAAGCATGCATCCAATTCAGAAGCCTTTCACTCAGCCACAAGTGACTGCTTGACTCGACACTCACTTGTGTTGTGAGTGGACTCTTATGGAACTCACACCACTTTACCGTGTCCTTCTTTGGCTTCGTGGTGTTTCTATTTTATTTCGGATTTTTCAGGTTATCCTAGGTTTCCCTAGCTTGTATGTTTCCTTTGTTCTGCGGTTTGGGGGCACCTTTCCCTTGCTTCTAATTCACAAATCCAAAGTCTTGCTTCTTCTGTTTGAACTTCTTCTCAATCTTGGAAACATACCGGTATGCTTCACCAAGCGAGGATATGTCAAGGAAATCCATTTCCCTTTTAATGTATTTGTGTAGACAACTGCGGTACTTCAACACCAAATGTTTCTATGAATATTTGATACCCAATTTTGTGCAACAGATTCATCAGCTCATGCACATCTTGATCCCATTGATGCCGCAACATACTCCATAGCTCCCCACGAGATAATATTGTTCCTTTATGGCAACTTAGAAATAATCCCAAGTGGGTGCGACCGAAAAAAATAGATGGTTCCCTCTCATCCTTTTTCTCACAGTAGGTTTCCCACCAGTCCTTGACATGGGGGGCGGCTTTGAGGAGTGAAAAAGTAATATTTTCCCTATTGGAAAAGTCATGAACCAAGAAATACCCTTCTAATAGATTCAACCATATATTTATGAAATCTTCAACTATATAGACCTAATATATGGGAATCTCAAATTTTACTTGTACCTTAAAAGGAGTTGTGCCTCCAGAGTGTTTGTTGGATGTAGATGCGCCGCTGGTGGGTAGTAATTGAAGGATCCAGGAAAATTTATCCATCATCATGTTCCTTTGTTTCTCGAGGGCCTCCTCAACCAATATTTTGATAGGATCTCCTGCTCCTCATATTTATTTTCGTCCTCCATGGGCTTCCGTCAAGGTTTGAGAGGCTGATCTTACAAAGCTTCAACCAGATCGAGCCCTAACTCTTTATACCCCGACCTCGTTGGGGACATTCAAGGAAGGATAGAGAAAGAGAAGCATTCTCTGATACCACTGATCTAGAATTATGCATCAACACAATAAAATACATTAATACGCATAAACACAAAGATGGAGTAGAAATAAGACTTCATTTCATTAATATCACATAAATCAAATATGCTTACAAACAAATTAAAATAAACTAGCTAGGGCGGTGATAGTTTATCTATGAGAAGATATGTGGAGGCTACATGCCTATGAACTATTTTACAATGAGGCTCTAATGCCTATTTATTATTTAGAAACAATGGAAAACCCTAAAAATCCAAAAACCTAACCCTAGGTGTAATATTCCAAATAGGAAAAGCATCAATATTGAACATAAAAATGGAAAATAGCAGTGAATATCAATACACCAATATATGAGACAAATGTAGATCCATCTTATTAAAAATATTAGCAGCAAGAAACATAAAATCTTGAGGATCAAGTCACTCAAGCAAGATAACACAGGCCTTCAATAAGAAAATATGCCAATACATGAAATATAGTTTCTATACAAATGCAGATGAATCAATACAGCGTAGTCCCAGTGGGTTAACTACTACTGGAAAAGTACAATGATATAGATCTATTTTTATATGTCTCAAAATGTTCTGGGAATGTATATCTAAGCTCTCAAGCACCTTTCCAAGACAACCCAGAAAGGGTTTCCAGAAATACACAAAATACAAAAATGTTGGAATGCAGCCCTAGTGCTAAATAAGTAGCTGCAACTGAATACTAGAAGGAGGTGGCTGAAATAATATAGAAATGTATGAGAACTTCTCCAATAGACTTTCCAAATGAAAGGTTGATCCCTTCACTGGAAATCTACCTCCCCAAATGATGCATTGAATCCTCCACTGCAAATGCTCACCAATATAATGCAGTCTATGAGGGAAACTGCGTTGTAGAAGATGGTAATAGCTTGGCCTGGTGCCAAATGATGATATAATGCCCAAGGACCTCCATTTCTGGTATCCCAATGGAAATAATGCTTCCTCCACTGAAAAAATCTCAAAAAATGGCCCTGTAAACCCTCTACTACTTCTACCCTGTGACACAACACAACCCTGGAAGAAACTGCACTATAGAAGAATACTGAAGCTTGGACTGATGGAAAAATGTGGAAATGCAACTCAATAACCTCTCCTGATTAGGCAATTGAATTCCCCCAAGGATGAGGGTGGGATTCCCACTTGGGAACACCCTTGTTCTAAACATCACAGCAGTCTCCGCTAAACAGCTGAAGAGTGCAAGAAGTCATAACAGAACAAAAACATAATAATAATCAACATGGTTTCTATGGTTGCCTTACCCTTCATTATATGCATTGTGAGTATTCTCACCTTGGGCCCCACTCATTAAAGCCACTACTCTCATGGAGACTTCCTCCCATTCATACTGCATTGTCTGTCATTGATTATCCACTCGCTCCATACCAGCATTGTTGATTTGGTCAAACTTGAACCCATCCACATGCTTCATCCACTATTCACACATGAGGGTGATTTATCTAGCTATTAAGATGATCTCCATTCACATTAGGAGTGATTTTATTCCTACTAAGGAGATTTATGGGTATCCCTACCTTCATATTCCTCTATCTAAGTGGCAAAACAAAATTTAATATTCCAACTAGTCGAAAGCTAATTTGGAATATTATAGTCCTCCCCTCCCAAATGTTGTTTTTCCTCAATAAACTGTAAAGGTGAGTGTTGCAAAACTTCTCCTCCTTCCCTTGTGACACCTCCATATGATGACCCAATTTTCACCAATCAATCCATCCCTTAAACGCTCCTCCAAAGTGCTCATGGAGATGCTCCTCCCAAGTTCTCAAGTTAACCAAATGGCTCACCTCATAAGGAAACAAGAGATCTAATGTAGCAACCATATACTGTCCAATGTTCCTATTGAAGAATGAGGTATAAGAAGTGTGGGGAATCTCATTCCCAATGGTAAATTCCAGTCCATTTGCCATTTCTCCAATCATGTCAACAACAATCATAAAAGGATCATCAACACATGGGATCAAAATCAAAGACACACTAGCTGCCATATGAAATACTGAAGGAGGATAATAGTCCCTCAAGTGGAACCAGCCCAGTATTACTCCTAAATGCCTCTGAATGTGATATGATGAGTGGTTCCCCAACCACTTGCTTACTGCCACAATCCTCTCACATTCCTGGAGAAGGTGAATGATGTGTGGTGTCAACTGAGCACACCCTGAGTAAGATATCATCTCCCCAAAATATCCTAGGGAGTGGTCATCCTTATCACTACTTATGGCCCCCAATGGACCAAGAAGTCTATAATAAAGAGTGCCCCCTTTTGGAGCAATGAACTGTACATGGATGGCAAGGAAATACAAATACTCAATTAGTGGATCATTATGCACAAAAACACAATCCTTACCATGTACCTTGAGCAAGATGGTTAAGTGGATAATAGATGGGCCTCCCTTAATTCCCATTAGGAAAGGAAGTGGTTGTGATAACTCTGCCAAGTGGTTATGTCTCTCCTCAATCTCCAAAAAATCCACGCATCTCCTGATATGTTGTGCATCTCCTCTTTGAATCCTTCCCAAGTGAATCCCTCCATGATAGTATGATATGCTCCCATGAAATCAGTGTGGTTGGAGAGAAAAACCTCATAATCTTAATGTAGAAGCTTCTCCTTCAGCTTAGAGGCTCTAGTCAACAAGATCATACTTTTATAATAGATTACCCCATCTCTCACTTCATATCTCTCATCTGACAACTGACCATCAAGTACTCTGCATTTGAAGAGACACTTGAAGTATTCCACCAACAGTTGAGATCTCCAATAAGGATCTATACCCAATAATGACAGCGATGTTGATCTGAAATGTAAATCACCTATCATGTTGTTGCCCTCTTCATTAACATATCCCATGCCAAAGTCATATGTCGGGATGCTGCAATCCTACCTCTGCTTTGTTGGGTGTGGAGCCTGATTATCTTGTTTACTTTGTATCACATCATTGGACCCCTATACCTTCAAAGGGGCGGCAACGCTGCCCGTAATTAATCGCTGCCGTGGGGGGTCTAGGTGGGGGCAACAACGCTTTTTGGAGCCCCCCCCTGGCGGGGGCTTTCGGGGGCAGTGCCCCTGAAGCTAAAAACAAATGTAAAATTTCCTTGTAAAAGTATAGTAATTTCTAGTCAATCTGTAGTGCTCCTCTTGTTATCTCTGTCACCTGCCATATCTGCATCAACATATCCCTGTAGAGCAATGTTTGAACCACCAAAGCATAATGCTTGATTTGTGGTACCTCTCAAATATCTGAGAATCCATTTTACTGCCATCCAATGTTCTTTTCCTGGATTATTCATGTACCTGCTTACAACTCCCACTGCATGTGCAATATCAGGCCTTGTGCAGACCATTGCATACATTAAGCTTCCAATTGCTGATGCATATGGAACTTTAGACATATAATCCATGTCTTCTTGGGTCTTGGGGCACATCTCCTTAATAAGTTTGAAATGGCTAGCAAAAGGTGTACTAACTGGTTTTGCATTCTGCATATTAAATCTTTTCAACACCTTTTCTATGTACTCATTCTGAGACAGTGTTAACTTGCGATTTTTCCTATCTCTAGTTATCCTCATACCAAGGATTTTTTTTGCAGCTCCCAAATCCTTCATTGCAAATGAATTTGCCAATTTTCTTTTGAGCACATTTATTTCCTGCATGTTAGACCCTGCAACAAGCATGTCATCTACATACAATAACAATATAATATAGCCGCCATCATTTTTCCTTTTTAGATAAACACAATGATCAGAGTGACATCTAGTATAACCTTGTTCAGACATAAACTTGTCAAATTTTAGATACCACTGCCTTGGAGCCTGTTTTAAGCCATACAAGCTCTTCTTTAACTTGCACACCAATTTTTCTTTCCCTTTGACCTCATATCCTTTTGGTTGCTGCATGTATATCTCTTCCTCCAAATCTCCATGGAGAAATGTTGTCTTTACATCTAACTGTTCAAGATGTAAATCTTCCGTTGCTACAAGACTTAAGATAGTTCTGATTGAATTCATCTTAACAACAGGAGAAAATATTTCATCAAAATCAATACCTTTCTTTTGTGCAAACCCCTTCACCACAAGTCTAGCTTTGTACCTCTGTTTTTCTCCATCTTCTTCCTTCAGCCTGTAAACCCATTTATTTTGCAATGTAGTTTTACCTGCAGGAAACCTGACTAAGTCCCAAGTCTGGTTATGCATTAAGGAGTCCATCTCTTCTTCCATGGCTAGCTCCCACTTCTTCCTGCTTTCAACCTGCATTGCTTCTTCATAACATTCAAGTTCACCAGAATCAGTCAACAATAAATAATATAGTGAAGGAGAGTATCGTTCAGGGGGTCTACTTATCCTGGTAGATCTTCTAACACCACTTTCAGGTGTTTGAGGTGCCTGTTGCTGTTGTGGTGGTTGCTGCTGCTGTGGTTGTTGATTATTATTATTTTCAGGAACCTTTACTTTTTCAGTTATCTCATCAAGAACCATGTATTCCTTGCTTTCTTTTTCTTGTTTCTTTTCCTGCAACTGATTCTTATACAAGACCTTTTCATTAAATATTACATCTCTGCTCCTATTGATTTTGTGATTTTCATAATCATATAAGCGATAACCAAAATCATTAGCACCATATCCAATAAAGGTACATTTCTTTGATTTTGCCTCAAGATTTTTTCTATTTTCTTTATTAATATGGACAAAGACCTCACAACCAAAAGGCTTTAAAAAAGAGTAGTTTACCTTTTTACCTGTCCATGCTTCCTCTGGAATACCACCATCCAAGGAACTTGAAGGCCCTCTGTTTATTAGATAAACAGCAGTATCTACAGCATCTGCCCAAAATTTTAAAGGCAATCCCGCATGCAATCTCATGCACCTTGCACGCTCCATGATTGTTCTGTTCATCCTTTTTGACACACCATTTTCTTGTGGTGTTCTTGGAATTGTCTTCTCTCTACAAATTCCATGCTCTGAACAGTACCTATCAAACTCTTTGCTGCAATATTCACCTCCATTGTCTGATCTGAGACACTTCAACTTCTTTCCTGTCTCAATCTCAACCAAATCTTTCCATTTCTTGAAAGTATCAAATACATCAGATTTATTCTGAATACAATAAATCCATGTTTTTCTAATTGCATCATCAATAAAAGTAACATAATAACGAGAGCCACCGAGAGATGATACCTGAGCAGGTCCCCATACATCTGTATGCACAAGCTCCAATTTTTCGCTCTTCTTTTCTTTCCCAACTCTGAGAAATCCGACTCTCTTTTGTTTTCCATAAATGCAATTTTCACAGAAATCCAAATCAACATTCTTCAAACCTGGCAACAAATTTCTTGAGTGAAGAATCTTCATCCCCTTCTCACTCATATGTCCGAGCCTATGATGCCATAGTGCTGCATCTGCTCCTTTGGAAGTTAAAGCATTAACAGAGTTAGAAATACCATTGCATAAATACAATGTACCAACCTTTTCACCTTTTGCTATTACCAACGCTCCTTTGGTGACCTTCCAAGTTTTATCTGTGAAAGTTGTCACACAACCTTCACTGCCTAACTGCCCTGTTGAAATCAGATTTTTCTTCAGATCCGGAACATGCCTTACCTCCTTTAGTAGCCATTGGTTTCCATTCTGTTGTTTTACAAGAACTTTACCCATTCCAACAATTTTACAAGGTTTATCATCACCCAAACGAACTTGTCCAAAATATCCTTGAACATAGTCATGAAAATATTTCTTATCAGGTGTGGCATGGAATGAAGCCCCTGAATATACAACCCAAGAATCAGTAACATTTTTGAAAGAAAGAATCAAAGCATCTTGTAACACATCACCTGTCACATTTGCTTCATGATTGTTTTCTTGCTGTGTGTCTCCTTCTTTTCCCTTCCGAGATCTACATTCTTTCTTTAGGTGTCCTTTCTTTCCGCAATTCCAGCACACTATCCCCGATCTGGACTTGGATCTGCCTTTCCTTGATTTATTGCGATATCCCGAGCTCTTTCCTCTTTCCATTCTTCTTCCCCTAGACTCTGCACTCAAAGCATTACCTGATGTCTCACCGGAGCTTTTCCGTCGCATTTCCTCGCTAAGGATAGCACCAACAACATCATCAAACTTTAAAGTACTAGATCTAGAGACAGAGTTACTAATGGCCATTAATAAACCATTCCAACTCTCTGGCAATGAGCACAAGAATAACAGAGCTCTAACTTCATCATCAAAGTTTACCCCTACAGAACTTAACTGACTGGTAACTATGTTAAATTCATTTAAATGGTCTGCAACAGATCCACCTTCCGACATCTTCATATTAAATAGTCGTTTCATAATAAATAACTTGTTTGAGGCCAAGATTTTTTCATATAGTTTCGCCAACGTCTGCATCAAACCCTCTGTTGTTGTTTCCTTCGAAATATTGAAGGCAAATGACGCTGCAAGACACAACCGTACTGTTCTGAGTGCCTTTCTATCAAGAATGTTCCATTCCGCGTCTATCATGGCCATCGGATTCTTTGTTTTTCCGCTCAATGGTAGGTATAGATATTTCTGATACAGATAATCTTCCATATGCATCTTCCACAGCGGGAAGTTTTGGCCGTTAAATTTCTCGACCCTAAACTTAACATCATCCACCATTGCTCCCACTCGAACCAGGAACCCTTCTTTCCTGCGATTTTATCAGCCAAATATACCTTCAACTCTGATACCAGTTGTTAGGATTTTACGACAGAAATAATAAATATCTTACTGAGAGAAATAAATAAGCATAACCATGAAAGAGCCAGCAACAAATCATGAACACAAACACAAATGTTTATCTGGGAAAACCCCAAATCCAGGGAAAAACCCAACCAATGAAATTTCATTAACCATTGGCCAAAACCTTGGCCAATCCGACCAAGTGAGCCTTCACCGCTCACCTCCAGGCCTACATTACAATGAAGTATTTCTAGCCTTTTTATAGGCTCCATCACATGCAATACCATGGGACAAAACCATGGGTGCACAAAACCATGTGACCCAAAACCACTACTATTTACCCTACTCAACATTGACTCTACCCCAAGTCATGTTTACCTAACATGCTTCCCCTCCTATAGTTGCTCTGGTCAAGTAAAGGCTAAATTTTTTGGAGGTTAGCCTTCCATAGGAAGCTATCACCCATCCAAAACCTTCTGAGTTTGGCCTACGTATGCATGAGTGGCCACCATCCTCTACCATATGTGGAAGACTCCTCCCTATGTGGAAGCATCTTCTGGTTCTCCAAAGCCATGGAGTGGTCTCCTTGCACCATGATGGTGCCATTATCGATCCCTGAAACATATTCTCTCAGCGCAACATGTTTGGTGAGAGTTAGTAATACTAATATTGGGATAATGTCCCCCTCCTCCTTAAGCCTACCCAAGACTCTTTGCGATGTTCCAAGTACTCTTAAGGTCCTCACCCCTCCTGGATCTATGAGTGGTGCAACCTGTTGTTAGACATCTCTCATCAACTCCTGGTCCGGGGGTCTCCCTGGTGGAATGCCTTTAAATAGTAATGCGTCATGGGCCAAGGTTATCTGCATAACTGATTGGAATATTAGGTCCTTGCTTCCACTGTGCAAATCCAACTTTGTTTTCTATGTGGAAACTTTCTGAGATGGATAAGTGTGCATACCCCTAATCACCTAATGCCTACCACTCATTTTATTTATCCATTCCATCTATAACTTCTCCCAATCTATGGTGACCTTCCCAAAAGTAATCAACCACTGCACACCCAATATCACATTGGTGTCAGGGATATTAACCACAAATAAGTGATCAGTCAATGTGTATGTTCCTGTTGTACCTTAAGAGACAATACCTTAGCTATGATAAGGAATCACTGCTTAAGAAATTTATATAATTATGTCATGAAAATATCTGTCTCTATTTTAATCACCTTCAAGTATTTAAATTAAACTTTTAGATATCAAACACAATGACTGTCTCACAATGCTATTATTTGCTGATGTTGAAAGAAATGACCAGAAGAAAATGGAAGAAGAAAGTCCAAACTGATATGTTGTCACACAGAATATATCATCTCAAACTTCTGAAGAATTTATGAAAGAAACAGTTAAAACAAAGGAGTGCCAATTAAGGATTTTAACTCTTGATTACATAGGTAAAAAGAGACTTGTTGCTCAGTACTTTGCCTTATTAACCTCCTTAAATGCCTGTCTCATATTGACTATGAAAGAGCCTATAGTCATGGGTAATTTGTACATATGCCCCTTTTTCATGGGCACAAAGTGAACCTGATCAACATTTAGGCTTTGTCGAATAAATTCCAAGGAAAATAGTCTCATAGGTACAAACTTTGGAAGTCTGTAAGGCTCAACACTTGCTCCATATAGCCTAATTTTAGAGTAATCCTCAAAAACAAAACAATCTCCAAATTTGCAAGTTACTCCTAGATGTAAATATTCCTAAACTTTAGGTAAAAAACAAGGAGGAGGAACTCCATTCAAGATTTTGTATGCAACTTCCATGAAATAACTGGCGAAATCAAACAATCCAGCTTCATTTTGCTCTCCTCTTACTACATCTATCCAGAACACTACTTATTTCCCTTTCTTGTTTACATCCATAATATTCAGACCTAAATGCATGAAATCTTCCACATTTTGATATAATAACAAGTAGATAATCAATGAAGGAAATTTAAAAGAACCTGTTAATGAAAGGCTCATTAGCTGTGAATTAACTGCTTCCTACCAATATGATGGAATATCCAACACTAGTCATGGCTTCATCATCATGGAAAACATCCCCGAGACTGATTTATCCACTATACTGTCATTATATTTGCCCAGAATTTTCACAATGCTGCTTAATACTGGTGGAATTTCTGCATCAAAACTCTCCATAGCAAATTCTTTGTTGTCCGGTTGAAATTGCTTCATGTTTGGCTTCAAAAAGTATATTAACTAATTAAAATCTTCACCTGCTAGATTATCATAATAGGTTACCAGGGAATCGTCTGAGAACTGAACTGATGACTGTAATATTCCTAATTAGTCCAAAGCTAATAGGAATATTCATTTTGTTTTTCTTTCTTTGTTTAAAGAATAAATATGTAAAGGAGGTTCATAAAACTCCTAATAAAAGAATAAATCAATGCCCTATGTGAACAAAGCTAAATCTAGGCCACTTGTAAAAACACACTTGAGTGTGAAAGAGACTGAATCTATTGACCAAGTCAAACATGACCAAATCAACCACGATGTCCAGATGCAATGAATCTCCTAGAAGGACAGTGCAGTCAAGTTGGAGGCTACACATGTGAATGGGGCTAAATCATTGAATGTGGTTTAGGGTTTTACAATATCTTGATCTTATAAAAGGAAGAGGAGGGCAGCACATTGAGATTGTTCATGATATAATTTTTCTGAATTAATATCTATTTAGACAAATAGCTTTCTTGGCTGCTTAGCCTAGATTGCATTGGGATTTCCTATTTTGGGATTTCTTCCCATTGAGGAGCGCTTGGGAGAGCTTGTATTTCTTGTCCACTATCAGGTTGGAGACCAAGCTTATACTTCCAACTGCAATGCAGATCTAGTGAGGGTTTTCTTTCTTTTGTAAGCTGTAGCAAGTGGAATACTAGATCTGTTCAAATCTAGCTTGTATTGGAGCCTCTTCTGAGTGAGTGTGTCTTTTAACCTCCTGGAAGAGTGCATCCATTGTTGGAGCTTCAGTTTTTTGATCTTGGCATCAGGCCAAATTATTCTGCATCACCATCAGTGCAGTTCCTTGAAGAGACTACGTCCTTCCTACAGGCAGAGTTGCAGTGGGGTTTTGTGTTTCAGTTTGGAGGAAAGATCTCTAGTGAAAGGGACCCTTCCCTTCACTGTGGTGATCCATGGATTGGACAACAAATCCATGTTAATTTCAGATCTGATATGTTGTGTATCATATGCTTCAGAAATTTCTAAATATTACTGCAAATTTGTGGCTTAGATCTCAGATCTACTCATTGATATCCATCTTTTGCTGAGATCCCCAAGGGGAGTGTAAAGAAGAGCGTCTTTGGCACATGGATCTGTAATATATCTGTATTTTTATGTAATTGTATTCCCTAGATATGAAATATAATGAAATAATGCTTCAGCCCCCTGAAAATTACGCTATCAAGTTCTTCAGTCTTAATACATGGTGCAGCACCTCTATTTTGAGGGTTTATTCATGTTAAATCTCTGTTTTTCTCTTGTATATTGTTTGATTCATATACTTGATACAATTTACTGATGTTTAGACCCTATTACAATTAAAACCTTTATAAAATCACATTGTATGTGCTTCAGTAATTTCTGCATACTCTAGGTCATGGGAAATCAACATTTTTAAGCAATTTCGGGAGTGGGGGAACTGTTTAACTTAGCTAGAGTAATTTTGCTAAGCTGAAATTTGGTATGGGATTCCCTCATTACCTAAGCTAATATATCCAACCGTCACTTTCCTCTTTTTTTACGCATATTTCTAAAAATAACCATTTTAGGGCTTAAATCATTGCTTTTCCCCACTTTGGGTTGAAGGGATAGATAAATTTCCTTGCTGCTGTATATATTTCTGTTAGTATAAGGTTTATTAATACCTCCCATATGTTATTAGCCTACTTCTACTCCAATACAGTGTTTTTATATTGTTGTAGTCCCTCATTGGACATTTAACCAACCATACTAGGTGTGGAAGGCTTGTTTGCCTCACCTAGTTTGTTTTGTTTCTGATCTCCTCTTGGAATTGGGTCTTAGATTATCATATATAAGGAATCCAAAGGCTTATATTGGTTTCTGAAGCACACATCCCTAAAAAATACGTTTTTAGGCCTGTTTTTTTTAGCAGTCCCTTTTTGGGATATTACAGTGGTATCAAAGCACCTTTCTTGGCTCAGCTTGTGAGCCTCAGCCCAAGAAGAAAATATGAGCAGAAATAGGACTCCATTATGTGGAGGGAGAAAGAAGGATAAGCTTACAAGCCTTCTTCCTAAATCTGTGTGGAGCATTCATGAGATTTCAAGCAAATGAGAAGGGAGATATATGGAGAGTCTCCAAAAGAGTTTGAATCTAAATCAAACTCTAGATATTCATATGAGGAGTGTGAGCATGCAGCCACACACCAAGATCTATAGCGTTATTCTATGCCCAGATCTACTGCAAGGAAGATGAAGGAGGAAGATGCACCAAAGGAGGAGACTTTGAGTGATTATCTTCAAGAGTATGAATCTAAATCTTGGGAAATCAAGGAGCACATGAGCTTCCAAGAGTTCTGCCAGCTCAAGGAGGAGAGAAGAGCCAACAATAGAAGAAGAAGAGGTAGATTCTTTCTGTCTAAATTTTATGGATCCTCCACATGCACAGCTGAAGAATGGATAGATCAGCTAGACTCATATATGGATCTACATCAAGTTTCAGAAGAATAAGCCCTTAAGGTAGCAGCGCTGCATCTTAAAGGTAAAGTTTATGTTTGGTGGTTATTTGAAACTTTTTCTTTGAAGAATGCAAATATTTCCACTTATGCTAATTTCACTAGGAGAATGGTGAAGAGATTTGATGAGAGGCAAGCTAAAACATCTGTGAAAGAGCTAGCAAAGCATGAGCATGCAAAACCCTTGCATGAGTTGGAAAGACCTACTATGAAAACTCCACTTCAGATTTCTATTGGAGGGGATGAAAACTTGTGTGATACCTTGCCAAGGGCAAGATACCCATTGCATGAAGATATTTCTTCTCAAAAAGAAGTCATGGAGATTCCTCTTTCAAAAGAATACCAAGATCCAAGGTCTCTTGTTGATAGTGAGGTGTTCTCAAATATTGATGAGAAGGAAGAGCCATAAGGCAGTAGCAATGCTGTCACTTCAAAAGAAGACCCATTACCACATGGGGAGGGAGATAAAGTTATTGTTTCGAGGGAAAGAGCTTGTGTATATTTGCAAGTGATTCCCAAGGAACATTATGTGACAACCTTATTGAGCAGTGATACCTTACTCCAAGCAAGAGGAGGACGGATGGATCAACATCCAATGATGAGAAGCATGCACCCTTGTTTATTTCAAGGGCTTTATATTCATGAGAAGGAGACTGAACTATGTAGCAAGGAAAGGGACACATCAGTCCAACCATTTATGCAGTCTACTTCAAATCTTGATGTCTCTTTACATGGAGGCATTTCACCAGGGAGACCCCCTGATGAGAAGAATAATAAAGTGTTCTCTCAACTTTATGCATCAATGACAAAATTGGCTAAGGGAGCCTTGAAGGGAGCTACCACAACACTAATATCTATTGATAGATTTCAAGGAGAGCTGAACAAATTCCTGAAATTTATTTTGTTATTTCTCACTCATCTATTTTCGTTGATAAAGAAGAAGTCAAATACCTATGATGACATTAGCATTGTGTCAAAAGGCTGCTCCATAGATTTTGGGCATCAAATGATATCTCTCCATAAAAAGAAAGAAGATGAGGTGATGACTACTTCATTTCATAACTCCACAACATTGTCTTTGTTGAGAAGCCTTGATTCCTATTGGGAATCCAAACTCTTGATAGAATATTCCAAGAACATATTCACATGTAAGGTTCTTGATGGACAAAGGAAATATAGGAGGTATAAGGTGGTTGATGGAGTCATTTTCTTTCATGATCAGATCTATTTGACTAAAGATTCAAGACTCAAATACCAACTACTAGGTGATGCCTATGATATCTTGCTTTCTACCCCCACTATTTTCATTAGAACACACCATATTATCTCAAATGGATTCATGTGGGAAGGCTTTGAAGAAGACTTATATAAGCATTATCAAAGATGCATGTATCACATGAAGATGGAGCAACAATATAACTCTATGGAAGAGTTAGTTCAGCCCTCTCTTTCTCCTCATGAGGAAGGAGATAGATCTATGCACCTCTCCACTTGTTGGAGGAGGACTATTGGTGAAGAGCATACTTATGCAAATCATGTTATATTTTCTGATTGTATGCATTCTTTTACATTATATATCCATTCCATGACTCCAAGGAGGAGTTTCATATCTTATAAACTTCATGGCCAACTTTGGGCCAAAACTATTTATGAACATGGCTACTCCCTTGATGGACTAAGGGAGATTTTGCAGCATGATGGGTGCTTTCCTAAGGCACCAAATATATCTTCTACTTTCAGCCATGGTGAGATGGTATGGGCACAAATTGAGTGGTGGGAAAACCACTTACCACATCTAGATTTGATGCAAGTAGGAGAAGTCTTGCGCTGGTTGCTATTGGGTGAGTATGGGTACTCCCCAAGGTTTCATATTTTCTTGTCTCATGCCTTGTGTCTCAATGGATGGATGCATAAGAAGAAGGCATGGCTGATTTGGTTGACAAGAAGAGATTTTTGACATCCCATGCTTAATTTCATGTCCATGTATTTGCTTTTGATTGGGATGTGTCTCATGTATGTACATGTATTTCTTTTTGGAATGTATCTCATGATCATGTATGTACTTGGGTTTGGGAGAAATTGTAACTCTCTCATGGGATGGCATAAGGGAGCTTGTTTATATTATGATGATGATCATGCTCTGATATTTTTTGGAAACATGAGAGGAAGGATGAAACATTGGGCGAGTGTGTCCTTTGGGAATGAAATCTCCAATATTCATTCATGCTTCAAGAGGAGGATAGAAAATTATATGGCTGCTACATCATATCCTTTGTTTTCTTATGCAAGAAGCCATATGTTGGGCTTATTTCATTGGAAGAAGTCTCTCACTTGGGAGAATTTGTAGCAAGATAGGTGTTGCTTGAATCATATTCAGCCAACACCTATTATCCTTTATTATTTTCAAGCTTTGAAGAAGCTTTTTGTAGCAAGAAGGTGGTGAGATGGCCACTTATTGTACTATGATTTGAGGCAGCAAGATGAAGGACAATGCTGGTCTCAAGGGAGGGACTATTGTCACCATCCAATATGTCATATGACACTTAGTCCATGTTTCTTTTGGAGCACATATGGTGAAGATCCTCTATTCACAATATGCATGGAATATTGGGCAAGGAGGCTCACTAGAATCCATGAAGGGAATCATGAAGTTCCAAGTCTCTTTTGGCTTCATGAGGACTATATTAATGCAGCCCAAGATCATTAGCTACATATTTATCATAAATGGAGGGATAGATAGTGTGAATTGAGAATTCTTATCTTTCCTTTCCAGCCATGGAGCCCCTACACGTTGCATATGGTGGGGATTAGAGACTATTTCTTTGAGCTATCAAGGATGGCTCACTTTCTTTGGTTGATAGCATGGAGATTGAAGTTTCTCATGGGGGTTGAAGCACGCAATATTTACCATCTCTCATGCCTTGAGAAGGCCAATGGGTAGCATATGACTCTTTTCATGTATCTCCCACTACTTCATGATAACAACTATTTGGTTCATCCACCGAAGGCAAAATTTTATTCTTGGGAGGAGACAATTCCATTGGAGATTCTGCAAATTCCTTGTGAGTTGCTTGAGGAAAAGCAACATTTTGGAGGGGAGGACTGTAATATTCCTAATTAGACTTAAGCTAATAGGAATATTCATTTTGTTTTTCTTTCTTTGTTTAAGAATAAATATGTAAAGGAGGTTCATAGAACTCCTAATAAAATAATAAATCAATGCCCTACGTGAACAAGGCTAAATCTGGGCCACTTGTAAAAACACACTTGAGTGTGAAAGAGACTAAATCTATTGACCAAGTCAACCATGACCAAATCAAACATGTTTTCCAAATGCAATGAATCTCCTAGAAGGACAACGCAGTCAAGTTGGAGGCTACACATGTGAATGGGGCTAAATCATTGAATGTGGTTTAGGGTTTTACAATCTCTTGATCTTATAAAAGGAAGAGGAGGGCAGCATATTGAGGTTGTTCATGATATGATTTTTGAATTGCTATTTGTTTAGACAAATAGATTTCTTGGCTTCTTCGCCTATATTGCATTGGGATTTCCTGTTTAGGGGTTCCATCTCTTCCCATTGAGGAGCTCTTGGGAGAGCTTGTATTTCTTGTCCACTATCAGGTTGGAGAACAAGCTTCTACTTCCAACTGCAACAAAAACCCAGTGAGGGTTTGCTTGCTTTTGTAAGCTACAACAAGTGGAATACTAGATCTGTTTAGATCTAGCTTGTATTGGAGCCTCTTCTCAGTGAGTGTGTCTTTTAACCTCCTGGAAGAATGCATCCATTGTTGGAGCTTCAGTTTTTTGATCTTGGCATCAGGCCAAAGTATTTTGCATCACCATCAATGCAGTTCCTTGAAGAGATTTCATCCTTCCTATAGGCAGAGTTGCAGTGGGGTTTTGTGTTTCAGTTTGGAGGAAAGATCTCTAGTGAAAGGGACCCTTCCCTTCACTGTGGTGATCCATGGATTGGCCAACCAATCCATGTTAATTTCAGATATGATCTATTTTGTATCATATTCTTTAGAAATTTCTGAATATTACTGTAGATCTGTGGCTTAGATCCCAGATCTACTCATTGATATCCATCTTTTGCTGAGATCCCCAAGGGGGGTGTAAGGAAGAGCCTCTTTGGCATATGGATCTATAATAGATCTGTATTTTTATGTAATTATTTGCCCTAGATCTGAAGTATAATGAAATAATGCTTCAGCACCCTGAAAATTACGCTGTCAAGTTCTTCAGTCTTAATACATGGTGCAACACCTCTATTTTGAGGGTTTATTCATGTTAAATCTTTGTTTTTCTCTTGTATATTGTTTGATACATATCATTTATCAAATTTACTGATGTTAAGACCCTATTATAGTTAACACCTTCAGAAAATCACGCTGTATGTGCTTCAGTAATTTCTGCATACTCTAGGTCATGGGAAATCAGCATTTTTAAGCCATTTCGGGAGTGGGGGAACTGTTTAACTTAGCTATAGTGATTTTTTTAAGCTTAAATTTGGTATGGGAGTCCCTCATGACCTAAGATAATAGATACAACCGTCACTTTCCTTTTTTTTAACCCAGATTTCTGAAAATAACCATTTTAGGGCTTAAATCACTGTTTTTCCCCACTTTGGGTTGAAGGGCTAGATCAGTTTCCTTGCTTCTGTATATATTGATGTTATTATAGGGTTTATGAACACCTCCCATGCATTATTAGCCTGATGATACTCCAATATAGTGTTTTTATATTGCTGTAGTCCCTCATTGGACATTTAACTAGCCATACTAGGTGTGGGAGGTCTGTTTGCCTCACCTAGTTTGTTTTGTTTCTAATATCAACTTGGAATTGGGTTTTAGATTGTCAGATATAAGGAATAAAAGGTATTATCTTGGTTTCTGAAGCACACATCCTTGAAAAATGTGTTTTTCAGGCCTGTTTTGCTGAGCAATCCCTTTTTGGGATATTACATGACTCTAACTCAAGATAACAAAGGGCTTGACGGATTAGCTGGGTAGAAACTTGCAAAAAATTCTATCCCTGAAAATTCATAACAAAACATTTCCCAGGGTACATGACTAACACTAACCAATAGATAAATTCAGGAAATAGGTGGGTTTTTGGGATACATGCAGAGAGTACTCCAGACTTGACCATGGCAGTAAAAACAGGGGAGGTTTTTTCATTCAAGATGATTTGCTGATAGAATGGAAGATGAATTATATAACAAAGAGTATCTTGAATATCCCCCTCGGTGTCCATGAGAGGGATATGACTAGCCGAACCCGACAAAGACGAACGCTTAGCCATAATTGACAATTACCACAAAGAACAACTCACAGGGTGGTCAATTTTAATAGGGTGACAAGAAATTGAAACAGGACGCAGTGCAAATTAATCAGAAAATATTTGAAAAAAAATGCTAATTTTGTTAAATAGTTGGCGCGACTTCAAAATTTAATGCTGACATTACGCACCAACAAGCCGTTGATCCGACGTGGAAGATAGTTGTGAACAACTCAGCGCCCTACGTCACTACGAGGGCTCTCGAGGTACGGGGAAAAATTTTGGCTGGTGCTCCCGCAATGAATCTCCGTCGTTCATCTTTGTTGTCCTCACGGTCAACCGAGTCAACTGTAGAGGCATTCATTTTATTATCTTGTGCGATGATTGTGCCCGTGGGTTGGGCCTTTTGTTGAAAATTCAAACCATCAATGCTTTCTGCCCAACAAGTTGATCAATGTTTAAATATAAATGCGGAACCCACTTTCATAAAGTTTAAAGTGTTGAAACTTTTAACTTTAATACATCAACAGAAATGTTTTTTATGCTAAAGTATAAGAATTTTAATACTTTAACATATTTTCAACAATTTTTTTTTTTTTTTAATATTTTCATGACTTGAAAATAAAAGGATATGCGAATGATCCGCAACATCTGGCTCCACCTGGGGATAGTGTTTTTACCATGAAACACTAAGAACCTGCAGATCATAGCCTTCACTTCGGGCATGGAATCATAAATTTCTTGATGAGAAATATAAAATGAGGAAAAAATGAATATATACAATGATGAACTAGTTGCTTCAGTGTTGGAAATAGAGTTTCAGATACTGCCCATTCACAGGCAACCCTACTTCTTCTCCATCCAGATTTTCGAACAAAAAAGTATTATTTGATCTAGCTTCAGTGATTTTATAAGGTCCATACCATAAAGGATCAAACTTGCCATGTTTCCCTTTCTCCTCTCTTCTGGTATCCCATCTTAATACCAGATCTCCAGTTTGAAACATGATCTCCTTTGCCTCCCTGTCAAAAATAGACTTCATTTTTTCCTGATATGTGACCAAATTGTCTCTGACTTTATTTCTACTTTCACTCAATTCTATTACCTTATGTAGTCTTCTTATTAATGCATTAGGCTCCTCTTGAGCTTCTTGAAGAAAAGAAATGACTGGTTTTGCTAGCTTAGTGGGAAAAAAAGTTTGAGTGCCATATACTAATTCATACAGTGACTTATCAGTGGATCTTCTAGTATTCATTCTAACTACCCAAAGAGCAAAAATTAGTTTTGAGTGCCAGTTTTTCTGGTTTTCATTTATTGTTTTCTTCAAGATCTTCACTAATGTCTTATTAGCTGATTTTGCTAATCCATTTCCTTGTGGTTGATATGTTGTTGAATGAGACAATATCACATTATAAGTTTGGCAAAAATTTATGAATCTGACTAAGTTGAATACCTGAGCATTGTCTGTTACAATATTCACTGGACATCCAAACCTGCTGAAATAATTCTCTTCTAAAAACTTCATTACTACCAAATCATTCGCTTTTCTGGTAGGAATTGCCTCTACCCATTTTGTAAAATAATACGTGGCAATTAGAATCCACTTAAAATTCCCACTTGATGATGGATTAATTTCCCCAATGAAATCCAATCCCCATTGTCTGAATGGTTCTTCAATGAAAACAGGAAGAAGAGGTAAAGGAGCTAACCTTTTCTTTTCCGTAAACAATTGGCATTTCTGACAACTTCTAACAACTCTGTATGCATCAGCAAATAAATAAGGCCAATAGAAACCTGATTTAAGAATCTTATGAGCAATTACTTTCCAGCTATAATGACCTCCACACAAGCATTCATGGTATTTTGTGATAACTTCCATTATTTCCTCTTCTGTCAAACATAATAGCAAGACACCAGCAGGTCTTTCCAATATAGTTTTGCATCAATTATAACATAAGGCTAAGATTTAAGTTTTAGAGCTCTGTACTTAGCTCTATTAACTGAGGGAGGACAATAAAGGAAACACAAATAGTGGATAATGTCTTTATACTAGTTTGAGCAAAGAAATTTGTATTTGATTGCTGACTTTGACTTAACCTGATCATTTTCCTTAGCCACTTCATTTAGAGGTGCAAGCAAGTTGATTCCCAAAGCTTGGAAATTAGATTTTGTCAGCAGTTTAGCTAGTCCATGTCCTTTGACTAACTTAGTAGGTTTAATGTCCAAATCATATTCTTGGATTTTGGCAATCCATTTTCCTCTTTTTCCCTCCACATCACTTTGTACTAGTACATCTTTCACAGCATAATTAGGCACATATGCTACTATTTGAGAATGAAGTACATAAGTCCTGAAAGCTTTTAATGATTTAACTAAAGCATATACCTGCTTCTCCATAATATTATACTTGAGCTTTGCATCTCTGAGGACTTTACTGAAAAAGGCTACAGGTTGCTCACTTCCTTCTTCATTTTTCTGTAATAACGCAGCAGCAATAGTAGATGATGATGCCAATGAGAATATTTGGAAAGGTTTCAAGTAATCTAGACTAATCAAAACTAGAGCTTCTTGAAGGGATTCTTTAATTCTGCCAAAGGATTCTCTTGCATCCTTGTTCCATTTCACTTCAGCATTCTTTTTCAACATATCTATTATTTTCCTAACAATCTCTGCATAATTTGGAACAAATATTCTCAGAAATTTAATTTTCCCTAGAAACCTTTGGATATCCTTTTTACTTCTAGGTAGTGGAATTGTTTTTATAGCCTCAACCCTTGCTGGATCAATTTTCACGCCTTGATTTGAAACTATATGACCCATCAACTTTCCTTCCTCTAGATAAAAAAATGATTTCTTAGGATTCAATGATAACCCAAATTTTCTGCACATCAAGAAAGCTTTTTGCAGGTGCTCTAAGTGTTCATCATCAGATCCTGAAAAAATAGTAACATCATCAAGATAAATGACTCATTAGGGGAATTTTGAGGTCTAAAATGGACCTCCTAAGAAAAATGTACAACAAAAATAAACTTTATAACAACCAATAGGATTCAAGATGATGATGTCAACCATGGGGGATGATTCACCATTTTTTAAATAAAAGGGTAAAAATATTAAAAAATAATAAAATAATAAAACTACTTTTTCAACTCGTATTTTCAACTTATCTCCCAAAATTTTTACTCAAATTTCAAGCGGGAGTACTCGTTGGCTGCGAAATTTAATTCCTCATCCAAGGAGTACCCATGTTGCATACTTTCGATGAACTCTACTACACGAAAAATGAGAAATACATAAAAAAATGTGATTGTAATCACGTTTTTTTATGTATTTCTCATTTTTCGTGTAGTAGGACCCATCGAAAGTATGCAACATGGGTACTCCTTGGATGGGGAATTAAATTTCGCATCCAATGAGTACTCCCGCTCGAAATTTGAGTAAAAACTTTGGGAGATAAGTTGAAAATATGAGTTGAAAAAGGAGTTTTTCCATTTTTCCCTCTAAAATTTGATGATGTCATCAAATCTTATTTGATTTTTTCCACTATTATTTTATAATTTCCTTAGGAGGCCCATTTTAGACCTCAAAATTCCCCTAATGAAAAATTTTTCACCCACAAAAGAAATATCCATTTCCCTTTGGACGTAGCTCCTGCATTCATGAGGCCGAATGACATCCTGACATAAATGAAAGTTCCCCAAGGTGTGGTGAAAGCGGTTTTCTTATGATCTTCCTTCTCCATAGCTACCTGATTATATCTAGGAAAACCATCAACCATGGACAAAATGTTAGTGTCAGCCTTTGCAGCCTTCCTCCAGTGATCAAACATGCTCTTACAAAGTGATTTTAAGGTTTCAAGGTCAAATTTTGTCATTTCAGTGAGTCTTCAAGCAAAATTTGGTCACTAGATATTAGGTCTAGGCTTTGCTTTTACTCCTGTAAAAGTTGTTCAAATGTTGGTCCATGTCACCATTCAGCTGAGTGTATGATCATTCAGAGGGTTTTCATCATCATGTCAAGTTCCACTGGGTCATTTTACACCTTGTTCATGCTTCAGTTGTGCCTAGGTAAGGTTCATTTCCCTCTCCTAGGGTTTTGAAGGTAATTTCTCTTGGATGGTCAAATTGTTAAGTCCCTATATTAATAGTGTAGTCCCTTATTATGTTAGTGTAGCCCCACTTATTGTTATTGTTGTACCCCTGTAACCCCCATAGTGTTATTATTGTGCCCTTACATTATTATTGTTAGGTCGGCTAGGATTGCTATCAGGCTCCCACTAGGATTATATCAGGGCCCATGGACTCCTATATATAGAAGGAGGTTTTGTTCATTTGCATCATCCAAGAATTGTTCATTTATGTAATGTATTGGAGGTTTCCCCCTCGAAGTGGCTCATTTCTAAGGCGTTGATATCTCTTTTCTTCTCTTTTTGGAGCTGGTTACACAACATTTGGTATCAGAGGTTTGGATTCTAGGGTTTCGTTGCTCCAAACAGGTCATCATGGAATTTTCGCTATAACGTTTTTTCTACGAAGTTTCAGAAGCTGAAATTTTTAGGGTGTGTAGCTTAAATCCTGAGGAATATTTTCAAAAAATTTCAGAGCTTGGTTCGCAATATTTTCGGAGATATGATCTGTGGAAGTTAGGTCTTTTTTCAGGCTCCTAAACAGGTCATAGTGGAATTTGCGCTATAATTTTTTTTCTACGAAGGTTCAGAATCTGAAATTCATATGGTGTGAAGCTGAAATCCTGAGGAAAGTTGTGAAAATATTTCAGATCTTGGTTCGCAATATTTTTGGAGATATGATCTGTGGAAGGTAGTGCTTTTTCAGGCTCCTAAATTTCATCTCAAAGAGGTGATCGTGGGAAAATTTCAATAACTCTCTCTCTGGGCATCAGATTGGAGTGCCATAAAAATTGGTTGCAAGTACACGGACTGTAGTTTCTTGGCTATCAATTTCAGATACGAAGGATTAAACAGTGACACGTGGGAAGTCGTACAAGTTTTCTCTACTGAACTAGTCCATAATTAGGTCATTGTGGGAGATTGGACACAACTTTGGCTTGGAGAATCGAAATCAGGTCAGACCTATGGCATTCAAAAGAGAACTCAGAGGGCTATTTCATTTCATAATTTCAGATATTGAAGAGTCACAATCACATAGATAATCCAATTCCAATATAGAGCTCCTCAAAAGAAAGTAAAAGGTGTGTATTGTTTTTCTCGAATTGCATAAATCTTGTTTGAAAAATCAGTTTGAAGTGATTCCAAGGGCCTATTGAGCATATATTTCAGTATTTCATTCTGAAATGCCTCCTAAAAAGAGTTCAACACCCATTAATCCCTCAGAAATCTATACTATGATGCATGAAGTGGAAGAATTGCATTATGAGATATCAAAATTATGGTACCAAGTGCAACAAATTTCGATCTTACGAAGAGCAACCGAAGATGACATAGATGGTTTAAAAGAAGAAATGGAGGCTAATTTGGATGGTTTGAAGGATAAAATAATAGCTAATATGGATGATAAATTAGTGGAAGATGACATCGAGCATCAACAACAAGTTCTCCAACTCTCAAAGGATAACCTAACTTTGGTGCAGAATCTAATGAAACAACAGGAATATCAACATCACATCGAAAGAAGTTCTGAAGCAGTCACAAAAACAAGAAATAGACAAGTACGATAAATTTCAGAGTATCTCAGCAAGTGGAAGAACTTTCCTATAGAAGATTCCACATGGGAGGATGAGAATTTTATACAGAAGCATCAAGAAATAATCAAGCGTTGAGGACAACACTTGCTTGAAGGAGAGGGGCATGTTAAGTCCCTATATTAATAGTGTAGTTCCTTATTATGTTAGTGTAGCCCCACTTATTGTTATTGTTGTACCCCTGTAACCCCCATAGTGTTATTATTGTGCCCTTACAATATTATTGTTAGGTTGGCTAGGATTACATTGTGGCCCCACTAGGATTATATTGTGGCCCCATGGAATCCTATATATAGAAGGAGGTTTTTTCATTTGTATCATCCAAGAATTGTTCATTTATGTAATGTATTGGAGGTTTCCCCCTCGAAGTGGCTCATTTCTAAGGCGTTGATATCTCTTTTCTTCTCTTTTTGGAGCTGGTTACGCAACACAAATCATCAGCCAAACTTGTATCATGATGTTCATACACCTTCCCCTATCCTTAATGTACCTTATTAAACACTTCCCATCACTGAGATCCCCCAAATTCCTCGTTTTCGCACAAACCCTAGTTTCTTGCTACAACTTGGCAATTTTCTAGGCTAGGCCTGTTTTTTGCTTTTTTGGACCCCTTCCTCTCACTCAATATCTGAAATTCCACTTTCCCCTGCTTCCCAACATCCCTCCCTACTTCCCAAAATTTTATCAAGAATTCAGAAGCCCATTATCCCCTTCATTTCACTTCATTTCGACAAATCCCTTGTTCCACACATCGAGATAGGTTTCACTCAAATGATGTTTATGAGCAATAAAAGATGAATTTGGGGAAAATGAGAGAGGTTTTTGTCCAAAATAGGCCAAGGAAGAAAAACCTCCTTCACTTTTTATACAAGTGTCATGGTTTTAGATAAATTTCAAAAATACCGTTGCCTCAGGAGAATTGATGCACCTCTGAAGTGACCTTGGGAAAATCAATATTTCTCCTAGCTTGGTTGGCCAAATGACATACTTGATGAGTCAAATGATAACTAGACACAAAGAGATTTCCAATGAGCTATAATGAGTGTTGGAACACCTAATCATACATGGGTAGGTGTGGAATGCGAAAAGTCACAATGGAGTCCAAGTGACCTTGGAATATGAAACCAAGAGTCACACCATTGTATTATAAATGTACATCATGTATAATGGAAAATAAGTGAGCTACACACTTATCATTCATTGTGTGTTGAGTCTCTTGTGTGTTTTTTTTCATCTTCCTCATACACCATGTGTGTGCTTCAACATGGTGTTTAACATGGTATCAGAGCGGGCGATTGCTGGCCCTGCTCCAAATTGAGTGAGCCATTTGTGTTTATGGCCTGTGCATATCTGCAAAAATTTTGATAATTTTTGCAGCATTCAGAGATTTCTACAGCAAAAAATTTTCCACATTCAGGAATTTGTTTTGAGAAGAGCAGCAGTTTTTTGAAGAAGAGCAACATTCAGAAATCTGCTTTGAAAAGAAGAAGCATTCAGAAACTGGCAGCACTAGTTTTGAAAAGAAGCAGCACTGCACATCTGAAGGTTGATTTCTTCCTACAATTTCCGCCTATTAAATTCTACATTTTGAGCTGCTGGAAATCAATTTAAAGAGGGTTTCTGAAGAAGTTTTTGGTTTTTATTAAAAAATTTCTGAGTTTTTTCATTGAAAAATTTATGCAATCTGCTGTTGTGTATTACTGCTGCATTTCTGGCAAAAATTCCTGCTGCTATTTCAAAGTCTCGAGTCTCAATTTTACTCATTTTCTGCTGAAATAAAATCTACGTTTTCTACTCTACTCTGCTGGTAATTTAAAAATTAAAAATAAAAATAAAAAATTCTGAATTTAGCTTTCGCCCTCACCCTGCAATACGCTCCTTTCCATCTCACCTTGCTACAACTCCACGACTCTCACGCATAGAACTCCCTCACTCTGCAAGGCTCACCCCTTTCCTATCCACCTACACTCTCACACTACCGAACAATACTCTCTACTACCCAAAACCCCAACCTACGCAACCGACTCCCCTACCCTGTCGTCCCATCCCCTTCACTATGCAACTCTCCGCGCCCTCCATCTGCAAACTCCCCCTCCTTTACGCAGACTCCTCATACCTGCTAACCACGCTGGCTTCAATACACAGCTCCATCAACAATATCCACACGCAAACCACGCCCCCCTCTCCTCACAACGCGGGCTCCTCACCTCACGCGTCCACCCTCATGGCCTCACGAGCTCTGCGGACGCCTCACTCTTCACTCCTGCGTTTAACAATACCCCACTCACACGCAGACCTTTGGCTGCCCACTCTACACTTCCAAAGTGCACTCCCCATCTGACTCTCCATTGCATATGACTTTACTCCCTCTCTCTGCGTTAATCTCTGCTGCCTTACAACTCATCTCCCTCTAGCACTACGCCTTCCTCCATCTACAATTAAATCATCTCCAATACCACCTTCCCCAGCTGCAATACTGCCCACCTCTCTCACATATACAAAACCGCCCTTTTTAATATTTTCCCCCCTTTTTCATATAATACCTACCCTTATCATTAAATTCCCCTCTTTAAATTTCTTTTTCGATTTTTCAATATCCCTTTCCCCAATTAAAATCCCCCCTCCCATTTCAATAAATTTCTCACCCTTTTTAAATTCCCTTTATTTTAATTAATTCCATTCCCCTCATTTTTAATTATTCTCATTAATCTATTTTTTTTAATTAATTTTTAATTTTAAAAAAAAACAACAGAGAGAGAGAAGAAAAGAGAAAAAGCAGAGAAAAGAATATGAACAACAGAATTGAAGAAATGGCATGGACTATACATAGAGAAAATTGCAGATTTGACATTTTATGATTTGTGGCATAAGGGTGATTTTTCTGAAGAAATTGGCATTTGAAGACAAGTTTTCCATCATTGCAAAAAGGCTCTTTGAAAGAAAATTCAGCTGCCTTAAAGGCTTCTTGCATAGTGTTTTCAGCTGCACATATTTTGCAGAAATATTGTATTGAATTGACATTGTATTGTGAGTGGAATTTGCATCTTCTTCATAGTTGGAATCAGTACTTGAGTTGTTGAAAAATTGGTGATTTCCCTCCATCATTTGAGGAGCAGATTTTGTACTTTGAGATTTCCATAGTTGGAAATTCTTTGGAGTCATTTGTATTTGTTGTTGAATCACATTGTAAACGGGTGAATTTTTGGTTGAAGCCGACATCCTTTCATTTTTTTGAGCCTAAGTTGTTGAAAATGGCTAAAATCAATGAGGCATTAGTGTTGTTGAATAACCTCATTCATTCAAATGTTGATGATATGATAAGAATGAGCAAGCATGCTCTTTCTAACATTCAAATTTTTTTTCTAGATGCACAAGAAAAGATTGAGTTTTTGCAGTTGGAATCTCAGCTCCAACAAGATGAACTTAAACAAAAGAGTCACCATTCTGAACCTGTTTCTGTTCAAAAGATTGTGAAGGACTCTCATCAGAAGAAAGAAGATAAAGGTCCAGTTGATTCACATTCAGTTCCTTGCACTAAAGCAGATTTACATGCAGATGCAGCAATTCAACCTGCACTTCTCAAGCCCATTATCAGACCTTGGGAAGAGCTTGTCCACAACAAGCACAAAACTAGTCTTGGATATGACAAGGATGTGTCCTTTCATATTCTAGACTACACCAAGCCCATCATATTTCAGAGTGTCGGATTCATGTATGACAGTTCACCTGCAGCTGTTCCAGATCCTGCTCCACAACAAAAAACAACAAATTTTAACATGCCAACACTCTGATCGAGTTGGCCATATGAAAGATCATTGTTTTGATCTTCATCCATGCAAGCACTGTGGTCGGCACACCCATTCTTCAGACAGATGCTTCAAAAACAATCCTCCTGCAAGAACCAAGATTCATCTTGGATGGATCGCTTCTTGGCAATGGGTATCAGCAGCCAAGAAGATGTTTAAGTCGCATGTTAGAACATGTTCAAGAATATTGAGCAAACTTGCAGTTGAGTTTTCGCCATCATCTCACCTTGTCCCTGACAGGGGGGAAAATGGTGGTCATGTACAAGCTTCGACGTCAGATCAAGCGAGCCTGAGCCACAATCTCTCATTCCATGTTCAGAGTTGTAGCTAGAGACACAGCAGTTCAAGCGAGCCTGAGCCACAATTCATCATTCCAGATTCAGAGATGTAGCCAGAGACACGGATGCCCATGAGCATGCCTTCGGTTGGTGGACAACCTTAAACCATCATATTTGGTTGGTGGATAACCTAAAACCATCACAGGTAGTAGACCTCCCTTATTTTAGGTCGAAGGTCTCCCTTTCATATATGAGGAACACTTCCTCTAGCAGAAGCCTTCAGCTTAGTAGCCTTCAGCTTCTTGCCAACTTTGGTTGAGTTCCAGGAAATGCTTCAAAGCATTCCAGAGTTGTTGGTAATCCTAAAACCATCATAGGTAGTAGAATTCCCTTCTTTTAGGTTGAAGGTCTCCCTTTTTTATGAGGGAAAATTCCTCTAGCAGAAGCTTTCAGATTCTTGCCAGTTTTGGAAGAGTTCCGGGAACTGCAACAAGTATTGCGTTCTAGTGTTGGTGGTCATCCTTAAACCATATCTTTTTTTCCAACATTTCAGAGAGTTGATTCAGCCCAAGTGCTGCCATGTATACTTTGCAGATTTGTATTACAACTCTTTTCTTGGACTCACACATACCCCTTCGGATTAAGGGGGGATGTTGGAACACCTGATCCTACATGGGTAGGTGTGGAATGCGAAAAGTCACAATGGAGTCGAAGTGACCTTGGAATATGAAACCAAGAGTCACACCATTGTATTATAAATGTACATCATGTATAATGGAAAATAAGTGAGCTACACGCTTATCATTCATTATGTGTTGAGTCTCTTGTGTGTGTGTGTTCATCTTCCTCATACACCATGTGTGTGCTTCAACATGGTGTTAAAAATGAGCTCAATTTGGAGTTGAGGAAGACCTTCAAAAGTTGACTGCAACAGCACTCTACCTCGAGGCAGCCTCATTCTGCTCATTTTGACCAGTCTTGGGAGATTTGATTTTTGACAAGGCAAATGAACTCCAAATTGAAAAATTCCAATTGGTTTGGAAATTAGACTCAATAATATTTCCAACGAGCTATCCCGTGCCCAATTTGGACACCAGGAAGGCCTCCAAAAGCCTCCTACAAAAAAGCGCTACGCGTTGGGTTTATGGCGCAACACATTGGGTTGGTGTGCGGCGCATTGGGTGGAGGTCACGGCGCATATAAAGTGCGCGGTGCATATATCCATTTTGCACAGTGTATTTTTGTTCCTATGCAGCGCACTGGGTTGTGCTCGCGGCGCATAGGACTGACAAGGGAAATTTTCACCTTTTCTCCACAAAAATTCAAATCAACTCAGTTTTCCTCACTCCAAGTAAGTTTATGAAATTTCCATTAACATGTTTGGTGTTGATTGAAGTGGATTATAAGAGTTTGTATGACAAAAGCTTAAACCCTCTCATTGTGTTAAGAAGTGCTCTCTTAGGTTTTGAAATTGGTGTTTTAAAATAGTTTGTGCCACATATTCCATTTCCCCCTTGTTGTTTCTCTCCCATCATTTTTATTTCATCAATATACTATCCTCTTGCATATCTAAGAGTCATTCACTCCTAAAGCCCTATTCCCTCATATCCCAAGTCACTCATTCCTAAGTCCCACTATCCCTATCCCTAAATCCTTTCATTTCCTATCACTCTCATATTCTCATCTCACTTATAGAAAGTCCCAAACCCCAAGTTTCCCAAACAGTCAAGTGGTTGTCCATTGTCCCTACATTTGTCAGAATTCCAAAAGGCAAATTATCTCTTGACAAGACTTCATTGTTCCCACTGTCCTATATCTCCTACAGTCCCTCTCCTTTGACACAAATTTGGAAATTGAAATAAAAACACCCAAACTCTCATTTTCACCTCATACAAGCCAACATACACCTTGCATGGACATCATGGAGACAGACATTGATACATCATATGACAGAGACAGTGATTCCACCACTGAACTGCATGCACCAATAAGGCACTGAGGCGGCGTAAAAAGGCATGATAGGCTCCAAATATTGGCCGAATATTATTTGGCTGAGCATGGTACTTGATGAGGGACCTTTACCCCAAATTTCAAGGAATTTGGGAAAAAAAATTTCATTTTTGAATTTTTGGGTCGCAAAACAGGTTTTTCTGCCCGACGCGTAGCGCCACCTTGCGCGCGCTTATGATTGGCAGCTCTTTAGAGGGAAAAATTGGTATTTATGGATTTTTTATGAAAATTTATGCATGCTCAGGAATGGCCTAAGAATTTCATCAAGTTCTAGGTTGCCTAAAGGGTCAAAAACACCTTGAAAATGGCCTTTCTGCCACTTTTTGCACACACAGGAACCAGTCTTGGGAGATTTGATTTTTGGAGGGGAAAATGAACACCAAATCCAGAAATTCCACTTGGATTGGAAAGTAGACAGGCGGGTCTTTCCAACACGCTATCATGAGCTCAATTTGGACTTCAGGAAGGGCCTCAAAATTAGCTCCAAATTTGTGCTACGCATAGAGATTTTGGGCGCGGCGCATAGAGGATTTTGGCTTATTTTTCACTCCACAGCTCAGAATTTCGCCTATTTTTGGCCAGTTTCACTTTTTCATATAAATTTTGATCTAACTTGATGTAATTTCATAACCATGATGTAATTTTGGCACATTTTTACTTGTTCTAGAAGATTCATTCACCAAAAGGTGAAATGTGAGTGAATGAATCAGTTTCCTAGCATATAGAGGCAAGTTGTTTCATGGTCTATTTTCTAGTTCCTAGTTTAGATATGGTTGAAATATCTCCTAGAATGATGATATCGACCCCTAGAGGCGTGGGAATGGGTTATGCTTTTTCTATATGATGTATTTTCTCAGTCATTTTCAGGGTTGGACATTTGGGATTGATAACACTTCATTGTACATTTCATTTTGCAATTTTGGCAAAGGAATAGACTAGGGTTTACAGCCCTCTTTGGGATCCTTGTGGTTATGTGTTTTGATGGTGTTTTCCTCTATGTATCTGTAATTTCACTGGTATTTATGTGTACCATTTTCATTCTCCTTTCTTCTTAAACTGAACAAACAAGTTATAAAGGTAGAATTCATTAGTTTGCTTTGCTCTACCTTCAGTTTGGTTTAGTTTTTCATGTTTTCATCTGTTTGAGGAGGAATCTTGAGACCCTCTTGCCCTCTTCAGCTCCTCACCATTCTGATCCATCCATGTATTCAATCTAAAGCATCAAAAATATTGCCTTCCTTGCCCCAATTAGAACTCTGCAAAAACTAGGCCTAATCCCCGCACCCAAAACTGCCTTTCCCTTTGATCCAACAAAAACCCCCAAAAACACAATAAAACTCCTTCAATTATATACCTAGCCTAAAATTAGCTTTTATTTCAGTCATCTCAAGCCCTTTTGATTACTTTTCGCTGAGATTTACCCAGAGAGAGCCCTCTCCTGTTCTGGTAGGGCTAGCTACTAGACTGAGCGTGGTTTGATGTTACCTTGAACTCTACCTTCTTTCAGCCTGAGGTAGATTTATGCAATAACACAACCTGTAAGCTCCAGTCACTTTCTACAAAACAAAATCCATCTTCGGCAAAGGATAATTATCTTTCAAGGAAGCTCTATTCAAATTTCTGAAATCCACACATAATCTTAACTCACCATTTTTCTTCCTGACTAGTACTAGATTGGAAACCCAATCTGAATATCTGAGTGGAACTATGATTTTTTCTTGAAAAAATTTCCTTACTTATTTTTCAATTGGGGCAAGTAATATTGGGTTAATTGTTCTGAGCTTCTGCTTGTGTGGCTTAACTTCCTCTTTCAGCAGTATTTTGTGCTAAATAATATCTAGATCATAAGTCTTTAAATATTCATATGACCATGCAAAAACATCCATGAATTGTTTGAAAATATCTACATGCCTTTCTTTCTATTCCTTAGGAACTCCTTTAAGCAACTTGACTATTTTAGGCTCACGCTGAGTTCCTAAATTACAGTCCTCCATTTCTCCATCTTGAGATACCTTTTTCTGATTCTCTGCCACATCATTAGCAACGAAAAATCTCTCAAGAGGCACCAAACCTCTGGGAAAAATATTATCTTTCAATTGAATTATCTTTTGATCACCAATTCTTTGCTTTAGGTTTCTAGACATATCGCTTTGATCACTTTTGTCAACTTCTAAAAAAATTTGACTATCTTCAAAATTTATAATCATTGTTAAAAATTGATTAATCTACTCATCATCCTCAAAAACCTGCCAATGATTTACATTATCATGGATTTAAGGCTTGTGTCTCAACTCAATTTCATATCTCAACCTTGGATTAATTGGTGGCTTAAATATACTAGCTGCAACTGCCAATGAATTTGCCATTCTATTCTCTTCTCTTGGAATAAATTGAAGATTAAAGGCTTCAAAATAATTTTCAACTAGATCCCACACCTCATTTCTATAGGACCTCAATCTGGGATGCTTAGTTTGATACCAATTCTTAATTTGTCTGATTATTAATTCAGAATCACCAAAAATAGAAATAGACTGAATCCCCATTTGTTTTCCTGTTTGCAGGCTTAAAATCAATGCTTCGTACTCAGCCACATTATTAGTAAATTCAAATTCCAGTTTAAAGGAAAAAGGTGAAAGATTACCTTCATGAGATATAAATATGAATCCAGCTCCAGTGCCCTCTTTAGAAAAGACACCATCAAAATAACACTTCGAAATTTTATTTGAATGCAGCTCCTTGTGTATATTGGTTTAAGAGAGCTTCTCCTTTGAAACTTCAGCAAATTATGCATCTTCATGCAGCATGAAACAAGAAATATCTTCTTTCTCTTGGCCATAAATGGGGGAATTACCTTCATATTTCTTGGTTATAGTTTTCAGAAATCTGGTTTCTTTGTATAACCTCCTTTCCTCCCCATTAAAAACAGGAATGATTGCATATGTAAAATCCAATTTCAAGACACCTCCAAGATTTCCCCCCCAGGATCTAGACAACAGCATACCAAATCTGGCTGGAATATATGCTACTACAACATCCATCATAATACTCTTGGCTAGAATTTGAGCTAAGGAAACAACCATGTCTTTGATGAGACCTACACACTTTACCCGTTTTTAA
This sequence comes from Pinus albicaulis, assembly GCA_034641835.2. Classification (NCBI taxonomy): domain Eukaryota; kingdom Viridiplantae; phylum Streptophyta; class Pinopsida; order Pinales; family Pinaceae; genus Pinus; species Pinus albicaulis. Next base: position 501,379,240 of record CM076584.1, read on the forward strand.
TCAAAGGAACAGAGGTCTCTATATGGCTTAATGATTTGTAAATTTAGCTCATTCATCACAAATAGTGGCATAAGATTATGTGATGCACCAGAATCTAGCATACAATTATGTAAAATGAAATCATGCAACAGAACCGATATATAAAAAGGTGGAACAGAGGAATCTACCTCTTCAACATGAGACCCAAAAGCAACCACTGGCTTCTCTTCTTGCAAATTCACAATATCACCCACCTCATCATACTGAGATAGATTAATAAAATCTAAAATTTCTTTTTTATAACCAGGTGTTTTAGCCAACTCAAGAAGAGGTACTTGTATTTTAACTTTTTCTAACTCTTTCAACAAACTGAAAGTTTGATTTTGTTTTTTCAACTTTTCATGTTCTTCTTGATTTTTGTTTGAATTTGCATGTTGTTCAGGAATAGTAACAATCTTCTCCAAAATATTAGAATCATTATATTTGACTTGGGAAGCCTCAGCTTGCTGCTTCTCCTCTTCTCCTATTGGATTCATGGGCTACTTTCCCTTTTCTGATTGTTTTATTGAAGAAGCGACTGACTCTGATTCTATTTCTTCATCATCATGAATTCTCAGTCTCTTTTTATATCTCAATTCATACTTTTTATGCAATTCAGCTTGCATAAAATCAGTAAATTTTTTACAATAGTCATCCATATCTTCCTGATCAAATGACATATCAGCTTCTTTGCATTCTCCTTCACATTCTCTTTCACATTCTTCTTCTGCACTATCTTCCATGTATATGCCAGAAATTTGATCTTCATTTTATTTACGATCATCATCAGCAGACTGGGAAGGTGCTGCTTCTATATATAAGGGTGCCTAAACTTGATCCTGATCTCTTCTTTCCCTCTACAGAATCTGTAGGGGTTGCTTTCTAAATTGGGGATTAAAAACTCCTCTATTTTGCTATGTAGGTTTCTTATTATCTAATTCCAACTTTACTAATTTTTTTGATAGATTTTTAATGACCTTGGTCATGTCATCAATCCTTTGATCTTGTATTGACTCTTCTTTAGCGTTTCCTTTATCTTAGGCCTTCCCAGCAGTAGTCATATTTGCTTCAATTTCTAAGGCATCGGTTTGGATCTGTTCAAGAGTAGGGGACCTTCATTCCCTCAAAGTAAAACTAAAATCTTATACAAATTCCCCAGAAAAAACAACTCTCACTCCAATAGTAGGGGGTTTCATTTCTGCGCAAACTATTGTACAACATATTGATCTTTTAATCAAATCACTCATATTTTCATCTGGTTTTTTCTTAATGGCATTAAACTCTGTCAAAGAGTAAATGGTCTCTCTTTTCACCCCATCTTTGGATGAATTGTCTTTCTAACTCATACCAATCATTAATTGAGCCATTTGGTAATCCTTTAAACCATTTTCTTGCCTCCCCATTTAGAGACTGTACAAAAAGTCTCATTACCACATCTACATTGAAATTTTCAGCAAAGGTGCAAAACAAAGGCAAGTGTTGTTCTGCAGTTATTTCATGTTCACCAGTAAATCTAGGAAGAAACTTAAGATATTCTTGAGGCATTGCATTCATTAGTTGAGGAAGATTTAGTGGTGCATATATGTTCATCAAGAAAGCAGGGGCTGCCATTTTTATGCCCTGATTGACTGCTCATTGAGTAGTGGGAATCTGTGTACTAGTTGTAGGTGTGGATGAATGGGGTGAAACAACTGATAAAGGAAGTGGTTGATAAACTAAAGCAGAAGAACTGGAAACTGTATTAGGTTGAGTTTTTGTAAATGAGAAAGATACAAATTATAAATACTTCTCTTCTAACCTTGGTTCTTGGAAGTGAATGGATGAAGACAAGGATTCTTGTTCTGAGAAAGTGAGTTTCCGAGAAATATCTTTGGATGAAAGAGTATGTGAACTACTTCCAGGTGCATGCAGCGTGGCATTAGGTGTAGAAAGGGTTTTTGGTTTTTAGCTCTTTTTAGAAACCAACTTTTCTGGATTTGAAAGGGTAGGAACCTTCTACTGAGAGGTATCAGACCTCGTATGTGGCTTCTTATAAGCCATAATTAGAAAATAAAACACAACTCTTAATATTTCCTCCTCTCTGAACAACCAAAGGAAATACAGATAAAACCTAGGGAAAAGACTTCGTTTCTTCGCTCCCTGGAAATGGCAGCAATTTATGTTGTACCTTAAGAGACAATCCCTTAGCTGTGATAAGGAATTAGTGCTTAAGACATTTATATAATTATGTCACGAAAATATCTGTCTCTATTTTAATCACCTTCAAGTATTTACAATTAAACTTTTAGATATAAAACACAATGAATGTCTCACAATGTTATTATTTGCTGATGTTGAATGAAATGACCAGAAGAAAATGGAAGAAGAAAGTCCAAACTGATATGTTGTCACACAAAATATATCATCTCAAACTTCTGAAGAATTTATGAAAGAAACAGTTAAAACAAAGGAGCGCCAATTAAGGATTTTAACTCTTGATTACATAGGTAAAAAGAGACCTGTTGCTTAGTGCTTTGCCTTATTCAAAGAAAGAAAACACATAATGTGAACTTAGATACATATCAACATAAACATATTCCAGAAAATTGTTTACTCATTCATTAATCATTGAAATCTCTGAGTACAAAATAATAATCTGAAGGTCCAAAACTCGGAACCTTTCTTCCTCTTGAAAATTACATTAAATACAGTAAAACAAACAGTTTGGAATTGTTGTAACCAATTCTCACTACCACAACTATTTAGGACCTCGGAGGCTGTCTATTACATGCCTTGAAAATGTCTTATTACAATTACATTGTCTTTTAAAAAGTAATATAATGTAAAAATATACATCCTAATCTATAGGAATTGCTGATGATGCTGTTGCATTTCCTTGGTCAGCTGATTTGTCTTTCTTTGATGCTGAAAACCCTTTTGGCAAGTCTATTGTCCAAGCTCTACACTTTTTCCATATCTCTATCTTAGTCCTGGGTGAATGTGTTAGATTGTGATACTCCAATCTGAATGCAATAATTTGATTATAAGATGGTCGTTATGTGAAAAGAGTTTTTACCAACCACAGTAGCTGGAAATGTTTCTGCAGAAAGTTGACCATTGTTTCCCCTTTCAGCACCTGAGTTTTTTCATGCCTATTATCAAATTTACTTTTTTCCATAAATAGAAAATTCTCATAAGAATCCCATGGCAAAATATTGCCTTCATCTCCCCAACATGATGGCAGACCTATTCTTGTTATTTTGTCAAATAACTTATCAAATTGACTTACTTCCTCTTTAATTTCCATCAGTTTCTTTTCTATAGTTTTTCTGTGATCATTTCTAACAATCATCTTATTGATCTCCATTGCATATAAGGTCATGTATTTAATTTCATTCTCTTATAATTCCTGATCTGTTTTAGAATTAATAAAATCAATGAACCTTCTAGCCTAGATAGCTCTGTTAATTGCCTTCTGTTTATCTGTCATGATTGATTCTTCACATTCCCTGATAAGACTTTTTTCCTCTGCAACTATCTTCAAACAGCTCCAAATTGATTTCATTTATGACATGATATCATTCCAAATGATATATTTGGCTTGTATTAGTGAAATTTTTCCTTTCAATCTTTCTTTGAGATTTTTAATCTCAACATTAGCATTCTGAATATCCATTTTATAATTGTTAGCTTCATTCTCTATGATATGAATAAGCTTTGTTGCAGTCTCCAGATCTGCTTGAGCCTTTTTCCGATCTCTTTCAGCCATCTACAACTTAGTATTCAATTGAATAATCTATGCTTGTGGATCTTCGTTACCTGTAGGAAAAAAAAAAGTACAACTATGGTTATCAATATGATTTTGCAGTGACATTGCTGTTTGCTTTATTTTGGAAATTTCTTCATCTTTTTGCATTAGTTGCTGTAGAAGCTTTTCCTTTTCCTTCTCCACCTCTGCAACTTCTGCAGCCATAGAATTTTCTCCTGTAGGAAATTTTAGCTTTTTCCTCAATGTGGATATTTCTACTTCAGCACTTTGCATAAATTTTTGTACAACAATCTTGTCACTAGGGTCCACTCCAATATTTACAATGATTTTCTTTAGCTCATCATTCTGAACTGTTAAAGCTCTTGCATTAGCTTTCTCTAACTTCAATTGCTTAAGTACCTTTCCCAACATATTTTCTGCCTTCATTTCCATTGCATTCGTCTTGGTTAGTTCATTCACAATCAACTGACCAATTTTCATATGCAAATTCATCTTATCCATGAAGGGAATCTTCTTCACATCTACAGTCACATTTACAGTATTGAAATTCTTACAAGAACCTATTGACATGTCTGTGGGATGAGACAAGACAATTCTGAATTGATATTTTTCAATATCCATGACGGTCAAAAGTCTTGTTTGATCCGTAGAAACTTGATATTCAGCTTGGGCCTCCATTTTGGCCTTCGTCTTTTGATTCCTTTCTTCAATTTGTGTAAACATTTGTTTGATGAGAGGTACTTGTTCATGAGAGATTTCATGACTCCTAGGTGAGGCAGGAACATTTTGTTCTTCTCCCAGATGTAAAGAAAAACTAGGTGGGTTAAATGTAAATTCCTCAGTAAACTTTGTCCTCTTTTCAGCTCCCTGCTCCTCATCATCTAAGTCAATCACTGTTTCTTCGCTTCTTTTGTTTGATTTTTCTGATATTATAGGGGTCTGAATGTTTGAACCTGCTAAACTTATCACATCTTTACTTGCTATCTTCTCCAATTCTGGTCTACTTTCATGAATGAAAGCTGAATACCCATTCTCAATTCTTCTATTTGAAATTACACTGTGAGGTTCATAAGCCCAACTTTCCCCTAACAGCATATGCATCTCATCTAACATTTTAGTAACCTTCTCAAATTCCTGTCTCATATTGGCTATGAAAGGGCCTATAGTCATGGGTAATTTGTACATATGCCCCTTTTTCATGGGCATAAAGTGAACCTGATCAACATTGAAGCTTTGTCGAATAAATTCCAATGCAAATAGCCTCATAGGTACAGACGTTGGAAGTCTGTAAGGCTCAACACTTGCTCCATATAGCCTAATTTCAAAGTAATCCTAAAAAAAAAACCAATCTCCAAATTTGCAAGTTACTCCTAGATGTAAATATTCCTGAGCTTTAGGTAAAAAACAAGGAGGAGGCACTCCATTCAAGATTTTGTATGCAAATGCCATGAAATAACCGGTGAAATCAAGAAATCCATCTTCATTTTGCTCTCCTCTCACTACATCTGTCCAAAACACTACTGATTTCCTTTTCCTGTTTACATCCATAATATTCAGACCTAAATGCATGAACTCTTCCACATTTTGATATAAGAACAAGTAGATAATCAATGAAGGAAATTTAAAAGAACCTGTTAATGAAAGGCTCATTAGCTGTGAATTAACTGCTTCCTGCCAATATGATGGAATATCCAACACTATTCCTGGCTTCATTACCATGGAAAACATCTCCAAGACGGATTTATCCACTGTACTGTCATTATCTTTTCCCAGAATTTTCGCAATGCTGCTTAATATTGGTCGAATTTCTGCATCAAAAATATCCATAGCAAATTCTTTGTTGTCCAGTTGAAATTGCTTCATGTTTGGCTTCAAAAAGTATATGAACTGATTAAACTCTTCACCTGCAAGATTATCATAATAGGTTACTAGGGAATCATCTGAGAACTGACCTGATGACTCTAACTCGGGATAACAAGTGGCTTGACAGATTAGCTGGGTAGACACTTGCAAAACATTCTCTCCCTTAAAATTCATAACAAAAAATTTCCCAGGGTACATGACTAACACCAACCAATAGATAAATTCAGGAAGTAGGTGGGTTTTTGGGATACATGCAGAGAGTACTCTAGACTTGACCATGGCAGTAAAAACAGGGGAGGTCTTTTCATTCAGGATGACTTGCTGATAGAATGGAAGATGAATTTTAGAACAAAGAGTATCTTGAATATCCCCCTCGGTGTCCATGAGAGGGATATGACTAGTCGAACCTGACAAGGACGAACTCTTAGCCATAACTAACAATTACCGCAAAGAACAACTCACAGGGTGGTCAATTTTAATAGGGTGATAGGAAACTGAAACACAACGCAGTGCAAACTAATCAGAAAATATTTGAAAAACAATGCTAATTTTGTTTAAATAGGTGGTGTGACTTCAAATTTTAATGCTGACATGATGCGCCAACAAGTCATTGATTCGATGTGGAAGACAGCTGTGAACAACTCACCGCCCTACGTCACTATGAGGGCTCTCGAGGTATGGGGAAAAAATTTGGCTAGTGCTCCCATAATGAATATCTGTCGTTCATCTCTGTTGTCTTTGTGGTCAACTGAGTCAACTGCGGAGGCACTCATTTTATTATCTTGTGTGCTAATTGTGCCCATGGGTTGGGCCTTTTGTTGAAAATTCAAACCATCAATGCTTTCCGCCCAACAAGTTGATCGATGTTTAAATATAAATGCGGAACCGACTTTCATAAAGTTTAAAGTGTTTAAAATTTTAACTTTAATACATCAACAAAAAAAAAAATTATGCTAAAGTATAAGAATTTTAATACTTTGACATATTTTCAACAATTTTTTTTTTTTTATATTTTCATGAATTGAAAATAAAAGGATATGCAAATTATCCACAATAGTTCCCATGGTGAGAGATATTGTCGGAACATAATTCATGCACTGCATGGTTCGATATCCTCATACCAAAACTAAAAATACCTCAAAGTCATTAGTAGATATTTCCCTCCTCTGCACCAACTGGGCATCAATAAATTTGTGGGTATCCCCATTTTTAATCAACACTAATACCCTCTGATCCTAAATGGAACCTCGAACTCTCAAATTAAAGTACTTGGGTACTCCCCCCAAAGATGAAAGACCCCTCCATTTGGAGAAAATTCTCCATTCCCACCTCCTGGTGGTGGTGGATCATCTCCTACTATCCCAGCGTCGTGACCTCCTTCTGGTTCCTCTTCTTCCTCCTCTTCATCATCAGAGAATACCTCTATATAGTGTGCCTTCCCTGCTGCACATCTACGTTTGGGTGCCCATGATTCTTGGCATGTGAATCAAATCTTCCTTACCTCAAGTCTCTTCAGACATCATCACTAAGAGGTCCTTTTTTTGGCTCTCCTTTGAAGGAGGAGCCTTCACATCTTTCCCCTTTGATGGAAAAGTTGGCTTTTGCTGAAATGTTTCCTTTGCCCTTGGCAAGGAATCTTGTAGATCTCTAGCCCTTTCAACAGCATCTTGAAGGGTAGTTGGCTTGGTTTATTTAACCAACCCATGTAGAGGCTCTGTTAGCCCATCAATAAACATATAGACCCTCCTAGTTGCAGATAAATCAGGAACCATAACAGAAAGTTTTAAAATTTCAAAAATGTAAGTTTCTGGATTACTTGAATGTTTGATCTTAGCTAGCTCAATAAAATGTCCCTCTGGGTATCTTTAATCAAACCTCTCCACCAACCTCCTGGTGAACTCTGAATATACAGTCACATTGGCATGCCCCAATGTAGAAATACCATGAAACCACCAATCATGTGCCTCACCCTCAAGGTGAAACATTGCTATTTTGATGGCTTCCATCTCCGTACTTGGTTCAACTGGAAGTAGATGTCTAGATTCTCCACCCAAGATTTGGTTGTGCATTTGTATGACCGGAGGCAAGAATAATCCACCCATAGTCCAGTGAATATCATTGTTATATATGAATCCTCCACCTCTATTTTGATGTCGGGGTATCTTGTTGTCATTGATCTAAAAAAACTCCTGAAAGCTCAAATGGTCTTTGAATCTCTAATATTGAGGCTCATACTCAAGAAAGTAATCTTCAAGAGTTTCTTGTTCTTGAAATCCTCCATTTCCCACTGCTAAGAATGTAGGCATAGTGGAGCATTGGGAAACTTGTTGCTTCACTGGTTGATCATGCTAGTGATGTGAAATGTCAAAGCCTTATCCATATAGAAACCATTTATGGGATTCCTTATGTATATCCATCCTCATCTCCTTGATTTCTCTTGCAATATCTTGAATGGTTTGAAGAAGAAGCTTGGGGAACCCCTTTTCATCCTCCTCTCCTGATATGGGAGTTTTTCCCTTGTCTTATCTATTTTCTGTATAGTCATATCTTTGGCTTCTATTGAGATACCTCTTCTCTCTTTCTGTGAGAGGATCTCCCTCTTCTAATGACATATTGGTTGAAATACACAAGCTATGCCAAGATTATGATTTGATACCACTATAATATTCCAAAATAGGAAAAGTAGAAATATTGAACAAAAAAATGGAAACTAGTAGTGAATATAAAAACACCAATATATGAGACAAATGTAGAGAAATATTATTAAACATATCAGCAACAAGAAACATAAAATATTGAGGATCAAGTCACTCAAGCAAGATAACACATGCCTCCAATAAGAAAATATGCCAATACATGAAATATAGCTTCTATACAAATGCAGATGAATCAATAGAGCGCAGTCCCAGTGGGTTAACTGCTACTAGAAAATTAAAATGATGTATATTTGTTGCTATATGGCTCAAAATGTGTCGGGGATGGATATCTAAGATCCCAAGATCCTTTCCAAGACAACCTAGAAAGGGTTTCCAGAAATACACAAAATACAAAAATGTCGAAATGTAGACCTAGGGCTGAATAAGCAGCTACAACTAAATACTGGAAGGAGGTGGCTGAACTGATATAGAAATTTATGAGAACTCCTCCAATATACTTTATAAATGAAAGGCTGATCCCTTCACTAGAAATCTACCTCCCCAAATGATGCATTGAATCCTCCATTGCAAATGCTCACCAATATAACACAGTTTATTAGGGAAACTGCGTTGTAGGAGATGGTAATAGCTTGGCCTAGTGCCAAATGATGATAAAATTCCCAAGGACCTCCCTTGTTGGTCTCCCAATGGAAATAATGTTTCCTCCACTAAAAACAAGCTTAGAAAATGGCCCTGTAAACCCTCCACTACTTCTACCCTACAACACAGCACAACCCTAGAATAAACTGCATTGTAGAAGAAGATTGAAGCTTGTCCTAATGACAAAATGTGGAAATGTAGCTTAATAACCTCTCCTGAGTGGGCACTCAAGGTCCCCCAAGGATGAGGGTGGGATTCCCGCTCAGGAACACCCTTTTTCTAAACAGCACAGCAGTCTCCGCTAAATAGCTGAAGAGTGCAAGAAGTCATAACAGACCAAAAACATAATAATAATCAACATGGATTCTATGGCTGCCTTCCCCTTCCTTATATGCATTGTGAGCCTTCTCACCTTGGGCCCCACTCATTAAAGCCACTACTCTCATGGATACTTCCTCCTTGTAGTATCCCAAAATTGGGACTGTCAGCAATACATGTCTGAAAAACACATTTTTTAGAAATGTATGCTGCAGCAATCAAGATAAACCCTTGGATCCCTCATATATTATAATCTAAGACCCAAATCAAAGAGTATATCAGAAACAAATCAAACTAGGTGAGGTAAACAAACCTCCCACACCTAGTATGGCTTGAAAATTGCCTAAGGAAGGGACTGCAGCGTATATACAAGAAATATTGTAGTAAAATAACGCAGTTTTAATGAAAAGTAGTAGAAAACCAATATGGTGGCTCAAAAATAGCTTATACATCAGTAAATCAGATTTACAATGTGCCCCATACAATGTACAAGAGAAATATGAAGACTTTTATGAAGAAAACCCTCTAAAAGAGGTGCTGCAACAATGTATTACACTGCAAAAGGCTTGATAGCATTATTTTCATGAGCATACAGCAGATTTAGATTAAAAATTAGATCTAGAGTAGATTTGTGTACCAAAAATTAGATCTATATCAGATATGTACACTAGATTGTCTCTATTTTACATACCCCTTGTGCTTTTTAGCAAAACATGAAGCACATGGAGTAGATATGAGATCTTATGGAGCAGATCTGTAGATTCATTTAGAATTTCTGAAGCATATGTAGGATTATTTAGATCAGATATGAATATGACATGGAATATATTAGAAATCCATGGATCACCACAGTGAAAGGCAGGTTCCCATCACTAGAGATCACTCCTCAAAGTTTGCCAAAACTCCCTGCAACTTTCCTCTTGCAAATAACGCAGTCCTGGAAGATAAAATGCATTGTATACTTGATGAACATTTTGGCGTAATGCCAAGGTATGGATATGAAGCTCCAATTATCCAATACACTCTTGCCAAGGGGATAGAAGACTCTCCCACTGAAAAGAGGCACTAGATTGGCCTAGATCTTAATAGATCTAGCCTCCACTTACTGCAGCTTACAAAGACAGCCAAACCCTCAAAAGGATCTACGTTTTAGTTGGAAGAAGAAGCTTTTCCTTAAGCTTGATAGTGGATAATAAATTCAAGACTTCTACAAGAGCTACTCAATGGAAGAGGTGGGATTCCCGATCAGGAACACCCTAGTGATAAACAACACTATTCTCAGCTAAACAGCAAGAGAATGAGAAATGTCTAAATAGACAAATTATTAAAAATAATATCTTCAAAAACCTTCTTCTATATTCCTCCTCTTCCTTTTATAAGATGAAAGTCTTGAAAAACCCTAAACCATCTCAATGATTTAGCTCCTTTCACATGTGTAGCCTCCTTCTAAAACTGCGTTATGCATCTAGGAGGTTCACTGCATCTAGACAACGTTGTTGATTTGGTCATGGTTGAACCAGTAAAATAGATCAATCCCTTCCACACATAAGGTTTTTTTATTATAATATCCCATATTTAACCTTTTTCACATTGGGCATTGATTTATTCACTGTTTTTAGGAGTTTTTGTTGTCCTTTGTAATGATCCTTTTTCGGGATTCTCAAGATTATATTTCAGATATGGACTACAGAGGAATTTACTAGTTATTTAACCTCTAAAAATAGGGTGAGAACAAGAGGCTACCTGGCCAACTGTAGACTCTGCCTATAGAACTTGGATTAATCCCTTTCAGGAATCTCAACAAGGTCTTCAATGAAAATGTTGTATAAGAAAATATGAGCAAGAATAATGCAGATCAGGGATTGGATCCCCTCATTTATGTTGTATGTGACTTATATATATAATTTCATCTGAAACCAATTAGTTTAAGCACATTAAACAGATCTCCCACAATCAAGACTAGCTAGAAATCAGCCAAAGAGAAGAGCTGTTACAACATGAAAACCCCAGCTACTAGAATTGCGCAGTTTTGACTGAAACTCAGATGAGGACAGAAAAGGATCTGATATATCAGATTTATAACAGTAAATCAGATTTATATTTGAGCTTATAGCCTCTACAGCAGATCACAAAAGAAACTAGGGCAAAATCCCTTCAGAAATTAGAGCTAAAACTAGGAATAAACTGCAAAAATACATAGACAGCGTTATTTTTTAGATGGTTCAGATGTTGTACATTAAATTTCAGATCTCTAACATATGTATGGATAAAAAATCAGATCTAATACATATCTGGAAACTATAAGACTTTAAGAACAAGATCCGATTGGAATTACATCAAAATATTGCATATTAAGCTGTAGATCTGAATTACAAATTGCAGCACTGCAGAAAACCCAGAAATTTCTGAATTTAAATTTTATTACTAAAAGAGATTATATCTATAGATACATGGATCAGAAACCCAATCCATGGATCACCAAGGGAAGGCAAGCCTAACACCAAGAGATCTTCCTCTAAACTGATAGCAAACTGAAATAAGAAAGCCCTCTCACAAAATAATGCAGTATTGAGTAGAAACTGCGCAAAGGGTGAAGGAGACTGAATAAACCAACTGAAATTGAAGATCAGATACAAAATATGGATAGAATATCTCTTTGGAGGCTGAAGAACACACTCCAATATAAAAATCCTCTCAAAACAAGCCAGATCTAAGTAGATCTAGAACACCACTTGCTACAAATGATAGCAGCTGCAAAACCCTCAATGGGACAGTGCTGCTCATAAAAATAGAGCTTGGCCTCAAACTAGATAGTGGCTCACTTGAGCAAAGAACTCCTCCAATGATCCTCAAGGTAAGAGATGAAACCCCTAAACAGGAATTCCAATCACAATCCTCCACTAAACAGCAGAGAATGGTATTTGTCTAAGAAGACAAATAGTTCAGAAATATGATCTATCAACAACATCTTCATGTGCCTTCTCCTCTTTTTATAACATGATAAATCTCTTGCAAACCCTAAACCACTTTGATGAGTTAGCTCTCTTCACATTAGAGGCTCCCTTCTAGAACTGCGCAATCCCTTTTGGAGATGCAATGAACCTAGACAGCACAGTTGATTTGGTCAAGGTGGACCCAATCTTTGGCTCAAACCTCTTTCACACGGGCAAGTGATTATTTACATAGCCCTGATTTATCTTTTTTCACATGGGCATTTATTTATTCAGACTTTTTAGGAGTTTTACATGTCCTCCTTTATTCATTTATTCATAAAACATAAATTAAATCAAAATTGAATGTGTCCTCTTAGCTAAGGCTAAGTAGGAACATTACAATCCTCCCCTCCAAAAATTTTCTTGTCCTCAAGCAACTAATAGGGTAAGAGATGTAGTTCTTCTCCTTCTCCATTGATGGCACCATCAAGAATCAAGCTTTCATCATGGATTAAGTGCTCACCAAGCCAATACATCAGAAACTGCTCCTCCAATGCTAACATGATAGGTGCATAGTCTGCCCCTTCATGAGTGTAAAACTCAACATAAATAAACATGGGTGAAGAAATGTCATATCTGAAACATGTATCATGAAATACAGGATAAAGTTCCATCCCATGTGGTACATGTAAACTACTTACTTTTTGCCCATACATACCCATAAAAAATACCAGTATGTCATCTATATATGGAATCAAAATCACATATGGGAAAATTGAAACTTGCACTTGAGGAGGTGGGTCACAATACCACATAAGGTACTAGCGTAGTGAACTCCTTGTTTTGAGTAGATCTGGTTGTGATAGGTGCGTTGGCCGGATAAATCGATCTTGCGAACAAGATCGATCTCCCTAGTGTCAGAAGACAATCTAGCAACAAACAAACAACTAAGTTTGTCTTTCTCTAAATATATTCGTTTTACAAATAAATGTTATGAAGGTGTCGATCCTACCTTAGATCCAAATGCTTATTTGCAATCGTAGTATCCAAAAGCTTATTTGCAGTCGTAGTCTTTCCGTCGCATCAGTAGTTCTTCCGTCGCAACAATAATCCTTCCGTCGCAACAAGATTTCTTTCTTCGCAACAATAATCCTTCCATCGCAACAAGAGTTCTTTCATCACAACAAAGTGTCGTCTTTTGTCGACCTGCAATCGCAAACAAGAAAATATTAAATAGCACCTATATAAGAAATAATTATAAAACATACCTATCATAGTGATCAAGGAATCTATGAAATAAACAATCAAACGACATCTTATTGAATTAAACAATCGAACGACAATTTATTGAGAAAAACAAAACTTGATTGTATTAATATTAAAATAATAGAAGAACCTTACAACCTTAGCCTTGATGTTTGAAAGGCCTTCCCCGGGTCCGAAGCAGGAGTCTCCTCTACTTTGATAAGTCTTGCACTCTTCCTCCAGGAGCATAAAGAGGTATGTGATATTTCCTCTCAAAAGCTCAGCAGAAAGAATTCTAAATCTCAATAGCACTTCAACTCAATCACCCATAAAGCTTGAACTCCAATTCTCAATCTCCAAAATCTAACCATTTGAGGCTACCCAATGCCTCCTTTTATAGAGCAGATGAGGAGGTTAGGATTCCACATTTGTAGGGATAGAATCCTCCTTCAAAGGGATAGACTCCTCACATCAAGGGATTAGTTCCTTAAGGTGAGGGATACATGCACCTTATCAAAGCGTACTCATCCCCAAAAATTATCATCTAGAACCTTCTAGAATTGACCTCAAACCACTTTTTTGACTTTACTTTCTCGCATTTTTTACTTTGAGGAGGGTACGTAGGCATTGCAAAGGAAAACTGCATTCTGAAACGTAGGTAAGCAGTGTATTACCTGTGTACCCAAGCTAGGAACACAGGCAGGCCTCATGTTACCTGCGTACCCAAAGTTTAAGAGATTTTTAGGGTTTTTCCTCTTGTTTTAGGGCTTGACATGAGGAGTAAAGGTTGTAAGACTTGTAGAGGAGGAATGTATGAGTGTTAATGAGCTCATACAGTCAGCAGAATGTCAAGGTGACAGTTTTTAGTGGAACAGATTTCCCCCTAAAGTGTGAAGTCTGGAATAGATGAAGATGAAGTCTGTCATATATGAAGAATGAATTACTTTATCATTTCAAGGATCATCCTGTGGACACCCCAGTCGGAACCTGTAAAAACATTCAATGCAAAATATATATATGTAAACATATCATCATTGAGGTAGGCATTCCCATACTCAGATCAAAACTAACTAGAAAACTGATTCAAACTGTTCTGATACAGGAATGATTTTCAATACATCAACAGTATATACATATGTAGACACAGCATGGACGCAGCCATCTGTTTATGAATAGTCCACTATATAAATGAATAACAAAAATTCCTCGCAGCTTGGATGGTAGAAACTAGATCCAGGGTCTTGATTTCTGCTTCTCGAACCAGTACGATTCTATCCATGTGAATGAATGTGTCGAAGTCGAACATGGTAGAAACCACTTTATTACCAGTCAATAATGTAAACTGTTAACAAGTGTGAGAGTAACCACCAGTAATTTCAATGGTTCTCAAAGTACCCAGTACACTCCATTAAATGTGAATGAATGAGCTGAAGTCGAACATGTCACGGAATCATTCGATCGAAGGTCAATGATGCAACCTGTCATCGAAGGCGAGAAACCTGCCATCGAGGCATGCAGATTTCAAGGTACTGACGATTTCTGGATCAACTTCCTAGATAATGAGTTGTCGTTGATAGAAAGTGATCCATTGTAGGCAAGCCCACAACATGAAATCATAGATCAAGTTTCGAAGAAATATATTGGCAAGGACTAACTCAGGGATGGTCAAAATGGAAGAAAAATATTTCGCAAATGAATGGTTTGTTTGAACTATCCTCTTGAACACATAACGACACTGCAGATGGTTTGGTGACAATTGACCCAAAGCTAATACCCAGAAACCAGCTGAAGACTTTCAATATGGTTTGATTAACTATTAGGCAAAGGATTTCCCAACCCAGGTGAACAAAAGTGTCGTGTTCAAGAGTGGTTAACAATTTTTCGAAAATCAAAATACAACAAACAAGTCTGATTTTCTCTCTTTTCCCCCACCATTTCTGGCAAGTACCTCTTTATTTTTGGCAAGCTTGAGGAGGATAAAAATTTCTTGTTTATAAGCTCATCCTTCGGATGAGTCCAACTTAGTTTAAGATTCGAACCCTAAGAAGGAGTGGTTCGTTCCTGTTTAAAATTGAACAGGTCCTTTACTGTTAAATTTTAACGAGTCCAGTATAGGAGAAACTCGGTGTTTTTCAATTTTAGGGAGTCAGAAGAAAAAGCTTAAGAAAACTCCATGGGTGTTATTTTTCGTAAATTTAGTCTCTCAGGCCCAAAAAAGGATAAAATAATCCAAGAGAGAACTCTATTGATCGTAATTAGTCAACGTATACCTTTTTCGTAAATAGTCCATTTCAGTCCGTAAAAGGGGTAAAATTTTACTGAAGGGACGATCATTCATTTATTTTAACGAGTTCGAATAACCAAGTGCTCGACAATCTTTTCATGTTTAGAGAGTCTGAAAAGGGCTTAAAAGAAGACTCCAGGGTTTCACTTTTTCGTAAGTTTTAACGAGTTCTAAAAAGGGATAAAAATGTACTCATGGTTTTCACTTTTTCGTAAGTTTTAACGAGTTCGAAAATGGATAAAAATATACTCCTGTGGCCAACTTTCAATATAATTAACGAGCAGGAAAAGATGAAAAGAACTCGGCATTTTCATGTGTTTTACAAGAATGAAAGATAGCAAAATAATCTCAGGATTTTCATGACTTTAATGAGTCTTGAAAATAACCGAAATTGACTCAAGATAGGTTTCATTTTTACAAAAGCTTGAAACAGAGAAAAATTGTGCTTCAGAGTAGTTTCATTTTTACACAAGCTTGAAACAGAGAGAAAACTGTGCTTGATGCCCCCTAAGTGTAACTGCTAGAGCGCATGCCCCCCCATCTTCATTTCATTCAACTAAGTACACTGCTGGTAATTAATAGCTGGATGGAATGAAGGTTCATTTACGAGATCATATGAAAGACCCGACCTAAAACTTTAAGAAAATTATGCAAAAAATGAAATAACTAACCTAAAAATATGGCTTAACATTTACGATATCTAGTCAAAGACTCGACTCAATTAGGGGAGGATTTGTTTCATTTTTTAATAAGCTTGACATACGAAAAGAACTATGCTCATGGCAATGTGTTTCATTTTTTAATGAGGTTGACACAGTAACAGGAACTATGCTCACCTACATGTTTCATTTTTTAATGAGGTTGACACAGTAACAGGAACTGTCCTCAAATCTACTCTCTACAATCTACCTATATAACCTACTGATTCATTTTTTTTAATGAGGTTGACACAGGAAAAGAACTGTCCTCATACCTGATTCATTTTTTAACGAGGTTGACTCAGTAACAGGAACTATCCTCTGACCAACTGATTCATTTTTTAACGAGGTTGACACAGGAAAAGAACTTTCCTCATACCTGATTCATTTTTTAACGAGGTTGACTCAGTAACAGGAACTATCCTCTGACCAACTGATTCATTTTTTAACGAGGTTGACACAGGAAAAGAACTATCCTCATACCTGATTCATTTTTTAACGAGGTTGACTCAATAATAGGAACCATCCTCAGAAACCACTTATTTCTAATCTATTAATCTACTCTCTACAATCTAGCTATTGATTCATTTTTTAACAAGGTTGACACAGGAAAAGAATTGTCCTCATGGAAGCTTGTTTCATTTTTTAAACAAGCTTGACACAAGAAAAGGAACTATGCTCTTGACTAACTGATTCATTTTTTAATGAGGTTGACACAGTAAAAGGAACTATCCTCACACCCACTGATTCATTTTTTAACGAGGTTAACACAGTAAAATGAACTATCCTCGGAGGCCACTGATTCATATTTTAATGAGGTTGACACAGTAAAAGGAACTATCCTCGCAAACTTGATCATGGCTTCGAATTGGAAGAAACACATGTCAATGGACACACCTTGATCATGGCTTCCAAGAGGTCTTCATCAGAAGGAAGAATAGTTCTCTGGAAGAAACACATGTCAAGGAACTCAAAAGGGATAAGAACATCGCGTTCAAATAATCCCATAGAGTTTTCCATGTCAATTACCAGATCTAAGTCAAAGGAAGACGAGCAAACAGTGAGAGGCTCACTTACATCAGTAACTGAAAACATGGGACTAGTTGCCACATAATTAACCCGTGGCAGGGTAGATACCACTTGTGTATGAGGAACATTCGGGATGTCGGATTATTGGTAGTCAAATCAGGACTAAGGAACGAAAGCTAGTCTACATTTACAATATTGCCATTGTGAGGGAAATACATCACGCGAAACAGTGTCGATACAATAGCTTTCATTGCATAAACATAGTCTCGCCCAAGGAGTAAATTGAAATCCAAGGGGCCTCGAACTACCATAAGATCAATACAGACAGTTTTACCTTCCAAAGTAATAGAAAACTTAGGAAGGATCCCTAAAGGTTCACTAATGGTTCTATTAAAAGCTTTCAGATTCTGCGTAATAGGAAAAAGTTGAGGGGAACCCAAAGCTTTCCAAACATTTGAGGATAAAATACTAACAGAAGCACCTTCATCTACCTGTGTACAGTGTATGTCCCTACCACCATTTTTCACAATGATTTGGAAAGGGATGGAGGAAGGAAGACGAGGTATATTCCAATCAAAGGAAAAGACCATAGTACTTGGAGGGGGTTCTGTAGAAACAGGTGAAATTCCCCCCTAGCGTAGAAGAATCTGATGTAACAAGAGGAACCTCAGCGGTATGAAGTTCACTCTCTATAGGGAGAATGGGATCGACTGAATGTGAAATTGAATCAACCACTTGATCAACTAATGGATCATCAACCTAAGTGATATGAGTTTCACTCTCCAATGGAAGAGTGGGATTGACTGTACTTGAAATTAGATCAATCACTCCGTCAGTTGACGGTAGTTTGGGAGAAAGTTTACAATAACCAGTTGGAAATTCTTGCTATGGAACAGTAAAGTTTTCCAATAATTTTGAGGCTTCATCC
Source organism: Pinus albicaulis (assembly GCA_034641835.2). Classification (NCBI taxonomy): domain Eukaryota; kingdom Viridiplantae; phylum Streptophyta; class Pinopsida; order Pinales; family Pinaceae; genus Pinus; species Pinus albicaulis. The sequence goes on from CM076584.1 coordinate 501,397,600, forward strand.
ATGTGATGGAAAATGTGAGTTTGATGACTCCCTTTGCATAACTTACAAGGAAACTTAACTTTACCCTTTTTCCCAAGAACCTGACTATCACTGATTGATGGATCAATGGAAAGTTGATGAGATTTTTCTGACCATACTTCCAAGACCTTTGGAATACCGAGACAATTGATAAGGAAGTGGTCACCCTTACAAAGCCTACAAGGGTATTTGGGTTTACGATGCATGTTGGAGGTTTCCTCAACATAACTAACAATTACAACCATGGTCGGTTGGTTGACTTCTTTCTTATCTTGCTTCTTCTTCTTCTTATTCTTCGCCACTTGGTTACTAGCATCAAGGCTTTTACCAAGCGAAGAGGAAGAAATGGAGGAAGAAACATTAGGCGAAGAAGGTAAAGGGTCAGCAAAAGGTTGGTGATGTTGAGATGGTGAACTCTGTTGAGGTGAAGCATCTGGTTGAGGTGGAACAATTGGAGTATTCGGGGCCAACGAAGTTGAAAATAACCATATCGGTAAGCCTATTGTAAATCCAGGTAATGACAAAGTAGCCATATAAGGAGGACCAACATTTCCAAAACAAGGAAAAGTACTAGGATTCTCGTTAAGAGGGGTTCCTTGGTTGGTAAATTTTGGAACAGTTGTCATTATATTCAACTTCAGTGAATTTTATTAATAATTTAAAAATAAAATTAACAATTCACAATTCACACCTAACAATTAAAATTCACAATTCACACCTATGGTCTCTAAAAGTAAAAAAAAACAAATTAACATGCGCTATCAAATCTAGGAGTAAAACCACACACAAACAGTAAATATTAAATAGCACCTGTATAACAAATAATTATAAAACATACCTATCATAGTGATCAAGGAATCTATGAAATAAACGATCAAACGATAGCTTATTGAAGTAAACAATCGAACAACAATTTATTGAGAAAAACAAAACTTGATTGTATTAATCTTAAAATAACAAAAGAACCTTACAACCTTAGCCTTGATGTTTGAAAGGCCTTCCCGGGGTTCGAAGCAGGAGTCTCCTGTACTTTGATAAGTCTTGCACTCTTCCTCCAGGAGCATAAAGAGGTATGTGATCTTTCCTCTCAAAAGCTCAGCAGAAAGAAGTCTAAATCTCAACAGCACTTCAACTCAATCACCCATAAAGCTTGAACTCCAATTCTCAATCTCCAAAATCTAACCATTTGAGGCTACCCAATGCCTCCTTTTATAGAGCAGATGAGGAGGTTAGGATTCCACCTTTGAAGGGATAGAATCGTCCTTCAAAGGGATAGACTCCTCACATCAAGGGATTAGTTCCTTAAGGTGTGGGATACATGCACCTTATCAAAGCGTACTTATCCCCAAAAATTCTCATCTAGAACCTTCTAGAATTGACCTCAAACCACTTTTTTTACTTTACTTTCTCGCATTTTTTACTTTGAGGAGGGTACGCAGGCATTGCAAAGGAAAACTTTGTTCTGAAATGTAGGTAAGCAGTGTATTACCTGCGTACCCAAGCTAGGAACGCAGGCAGGCCTCATGTTACCTGCGTACCCAAAGTTTCAGAGATTTTTAGGGTTTTTCCTCCTGTTATAGGGCTTGACATGAGGAGTAAAGGTTGTAATACTTGTAGAGGAGGCATGTATGAGTGTTAATGAGCTCATACAGTCAGCAGAATGTCAAGGTGACAGTTTTTAGTGTAACAAGGTGGTACTCCCACCACATCTTTGTTGCATGGGTCACTTTCACATGGCTGAAAGTGAAGCCCTCATTAGGTGCCTTTGGGAAGCACCCATCATGATAGATAATCTCCCTTTGCACCTCAAGGGAGTGGCCAGCTTTGGAATTTTTATTAGCCTCATCAATGCCATGAGATCTGCATGTAATATTGCTCCTTGTAGTAGCCATGGCCTGCATACATATGGTAAGATAATGTGCCAAATCATAAAAATAAACATAATCCATAAGATCAGATTCCTTACCATTCAAGTCTCCCATACACATAGAGTTAGGCACGGGCTTTTCTCCTCTTTTAAGAGAAGAAAGAGATGGCTGAAATTTCTCCTGCATAGGATTCCTTGGTTGCCCCATCTCCACATAGCTATTGCACTCTTGTAAGTGTTGATATAGTTCCTCCGAATCATAATGTTGATGTAGTTCTTCCTCCATACCCTCCCAATCAAAACTCTTCAAGATTAGGGAGTATATTTTTGCTGACTGCATGTAGCTGGAAAGAAACTCTTTGTGTGCTCTTTTTCGTATCTCGTTCTTAATCTTGGAGGCTTGAGACAATAATACTTTACCAAGATGATAGATGACCCCTTCATGGACCAAATAGCCTCCTCCTTGATTTATGCCATCTAAGATCATCCCAGTGTGCAGATCTTTGGAATACTCCACAAAGAGTTGAGACCTCCAATATGGATCTACACTTCTCAACAAAGACAGCGTTGTTGATACATCTATGGTGGTGCTTGCCTTGTTGCTGCTCGTTTCTTTGGCACTATGCATGCCAAAATTGTTTGTAGGAACACTGATCCTCCCCCTTGCTTCCTCCCACAGTGTTGTGACTCTCTCTTCCATTGTTTCAGCACTTGTTGAGGCTTTCCCCACAGAATCTAATGGCACCCCAAGTGGCTTTCCATGATGTAGGAATGTCCCTTGCAGCATTCTCATAAACAGGAGAGAAGGAACTGTGAGGTCCCTTCCCCCACTGCGCGATTCCATCTTTGTTGTGTGGGTAGAATCATCAAGTGAAGGGTAGGTGTGCATGCCTTGAATGATTTGTTGTTTCCCACTCTTCAAATCCACCCATTCAATCTACAAGGCCTTCCAATCAGTGGTGACTTTTCCCAAGGTAATCAACCACTAGACAGCCAAGATGATGTTGGTGTCTGATATGTCCACTACAAAGAAGTGGTCCTCCAAAGTGTAGATTCCCATAGCCACAGAAAGTGATGGAACATACTGCATGCATTACATAGTTCTACTCTCGAAACCAAAACAGAGAACCCATCAAAAGTATCACTAGGGATCCCTCTCCTCTGCACAAAGTGAGCATCAATAAATTTGTGGGTTGCCCCACTGTCAATTAGAATAGATACTCTTTGGTTCATAACTGAACCTTGCACTCTAAGAGTCAAATACTTGGGCACTCCTCTCAAGGAAGCAAGAGTCCCACTGGTTGGAGAAAATTCTCCTTCTTCTTCTCTGGATGATGATGGATCCTCCTCCTCATCATCACCAGCGCTGTGAAATCTCCTAGGTCCATCATTTCCCTCTTCCTCCTCACAATCAGAGAAGACTTCAATATAGTGTGCTCTTCCAGCAGCACATCTATGTCCCGGTACCCATGGCTCTTGAAAAGTGAAACATAATTTATTTTTCCTAAAATCCCTCTAGAGATCATTGTCAAGAAGCTTCTTTAGTGATCTCTCCTTGGGTGGAGCATATTTCCCCTCCTTTCCCTTGGAAGAGTGAGTGGATTTACTTGGGAAGGTTGCCTTTGCCCTTGGAAAGGCATCTTGGAGATCTCTAGTTCTTTCAATGGCATCATGCAGAGTGATGGGCTTGGTAGACTTAACCAACCCATGCAAAGGTTATTCCAGGCCATCAATGAATATATAGACTCTCCTTGCTACTGAAATATCAGGAACCATTACAGACAACCTCAGGAATTCAGAGATATAGGCCTTAGCATCTCCAGTCCGTTTCAGCTTTGCCAAGCTTATGAAAGGGGCCTATGGATCTTTTCAATCAAATCTCTCCAATAGTCTCCTAGTGAACTCAGCATAAGTGGAAACATTTTTGTGCCCCAATGTAGAAATTCCATGAAACCACCAGTTGTGGGCTTCTCCCTCAAAATGTAGCAGAGAAATCTTGATGGCTTCTGCTTCAGTCACTTTATTCAGCTGGAAATAGATGTCCAACTTCTCCACCCATGCTTTGATAGAACAAGAGGGTGATCCATCAAAATTAGGAAAGAAGAACCTGCCCATAGTGTGGTGCCTCCCATGAAGGAAACATCCATCTCTGTATTGTTGCCATGGCCTCCTCCAGTCCTTGAGATGGCAGAAGTCTTGAAAGCTCAAGTTATCCTTGAACCTTTGACTTTGTGAATCATATTCTGTAAAGTAGCCTTCCAAAGAGGTTGGCTCTTTAAGCCCTTCATTCTCTACAGGCAAGAAGGTAGGCATTAAAGAGTGTTGTGAGATCTATGGAACTTGTGGCAAGCTCACAGGTTGACCAGTCCCAAACTGACACATTTCAGAACTTTCTCCTTGATGGAGTCTTCCAAGGGACTCCCTCATTATATCTATCCTCATCTCCTTTATCTCCTTGGATAGATCTTTCATAGCTTCCAAGAGATTTTTTGCAAACTCCTCTGCCTCCTTATCTTTGTCATTCACCAATTCAGGGGCTTTCCCCTTGTCTTGACCCTTGTAAAGGTCAACAGTAGTATATTCATACTTTATATGAATTCTATTCTGGTATTTCCTCTCCCTCTCAGAAAGAGGATCTTCATCTTCGGAATTCAGCATGACTGAGGCTCCAATGCTAGCACAGGCTATGCCAAGAGTGGAGCTCTGATACCACTGTAATGATCCTTTTTCGGGATTCTCAAGATTCTATTTCAGAGATGGAATACAGAGGAATTTACTGGTTATGTTACCTCTAAAAAGAGGGTGAGAACTAGAGGCTACCTGGCCAACTGTAGACTCTGCCTATAGAACTTGGATTAATCCCTTTCAGGAACCTCAACAAGGTCTTCAATGAAAACGTTGTATAAGAAAATCTGAGCAAGATTAACGTAGATCATGGCTTGGAGCCCCTAATTTATGATATATTTGACTTATATATAGAATTTCATCTGAAAAAAATCAGTTTAAGCACATTAAACAGATCTCCCACAGTCAATACTAGCTAGAAATCAACCAAAGAGAAGAGCTGTTACAACATGAAAACTCCAGCTACTAGAATTGTGAAGTTTTGACTAAAAATCAGAGGAGGACAGCCAAGGATATGATATATCAGATTTATAACAGTAAATCAGATTTATATTTGAGCTTATAGCCTCTACAGCAGATTACAAAAGAAACTAGGGCAAAATCCCTTCAAAAATTAGAGCTACAACTAGGAATAAACTATAGAAATACATAGATAGCGTTATTTTTGAGATGGTTCAGATGTTGTACATTAAATTTCATATCTCTAACATATGTATGGATAAAAAATCAGATATAATACAGATCTTGAAACTATAAGACTTTAAGAACAATATCCAATTGGAATTACATCAAAATATTGCATATTAAGCTGTAGATATGAATTACAAATTGTAGTGCTATAGAAAACCCAGAAATTTCTGAAGATAAATTTTATTTCTGAAAGAGATCAGATCTATAGAGACATGGATCAGCAACCCAATCCATGGATCACCAAGGGAAGGCAAGCCTAACACCAAGAGATCTTCCTCCAAACTGATAGCAAACTGAAATAAGAAAGCCCTCTCACAAAATAACGCAGTATTGAGTAGAAACTGCACATAGGGTGAAGGAGACTGAATAAACCAACTGAAATTTCAGATTATATACAAAATATGGATATAATCTCTCTTTAGAGGCTGAATAACACACTCTAACAAAAAAATCCTCTCAAAACAAGCTAGATCTAAGTAGATCTAGAACACCACTTGCTACAAATGATAGCAGTTACAAAACCCTGAATGGGCCAACGCTGCTCATGAAAATAGAGATTTGCCTCAAACCAGATAGTGGCTCACTTCAGCAAATAAATCCTCCAATAATCCTCAAGGGAAGAGATGAAACCCCTAAATAGGAATTCCAATCACAATCCTCCACTAAATAGCAGAGAATGGTATTTGTCTAAACAGACAAATACTTCAGAAATATGATCTATCAACAACCTCTTCATGTGCCTTTTCCTCCTTTTTATAACATGAGAAAGCTCTTGCAAACCCTAAACCACTTTGATAAGTTAGCCCTCTTCACATTAGAGGCTCCCTTCTAGAACTACGCAGTCCCTTTTGGAGATGTAATGAACCTAGACAGCGCAGTTGATTTGTTCAAGGTGGACCCAATCTTTGGCTCAAACATCTTTCACACCTGCAAGTGATTATTTACATAGCCCTGATTTATATTTTTTCACATGGGAATTGATTTATTCAGACTTTTTAGGAGTTTTACATGTCCTCCTTTATTCATTTATTCATAAAACATAAATTAAATCAAAATTGAATGTCTCCTTTTAGCTAAGGCTAAGTAGGAACATTACATCCTCCTTTTCACATTTATTCTTGCAATAAGAAAATGAAACTAAATTTTATATTCCCATTAGCTTGGGCTAATTGGGAATATTTACAGTCCTCCCCTCCAAAATGTTGCTTGTCCTCAAGCAACTGATAAGGTGAGTGCTGCAACTCCTTTCCTCTTCCCTTGGTGACACCATCAAGTGATAAGCTTCCTCCATGAGCTTAGTGTTCACCAAACCATCCTTCCATGAATTGTTTCTCCAATGTTTTTATGAGAGGTAAATGATCCATCCCATAAGGAGTTAAGAACTCAGATGAAAAAAACATGGCTGAATCAAAACTCTCTCTGAAACATGTAGCATATGGTGCATAGAGATTCTGCATCCCATGTGGTACATACATGGCTCCCACCATTACTCCATACATCCCCATAAACAGTACAATAATATCATCAATGTATGGAAGTAAAAATACATACAAGCAAAAAGAAATTTGAGCATGAAGAGGTGGGTCATAATCCCACATATGGTACCAGTGCAGTGCATCTCTTGGCTGCATCAGATCAAGGTGTGGTAAGTGGTTTCCCCACCACTTACTTGATGCAAATGTCATCTCACTTTGGCTGAAAGTGTGAGATATGTTTGGTGCTTTTGGGAAGCACCCATCATGAAAATAAATCTCCCTTTGCACATCAAGGGAGTGGCCAAGTTCAGAAATTTAAGTGGCCCAATAGTTGCCATGAGATTTATATGATACATTATTATTTTTAGGAGTCATGGCCTGCATAAAAATGGTAAAAAACCATGTACAATCAGAAAATAAAACTTGTTTTACATGAACAGGTCCTTTACCAACAATGTCTCTCATACACATGGATTTGTGCATAGATCTTTCTCCTCTTTCAAAAAAAGGAAGAGATGGCTGAAATGACTCTTGTATAGAGTCCCTTGGCTACCCCAACTCCACATGGCTCATGCATTCTTGAAAATGCTGATATAGTTCCTCTTTCAAGCCTTCCCAATCAAAGTTCCTCATGATGATGTTGTAGAACCTCATGGAATATAGGTGGCTGAAACAGAACTTTTTGTATGCTCCTTGTAGTATCTTATGCTTGAGCTTAGAAGCTCTAGGAAAAAATATTCTACCATGATGATGGATGACTCCTCCTTGGACTAAGTAGCCCTCTTCATGCAGCTGGTCATCAATTATCATACATGTGTGAAGATCTTTGGAATAATCCACTAGCAGTTGGGATTTCCAATACAGATATACACTACTTAACAATGACAATGCTGATGATGCATCAACCAAAGTGTTTGTCATGTTACTGATCCTTCCCTTGACATATCCTATGCCAAAGGTGTGTGTTGGAAGTTTTTTCCTTCCATTCTTCTCCTCCCACAGCGCAGGATCAAAAAAGAGAGTGGGTGATGATGATAGGGAAAGAATATTTTCCTCCTCCATGAGCTTACCCAAGTCTCCCAGCGCTGTAGCTTTTTCTTCAAGTGCTCCAATCCCTCCTAGATATTAGTTTGGAGCATCAAGTTGTGAGGTTTCCACCACATAATATGAATCAGGTGGCCTCCCAATTGGTTTGCCACTAGATAATGAGGTTTCATGGATCATCCTCATATGTATAATAGATGGAATCCTCATGTCCCTACTTCAATTGTGCAATTTCAACTTTGTTTCATGTGTGGAAGTCTCATGAAATTTGGAGACCCCTCTTAGTGGTGCAAGAGTGCCCCTGATTGGAGCATTTGCTCCATTCCCTTCTCCTAGCAATAGTGGATCATCTTCTTCTATGTCAGCTTTGTGATCCCTCCTTTGTTCTGTCTCATTGTCTCTTGGCATAGACACATGCTGATTATGCCTTCCATATGGAAAATCCTTAGGAACTCCTTGCAAAGATTCAAGAGCCCCTCTAGTGGAAGCCATTTCTTCATCTCCATATCCTACTGAAAATAGATCTCCTCCTGCTATCACAGCACTGGATGATCTTCTCCGCTCTTTCTCTCCCTTCTCCTCATCATTGGAGAATGATTCGTCATTAAGAGACCCTTTTCCTTGAAATCTTATTAAATAAGGAACCCTCATGTCTTCTCCTTGAGAAGAGAGACCTTGCTATAGTGGGGTTTTTGCCTTTGGAAAATCATGCAGTCGATTTTCAACCCCTTCAACAATGTTCAAAAATGGAGTTGGATTTATGGATCCTTCCAACTTATGCAAAGATTCATATTTCTTGGGATTTATTTGTTCTCCCTAAGAAGTCTCAGAATGTCTTACATCAAATCTTTTCACTAGTCTCCTAGTGAACTTTTCATAGGAAGAGATATTTACACTTTTCAAGGAAGAAGACTCAAACAGCCACCAAGCATAAGCCTTACCTTGAAGATGCAGCGTTGCTACTCTCATGGCTTCTTCTTTTGAAACTTGATGCAGCTGGAAGTATGTATCAATCTCTCTTACCCAAGACTTGGCGGAGTCCTCAGGTGATCCATCAAAATTAGGTAGAGAGAATCTACCCAAAGTGTGTTGAATGCACCCTTTTCTTCTACTATAGTTGCTGGATATTTCTTCTTTAAGTTGACAGAACTCTGGGAAACTGAGATTCTCTTTGAATCTCCCTGATTGAGACTCATATTCTTGGAGATAATCACCAAGAGATCCCTCCTTTGGTGTTCCTCCTTTTCCTTCTTTCTTTGACAAGAAAGTAGGCATGCTCCAACATTGTAGATCAGGTTGTGTGGCTGAATGCTCACACACATTGTAAGAAGTACTAGCGCTTTCTTTATATAAAAATCCTCTTGAGGGATCTGCATTTCTTTCCCTCTTTATTTCCTGGACTTCTCCTTTTAGTTCATACATAACTTAAGAAAGAGTTTTAAAGAACTCTTCTCCTTGCAATCTTCCAGATAAAGGGGTCTTACCCTTTTCTTCTGTGTCTTCAGTGTAATCATACTTCTTCTTCAATGTTTTCTTTCCATGAAAATACATATTGGCTACTCAAGAAAATAAAATCACAGGTTGTGCCAATATGATTGCTCTGATACCACTGTAGTATTCAAAAATTGGGACTGTCAGCAATACATGTCTGAAAAATGCATTTTTCATAAATGTATGCTACAAAAATCAAGATCAGCCCTTGGATCCCTTAGATATGATAATATAAGACCCAAATCCAAGAGGATATCATAAACAAATCAAAATAGGTGAGGTAAACAGACCTCCCACACCTAGTATGGCTTGAAAATTGCATAAGGAAGGGACTGCATCACATATACAAGAAATATTGCAGTAAAATAACGAAGTTTTAATGAACAGCAGTAGAAGACCAATATGGTGGCTCAAAAATAGTTTATACATCAGTAAATCAGATTTAAAATATGCCCCATACAATGTACAAGAGAAAGATGAAGACATTTATGAAGAAAACCCTCTAAAACAGGTGTTGCAACAATGTATTACACTGAAAAAGTCCTGATAGCGTTATTTTCATGAGCATACAGAAGTTGTAGATTAAAAATTAGATCTAGAGCAGATATGTGTACAAAATATTAGATCTATATCAGATCTGTACACTATATTGTCTCTATTTTACATACCCCTTAGGGTTTTCAGCAAAACATGAAGCACATGGAGTAGATTTGAGATATTATGCAGCAGATCCGCAGATTCATTCAGAATTTCTGAAGCATATTTAGGAGTATTCAAATAAAATCTGAATATGACATGGAATAGATCAGAAATCCATGGATCACCACAGTGAAAGGCAGGTTCCCATCACTAGATATCACTCCTCAAAGTTTTCCAAAACTCCCTGCAACTTTCCTCTTGCAGATAACATAGTCCTGGAAGATAAACTGCACGGTAGAATTGATGAACAGTTTGGCCTGATGCCAAGGTATGGATCTGAAGCTCCAATGATCCAATACACTCTTTCAAAGGGGATAGAATACTCTCCCATTGAAAAGAGGCACTAGATTGGACTAGATCTGAATAGATCTAGCCTCCACTAGCTGCAGTTTACAAAGACAACCAAACCCTCAACAGGATATGCGTTGTAGTTGGAAGAAGAAGCTTTGTCTTAAGCCTGATAGTGGACAAGAAATGCAAGACTCCTCCAAGAGCTACTCAATGGAAGAGGTGGGATTCCCGATCAGGATCACCCTAGTGCTAAACAGCACTATTCTCAGATAAACAACAAGAGAATGAGAAATGTCTAAACAGACAAATTATTCAAAATAATATCTTCAGCAACCTTCTTTTGATGTCCTCCTCTTCCTTTTATAAGATGAAAGTCTTGCAAAACCCTAAACCTTCTCAATGATTTAGTTCCTTTCACATGTGTAGCCTCCTTCTAAAACTGCATTGTGCATCTAGGAGGTTCACTGCATCTATACAGCATTGTTGATTTGGTCATAGTTGACCCAATCAAACAGATCAATCCCTTCCACACATGAGGGTGTTTTATTAGAATAGCCCAGTTTTAACCTTTTTCACATTAGGCATTGATTTATTTACTGTTTTTAGGAGTTTTGTTGTCCTCCCTTTCACATTTATTCTTGCAATAATAAAATGAAACAAAATTGTATATTCCCATTAGCTTGGGCTAATTGGGAATATTACACTCCCATTCATACTGCGTTGTCTCTCATTGATTATCCACTACCTCCATACCAGCATTGTTGATTTGGTCAAACTTGACCCCATCCACATGCTTCATCCCCTATTCACACATGAGGGTGCTTTAACCAGCTATTAAGATGATCTCCATTCACATTAGGAGTGATTTTATTCATACTAAAGAGATTTATGGGTCTCCCTACCCTCTTATTCCTTTATCTGAGTGGAAAAAACAAAATTTAATATTCCAACTAGATGAAAGCTAATTTGGAATATTACACTAGGAGATGAAACACCAAACTATGGGCCCCATTGGGGTAAATTGGTACATCAATTTACCTGGTTTTAACTTTGGCATACAATATCCATTTGATGCACATGATACCTCGTTAGAAATATCTATCTGAGGAATAAAACTGGTGACAGTAAATGTTCGGTTAAAAAATCACATTTTCCGGAGGTGATTTTCCAAAAAAACATTGTTTAGGGCCTAAAAACGGCTCTGGAAGTTCAGGACCCAAAAAACTGCCAAAAATAGTAAATTGTGATACAATTAAGGAAACTGAAAAAACTGAAAGAAACAATGGTAGGGTTGCAAGTGGAATAAGCGGGTGGCCACCAATATCCACCTGGATCAAACGTTGAACAGCTTTGTCAATGCATTCTCCAGTATTTTATTGAAGGCTTCAATCGTGCCATTCACCTAGGGGTGATATGGCATGCTCTTTTAGTGACCCACTTGGATTATTCAGTTAAGGCTTCAATAGTGCTATTCAGAAAATGCGTACCCCTATCGCTCATTAGGATTTTCTGACACCCAAACCATGACATAATATGCTCGAAAATGAAATTTTCCGTCATTTCTGTAGTATAATTCTTCAATGGTTGCGCCTCATCCCACCAAGTTAGGTAATCAGTTGCAGTAATAATGTACCACACACTCATTTTCTTTCTTCGAAGATCAATTGGTCCCACAAAGTCATTTTCCCATTTATCAAAAGCTTGCAATGTAACTTGGGGGTGCAGCACCATTTCATCTCTTTGCAACGGTCTTCCAGTCCTCTGAAAAACATCGCATGTACTACAATACTCCTTTGAATCTTTATATACCATAGGGCACCATAATCCAGCGCGCAAAATCTTCTGCACAATATATTTTCCTGCGTAGTGACCTCCATCCACTCCGCCATGTGCTTCAACTAGTATGTTGTGTCGTTCATGCTCAAGAACATATCTTCACATAATATCATCAACCCCCATTTTATACAGATGTCATGCAATCAGAGCAAAATATGTCGCCGCAATGACCATCTCTTTATTTTGTTGTGTAGTGTACTCCCAGGTGTGATTTGCGTTGAGAGAAACTAAATGATACCTAGGAAATTCTCATCTACAACCTTGATAGCAAACAACAATGCATAAAGTAATCCTTCATAAAGATTTGTTAGTTCCTCTCTTATCTCAATCATGGACATATGATCTGGTCCAGCATTACGGTCTGGTTTGAAAATTACTTCGAAATTGTATCCTTGGAACAATAGTAACTATCGAAAAATCTTCTCCCCCAACACAAACTTGTTGACGAGGTACTTCAAAGAAGAATGATCCATGAACATTTTGAAGTATGCCCCCAATAGATAGTGTTTGAATTTTTGCATTGCATATACCATTGCCAACCCTTCGCGCTTTGTGGTGAAGTAGTTCCTCTCTGCTTTAGATAACTTCCTGCTTGCAAAAGCTACAGGGTGATCAATATCTCCTTCCCTAGTTGGGTTCCCCTATAAATAATTGTGTATTTTTGTCTTTTCTTATTACATGTCTATGCATGTTGTTGTCAATTATTATTTCCATTACGCAAATCAGTAGAGTAGAATTGTGTCTCTCTTTTTTTCCAGTTTGAAATCTTGAGAAATTGTAATTTCCATCAAATTTCTACACTTGTCACAATATTGAAGGAATAATATGGCTCCATGATGCCCAGGAAGGACGTGAACTCAAAGTAATGAGACTATAATGAAAGAGGGATCTATGCAATTAATACTCTCATGGAGACAATTTATAAGGCTTGTGGTGTTGACTTGCCAAATTGAGAGGAAATATGGAATCTCCTCTAGTTTTGAGGATTAAAGGAGTATCCTTTAATAGGAGAAATGATATATTCTCTAATCAAAAATGGAATATGGATATCCTCTCTGGTTGATAGGGAATTATGATGTACATCACATGTGCATTCTCTTCTTCATGTGTCATGCACTTGACCAAGACTAATAGCTATAAGTTTAAGTGAAGGCCTTTGATAGAGAATGGTGGATTATTGGATAAAGAATCTGTTGGGGTTCCCATGTTTTGGCCAGGTTGACAAAGACCAAAAGATGAGACAACATAGAACCACTTTCAGACCTTAGGATCTAGCCCTCCTAGGTCCAGAGAGGGATCTCTCTATGATTATCAAAGGATATATGTCCTTGAAGTTCTAAATTATGGTTTTAGGCTAGTTATAGGCTCGAGGTTGTTTGTTTGATTGTTTGAGTTTGGTTGTTGAGAATCAGGAAGGAAGGTTTCATCATAAGACAAGGATGGGTAAAGAAGGAAGCTAGGCAAAGGTAGATAACTCAGGGAACATTAAGGCCATTGGGCAATGGAGTCAAGAAAGGATTTACTTATGTTCAATGTGTAAGCTTCAATTGGGCTAGTCATCTAGAGCATTTGGATCTCATAGACTGATTGGTGGGATGGAACACTAAGTGATGAGAATGAAAGATAGGAAACCATCTGATTCTGTCTATAGATCAGGCCAGAGGTCATTTAACTCCAGGCCTGCTTGGACAAAACCATAGGCAACACGAGGGATCTTGAAAAGGTTTATATGGAAGGGAAGGTTATGAAGAGGCAGCGACATGCTTTACACCTCTCAATGTTCCTAACCTCTTTCAGTTAAATCTTAACAAAAACATCTGAATACTGACTTTACCAACTTGCACATTAGAGAGTAGGCAATAATCATCCACTACACTGGTTTAGTCAATTAAAACAATATTCAGACACACATATGAGCAGAAACATTCAAGACTGAGAGAGCTGGGATATAAGGTACCTAACAAGGGTAAATCTTATATCATGCATTCAGATGTCAGTCAGAAGAACATGAAATGAAATGGAAATAAACACAGAGATAAGAAGAACATCACCAACTGCTGTAGATCAGGATCCAATGAAAATTGCTTATCATGTTAAACACTACACCAATCGGGTACATCACTGCCCAAAGCTTTTACATTCAGCCTGAATACATCATATTTCTCAGCCTATCATACAACTGTTACACAGGAAACTTGGCTCGGGACAAAATGCTTGCAGTTCGCTGATAAAACCAACAACAACCAACCCCCTTACAGTGTTCTTGCTGTGCTTTTATAACAAAAGATGATCCTCAGATCGACTCCGGAGGTAGGTGTCCATTGAATGTTACATTTAAGCATAATAGTGAATGCAGGGCCGAGGCCCATCCTGCTTGAGAATGCTGCATATTTATTTCGCTCTCCTTTTTAGTAAGAGAACGATCTGCCTCAGATTTGATCTTGACATTTTGGGCTCGTAGTACTCCAAGTGATTTGAATTCGGGTAAGGATAAGCTACTAGGAGGGTCTGTCTCATAAATTCCTGACTGTCTTTGAGTTGTAGTTTGATGGAAAAAATCCTTCAGGGGCATTCTGCATAATAAAAATAGTATGGATGCCTTGTCCTGGATGAAAAACACTTCGCTGACGGAAACCCTAATATTACCTTTGTCTGCGCTTGGAGTCTGTGATCCTCTGTTCTGCCCTGCTGAAATGAATGAACTGGATGGAGGTCAGCATGGCCCTCCATGCTTCTTTAATGCTGCCGGACTGTCTGGAATGAGCTTCAGTCAGCGTTCTTAGTTTTCCTGGGCTCGAAAAACATGGAGGACACTGCGGGAAGGTGTACTTTCTGGAATAAACGCGCTCAGCTGTAGGTGGCGCAATCATGACTTGCTGGTGCGCTCTTAATCTTTCAAATTGGATCTTAATCCATTGATCACGGGACTTGCACTTTAAATTTCCAATTATAGGCTCGAATCCCACAAATCTGTCCCTGCTGTCTCGTTTGGCCGCTGAATGGCCTCTCTGTGCTACCTGCATAGTGAAATAAACTCATCAAAGAACCCGGGCAGTGGTGGAGAAATGCAGTGGAGGTGGAGAGATGGTGGAGCGATGGTGGAACAACGAAAAATGGCGGAGAAATGGTCGCACAGTGTACAGCCCAAAGATTACCGTTTGGGCGAATTACACAGGAAAACACAAAAATAATGAACGGATATATGGAGTGGGACCCGGTGGAGGTGGAGGGTGATTTAAATCTGAACCGTCAGATCTTGGAGGAATGGACGGCCACGATGCAATCGCACCATCGCGATCGGAGCGCACAGCACAAAATTTTCGATTGCGATTGAACTTGGAGATGCGATTGAACTAGGACCGTTGATCTGCGGGACGATGGACGGCTGTGATCGAATCGGAGGGGAAACAAGAGGACTTGCGATTAGCGATCGGAGCGCTGTTGCGATTGAGCGCAGACCGTAGATCTGGGCGGAAACGGACGGTGGAGATTTAATCGGAAGGGCAATGCGATCGGGAGAGGACTGTGATCGGAAGCTGCGATGATTGTTGGATCTGGGGAGAATGGACGGCTGCGATGTAATCGGAGGATCTCAATCGGGAGGTGCGCGATGAGTGTTGCGATTGCGATCGGAGGGACGGGTGCGATTGAGCGCTGACCGTCGGATCGGCGGGAGATCAATGGCCAGGATTTAATCGGGGCACGCAATCGGAGGAGGAGCAGAGGGACTTGCAATCAGCGGAGGGTCGTCGAATCGCAGGGCAGATGGACGGCTGCGATTAAATCGGAGGGGAAACAAAGGACTTGCGATCAGCGATCGGAGCGCTGCTGCGATTGAGCGCCAACCGTTGGATCGTGGAACAAACGAACGTCCAGGATTGAATCGGGGCGTCGGGAGAAGGGCTTGCGATCGGCGATCGGGAGGGGGTGCGATTGGCGGAGGACCGTCGGATCGTGGGGAGATCAACGGTGGAGATGTAATCGGGGCGTGCAATCGGAGGAGGAGCAGAAGGCTTTGCGATCAGCGGAGGGCTGTCGGATCGGAAAGGGGATGGATGGCCAGGATCTAATTGGAAGATTTCGATCGGGGCGGCGCTCATGTGACTTGCGATTGCGATCGGGGGGGCCTTGCGATTAGCGCTCCACCGTCGATCTGTGGGTCGGATCAACGGTGCAGAACAGGGCGGAGGTTTTTACGTTATAATTTAATCGCATCAGGGTTTCTGCTATTACAAAGGGTTTTGCCCCCCCCGGCCGATGATTCCAATTGTGATTGGCTCCGGGACTTAAGCGCTTGGTCCTGGGAAGGGTCACGTGGGGAAGTGGTTTGAAAGGGGCCTGCGGGAAAGGGGCTAGGCCTTATATTAAGGTCGGAAAGAGGGTTTTTTAGCCCATTTAATGGATTTTAAAGGTGAAGGAGGGGAACGATAGAGAAATAGAGGGGAAAGAAGGGAAAACCAAGGGTAGGGGAGGAGTTTAAAGGGGAATTTGGGGGAATTTGAGGAGTAAATGGGGAAATAGAAGGGGAGCAAAATGAGGGATAAAAAGAGGTTAGATGGGGGAAAAATAAAGGGGGGAGGGAGTCTTCGGGCATTTCTTCATCAACAGAGAGGCTTTTAAAGGGAAAACATCAGAGGGGGAACCATCAAAGGATAAAGGGCACAAAGGGGCTTCAAGGAGGCTGTATTTCAGGGGAAATGCATTCCTTGAAGACTCAGCAACAAATTAGCCCCCTAATTGCTTGTCAAAAATTTCATAGGGGGGCTAACAGTGGCTCCACATGGGGATGGCTTCTTCTTGAAGGAGCCAAGAAACCAGAAGATGATCTCTTTGTGTAGGACAGGTGCCTACTGCTTGAACCATCCATATCTTTCTTTGATCTGCTGCTACAAACCATGAAGACATCCAATCAGCAGAAACAATTTTCCCAACCAATCTACCTACCCAAACTAGAGTTCTAACAATCTTCCCCATGGGTGCATTTGAATTAGCAGACCCTTTACATTTATTTTGCAGAACAAAAACAAACTTATTCTAATTCTACCCTTATTGCTCCATGAGGCCAGATTAGACTGTTGGCCTCATCTGCTTCTCTACCTATACTACTACATGTTGGTCGCTTGTTCAGGGTTCACACCACTACATTCCTAAACGAGGGTAAACACAGCCCACGGCCCGAAGTTAGACGGTCGACCAACACGGGAAGAAACGAAGGAAACAAAGCTGAGCATAATTTTGCGCAATGCAAGAGCATCCTTCACCTCTGGCTTGTGACTCGAGGGTCACTTCTATCTTGCGAAACATCTTGAAATAGGCGAAATAAAGAAAGATGCGGGAATCAAGTGGACGTTGAAGCCAAAAATATTTTAGTCAATAAACAATGCACTCACCCAAGCCCCTATCCTTATCAGCCCTGACTTCTCAAAATATTTTCTGATCTTTTCATTTGCCTCCCCACACACAATAGCTGCAGTTTTGCTGCAGAAAAATTCGGAAGGTAAGGAACAGCCTATAGCCTTCTTCAGTAAAGCCTTAAGAGATGCACCCTTAAAGTACAACATTATGGAAAAGCAGGCCTATGCCCTGATTAAGGCCTTAAACGACTTTAGGGTGTACATTCTGCATTCTCACACCATTGCCTATGTGCCAAATACAGTGGTCAAAGATATCTTGTCCCAAGACCCAGATGGGAAAAGGGGCAAATGGATTGCCACGATTTTAGAATATGACATTGAAATCAAACCCACTAGGCTGATCAAAGGTCAAGGCCTGGCCCAATTGATGGCTGAAACTAATCTACAGACCCTTGATATCAACATGATAAACACCCTGGATGAGCAGGAAGGATTGCCCCATCCAGCTGTTGAGGAGAAGTTTCAGAACTCTCCTTGGTACACTGATATCCTGTACGTGCTCGCACACCTCAATGCCCCTCCGGAACTGTCCAAAACAAAGGCCAGATTCATAAAACTCAAAGCTAGAAATTACTGCATTTTGAATGAGAGTCTATATTGGAAGAATCCAAATGGCCTTTTACTGAAATGTTTGTCTGAAACTGAAGCCGAAAAGATCAAACAAGAATTCCATGCTGGGGAGTGTGGAGGCCACCTGAGTTGGAAGACCACTGCAAATAAGATACTCAGGGCTGGTTACTATTGGCCTACACTTTTCAGTGATGTCCATAAAATGATCCTCTCCTTCCACAAATGCCAGATTTTTGAGGGCAAAAGAAAGCTCCTCCCCCTCCCTCTGCAACCTATCACCATAGAAGGTCCTTTCATGCAATGGGGCTTAGACTTCATTGGAGAAATTCACCCCTCTTCCTCTGGGCAACATAAATGGATCTTGACTGCTACTGATTACTTCACTAAGTGGATTGAAGCCATACCCACTAGGAATGCCACTGATACTGTCATCATTAGGTTCCTAGAAGACTTCATCCTGTCTCGGTTTGGCTGCCCAAGGAAAATAATCACTGACAATGCTGCTGCTTTCGGATCCAAAAGAATGATTGATTTCTGTCACAGGTACGGAATTACGCTTGGACATTCAACTGCCTATTACCCCCAGGGTAATGGCCTAGCTGAATCATCAAATAAAAGCCTGGTTACAATCATTAAGAAGCTGCTGGAAGAAAACAAAAGAGTCCTCCATTTTATCCACATGTTGTTGTGCTGTTGTAGGCTCTTTAGCAGGGAAATGTGGGATTTTAGATTGATAATCATTTGGTAAGGGTAGTAAAGGCTGAGGTAAAACTAGAGGCGCATACCAGGCTGCCATGATGATGTTCTGATGAGGTATAGGATTGGCTTGAGTAGCTGGTAGTTGGATGACAGGGATGGTAGGACCAGCCGAAGTCTGTTGAGCAGACCTAGGGTGAGAAAGCCCCGAGTTTTGGAGAAAGTGGGGATCAGGTGGTGTGGAAGGAGGGGTTTCGCTGTCCCTAGTGTCTAGCTGGTCTGAAACACTGAATGACCTAGTTATAGGTAATCTGTTTTGAAGGTCTAGGTCGAAGGAAGGTTCTGATAGAGCTGCAAGATCTTCTGGTGCAGAATTAGCTCTAGGAATGTTGCTGGAAATAGTTGATCTCCTACTCACGGGTGTATAGTGACTTCGGGATTATCAAGCTGTTTCGGGTGGGTTTGAGAAACTCTTGTATGAATGGTTACGCCAGGCAGTTATTTGTGTGGCCTACTTATTATTATTTTCTCTTGTAGTCAATACTTGGGAGGCCGGGTCTCCACTGACAGGTCTTCATTATACTGGGAGGCGGTGGTCTCCGGTGGAGTCGTGACGATGTGAAACCAAGATGTCGCGGGCCTCTGATCACCCGGTGAGTCATAGATTTAGGAACAATGGAGTCGCCAGGTGGATGGTTTAGGATGATTCTAGGGTACACTGTCCACCACAGTGCTCACCGTCAAAAGTGTGACTTACCGTCAACCTAGCTAGAGTTCTAAGTTTCTGAGGTTGTTTGAAATGAGAAGCACTCAGAGTCCCCAGTGGAGTCGCCATTATGTTGGGGTTCCCATGTTTTGGCCAGGTTGACAGAGACCAAAAGATGAGACAACATAGAACCACCTTCAGACCTTAGGATCTAGCCCTCCTAGGTCCAGAGAGGGATCTTTCTATGATTATCAAAGGATATATGTCCTTGAAGTTCTAAA
Organism: Pinus albicaulis; assembly: GCA_034641835.2. NCBI lineage: Eukaryota > Viridiplantae > Streptophyta > Pinopsida > Pinales > Pinaceae > Pinus > Pinus albicaulis. The sequence goes on from CM076584.1 coordinate 501,417,303, forward strand.
TTATGGTTTTAGGCTAGTTATAGGCTAGAGGTTGTTTGTTTGATTGTTTGAGTTTGGTTGTTGAGAATCAGGAAGGAAGGTTTCATCATAAGACAAGGATGGGTAAAGAAGGAAGCTAGGCAAAGGTAGATAACTCAGGGAACATTAAGGCCATTGGGCAATGGAGTCAAGAAAGGATTTACTTATGTTCAATGTGTAAGCTTCAATTGGGCTAGTCATCTAGAGCATTTGGATCTTATAGACTGATTGGTGGGATGGAACACTAAGTGATGAGAATGAAAGATGGAAAGCCATCTGATTCTGTCTATAGATCAGGCCAGAGGTCATTTAACTCCAGGCCTGCTTGGACAAAACCATAGGCGACACAAGGGATCTTGAAAAGGTTTATATGGAAGGGAAGGTTATGAAGAGGCAGCGACAGGCTTTACACCTCCCAATGTTCCTAACCTCTTTCAGTTAAATATTAACAAAAACATCTGAATACTGATTTCACCAACTTGCACATCAGAGAGTAGGCAATAATCATCCACTACACTGGTTTAGTCAATTAAAAACAATATTCAGACACACATATGAGCAGAAAATATTCAAGACTGAGAGAGCTGGGATATAAGGTACCTAACAAGGTTAAATCTTATATCATGCATTCAGATGAAATGGAGATAAAACATCATCAAGCTGTAGATCGAAGGGATCAATGGCTTGTATCTGTAAACACTACACCAATCAGGTACATCACTGCCCAAAGCTTTTACATTCAGCCTGAATAAATCATATTTCTCAGCCTATCATACAACTGTTACACAGGAAACTTGGCTCGGGACAAAATGCTTGCAGTTCGCTGATAAAACCAACAACAACCAACCCCCTTACAATGTTCTTGCTGTGCTTTTATAACAAAGGATGATCCTCAGATCGACCCAGGAGGTAGGTGCCCATTGAATGTTACATTTAAGCATAATAATGAATGCAGGGCCGAGGCCCATCCTGCTTGAGAATGCTGAATATTTATTTCGCTCTCCTCCTCTTAGTAAGAGAACGATCTGCTTCAGATTTGATCTTGACATTTCGGGCTCGTTGTACTCCAGGTGATTTGAATTCGGGAAAGGATAAGCTACTAGGAGGGTCTGTCTCATAAATGCCTGACTGTCTTTGAGTTGTAGTTTGATGGAAAAAATCCTTCAGGGGCATTCTGCATAATAAAAACAGTATGGATGCCTTGTCCTGGACGAAAAACACTTTGCTGACGGAAACCCTGATATTACCTTTGTCTGCGCTTGGAGTCTGTGATCCTCTGTTCTGCCCTGCTGAAATGAATGAACTGGACGGAGGTCAGCATGGCCCTCCATGCTTCTTTAATGCTGCCGGACTGTCTGGAATGAGCTTCAGTCAGCGTTCTTGGTTTTCCTGGGCTCGAGAAACATGGAGGACGCTGCGGGAAGGTGTACTTTCTGGAATAAACGCGCTCAGCTGTAGGTGGCGCAATCATGACTTGCTGGTGCGCTCTTAATATTTCAAATTGGATCTTAATCCATTGATCACGAGATTTTCACTTTAAATTTCCAATTACAGGCTCGAATCCCACAAATCTGTCCCTGCTGTCTCGTTTGGCCGCTGAATGGCCTCTCTGTGCTACCTGCATAGTGAAATAAACTCATCAAAGAGCCCGGGCAGTGGTGGAGAAATGCAGTGGAGGTGGAGAGATGGTGGAGCGATGGCGGAACAGCGAAAAATGGCGGAGAAATGGTCGCACAGTGTACAGCCCAAAGATTACCGTTTGGGCGAATTACACAGGAAAACACAAAAATAATGAACGGATATATGGAGTGGGACCCGGTGGAGGCGGAGGGTGATTTAAATTTGAACCGTCAGATCTTGGAGGAATGGACGGCCATGATGCAATCGCACCATCGCGATCGAAGCGCACAGCACAAAAGTTCCGATTGCGATTGAACTTGGAGATGCGATTGAACCAGGACCGTTGATCTGCGGGACGATGGACGGCTATGATCGAATCGGAGGGGAAACAAGAGGACTTGCAATCAGCGATCGGAGCGCTGTTGCGATTGAGCGCAGACCGTAGATCTGGGTGGAAACGGACGGTGGAGATTTAATTGGAAGGGCAATGCGATCGAGAGAGGACTGTGATCGGAAGCTGCGATGACCGTTGGATCTGGGGAGAATGGACGGCTGCGATGTAATCGGAGGATCTCAATCGGGAGGTGCGCGATGAGTGTTGCGATTGCGATCGGAGGGACGGGTGTGATTGAGCGCTGACCGTCGGATCGACGGGAGATCAACGACCAGGATTTAATCGAGGCACGCAATCGGAGGAGGAGCAGAGGGACTTGCGATCAGCGGAGGGCCGTCGGATCGCGGGGCAGATGGACGGCTGCGATTAAATCGGAGGGGAAACAAAGGACTTGCGATCAGCGATCGGAGCGCTGCTGCGATTGAGCGCCAACCGTTGGATCGTGGAACAAACGAACGGCCAGGATTGAATCGGGGCGTCGGGAGAAGGGCTTGCGATCGGCGATCGGGCGGGGGTGCGATTGGTGGAGGACCGTCAGATCGTGGGGAGATCAACGGTGGAGATGTAATCGGGGCGTGCAATCGGAGGAGGAGCAGAAGGCTTTGCGATCAGCAGAGGGCCGTCGGATCGGAAAGGGGATGGATGGCCAGGATCTAATCGGAAGATTTCGATCGGGGCGGCGCTCATGCGACTTGCGATTGCGATCGGGGGGGCCTTGCGATTAGCGCTCCACCGTCGATCTGTGGGTCGAATCAACGGTTCAGAACAGGGCGGAGGTTTTTACGTTATAATTTAATCGCATCGGGGTTTCTGCTATTACAAAGGGTTTTTCCCCCCCCGCCGATGATTCTGATTGCGATTGGCTCCGGGACTTAAGCGCTTGGTCCTGGGAAGGGTCACGTGGGGAAGTGGTTTGAAAGGGGCCTACGGGAAAGGGGCCATGCCTTATATTAAGGTCGGAAAGAGGGTTTTTTAGCCCATTTAATGGATTTTAAAGGTGAAGGAGGGGAACGATAGAGAAATAGAGGGGAAAGAAGGGAAAACCAAGGGTAGGGGAGGAGTTTAAAGGGGATTTTGGGGAATTTGAGGAGTAAATGGGGAAATAGAAGGGGAGAAAAATGAGGGATAAAAAGAGGTTAGATGGGGGAAAAATAAAGGGGGGAGGGAGTCTTCGGGCATTTCTTCATCAACAGAGAGGCTTTTAAAGGGAAAACAGCAGAGGGGGAACCATCAAAGGATAAAGGGCACAAAGGGGCTTCAAGGAGGCTGTAGTTCAGGGGAAATGCATTCCTTGAAGACTCAGCAACAAATTAGCCCCCTAATTGCTTGTCAAAATTTCATAGGGGGGCTAACAGAATCTATGATTTCCTCGAGGATAGATCATTTGAGAAAGGAAAGGTACTAACACTTTTTAAGGATAAGATAGGTATACAAGAAAACAGTGGTCGAAGAGGACCAATATTAAAAGAAATATTACAGGAAATCACATGAGAAATTTTGGAACCGACCTGTTTCGAACTACTGACTATAGTTCATCATCACGATACTGAAGTCTGGCTGATCCAAATATCCAATTTTATAACAGGTAGAGAGAAGCAATGGTCAAAACCTATGGAAAAAAATATAAATGTTAAAAACGGTCAAAAATAAAAATAAGTAAATAAAAATATAAATATAAAAATATAAAAATCTCATCCTAAAGTAATAAAATAATAAATAAAGACTATAAAAATACATAAAATAATAAAACTTAAAACTAATGAAACATCTAAAATCATAAAAATAAAGACTAAGTGAAAAATAAATAAATAAATAAAATAAAATAAAAATAAAAAATAGCTAAATAGATCAACTATATATATATATATATAAAGAATTACATAAAAAGAATAAAACAATAATACTAACTAAGAAGAAATTATAATAAAACTATGTTAGCAATAGAATTAAAATATGAAGAAAAAAAAACATAGGGAAACAAAAAGAGAGGAAAACACAAGAGGAAGGACCCCTACTGGGAGCAAAGAGATGGAATCCAACAACTGCTAACTTTCCACCCGTCATCCCTATTCAACGTACGGGGCCTCTTCTCGATCTCAATAGCTTCCCTAAATTTATGGCGATGGAAATGCTCAACCCTAGCAAGGACTCTGGATTCTTCCATACAAATGTGATGCTTCGTCTTCTCGGCATGCTCAACTAGAGCTGAGGACTTCGTTCTACCATGCCTAATATCCACGGAATTCTCTTGAATCCTTTTATTAATCGACCGACCTGTTTCACCAATGTAGGGAATCCCACAGGAGCATTGGATAAAATAAACACCTTTCATGCTTTTGGGGTCTAATGGGTCTTTAACCGATTTAAGGGAACCACGAATGGTGTTCAAAGGTTTAAAATAGGAAGAGATCTTATGCTTCCTTAAAATCCGATTGATCTTGTCAGTGGTACCTTGTATAAAAGGAAAATGAACCCTACTGACAAAATCATCTTTTACATTATTTTGATTCAGACCTCTTCTAGCATTCATGAAAGCCTTTAAACCCTGACTTTTACTATAGCCATTCTCTTCAAAGACCCTAAGGAGATGGGCCTTCTCTTCATCTAAATGATCCTTATCTAAAATTCTAAGAGCTCTCGTGGCTAAAGTATTAAGGACTCCAAATTTCTGAGCTGGAAGATGATAAGAACAAGAATGCAAATATTTCTAAGTGTGAGTTTTCTTCCAAAAAACACGATGTGAGAAGGAGCCATTATTATTTCTAGAGATGAGAACATCAAGGAAAGGAAGGCTTCCATCAGTCTCTGTTTCCATCGTGAACTTAATGGAGTCAGATTGATTATTCAGGTGTTGATGAAAAGAATCTAACTCTTGACAGCCATGAAACCAGTTATGAAGGTGTCATCCACAAACCATTTCCAAACCTTGGGTTTAAAATGAGCAGAAGCCAAAGCTTTAGATTCAAGATCTTCCATAAAAAGGTTAGCAACCACAAGGGAGAGAGGCGAACCCATTGCAACACCACAGGTTTTCTCATAAAATTCTCCATCAAAACTAAAAAAGGTTGAGGTAAGGAAAATTTCTACCAAGTTTGCAGTATCAGGATCAGTGATACGCTTGATTACTTCCACTTCCTCCCTGATAGGGATATTCGTATAAAGAGAAACAACATCAAAACTAACCAGAGAGTCATCTGGTTCGCATTCCCAGATTTTTAACTCTTCGACAAAAGAAGTAGAATCTTTCATGAAAGAATCTGAATGACCAACCAGAGGCTTTAGCTTGCGTGCCAAATACTTCGCTAGGAGATAAGTGGGCCCACCAATAGTATTAACAATGCGTCTAAGAGGAACACCCTCTTTATGAATCTTAGGGAGCCCATAAATCCTAGGGGTGATAGGATTTCTTTCAATGAGCTTCTGGCTCATGGAACCCACAGTGCTACTGGATTTAATAGCATTTGCCACAATCTTAGAGACTTTATTAATAGGGTTCTTAGAGAGCTTCTTGTAACTCCCACTATTACAAATATGGTCAAGCATCTTTGCTTTATAATCCTCTTTATTCATGATTACAATAGCGCCACCCTTATCAGCCTTGAGGACAGTAATATCAGGGTTCTGATTAAGATACTAAAGACCCATAAATCCTATCACCCATATTTCTGCAACAACTCCTGAATCTACCTCTTGATTTCGTTGTTCTCCATAACAGAATGCGGATAGATTGTGTTAGGTTCCCGTGATTTGTTAGATTGGTGAGATCAAATGCACAAGTTAACATCAGACCAGTCTTTGGATTCCTAGGACCTAGCCTTCCTGGACTCAGAGAGGGCTCTCTCTATTTTGTGCAAAGGATGTGAACTTGTTTTCTTTTAGGGTTTTATTTTAAGCTAGTTGTTAAGTGTAGGGTTTGTTTGTTTGTTTTGGTTGGGTAAGATGATCAAGTAGAATAGATAGAGTGAGTAATATTCAAATCATTGGGCTATGGAGTCAATAAAATTCATGGAAAGTTTCAACAATAAATCAAGGTGGATCACAGGGACAATCTAGCATGGTTAGATGGATTCTCAAGGTTTTTGTGAAGTGAAATGAACATAAAGTTTGTGAAACAAAGTAGGGAAAAGGGCAATCAAGAGTCCTTTATCATGTACTTAAAAAAATGAGGACTTCAACACTATTTAGCATGAAGAAGAAATCAATAAACAAGGCACACCAATAACTCTTTGATTCAACTTAAGCAAATAAGCATTTCAGACATACAATCCAATGAAATATTGAAGGCGGGAAACTCATTTAACTTCTAGTGATTTCACCTTCAAGGTTAGAAAACATTCAAGATAAACATATAACTTTAATCAAAGAAGAGGGAATGCCTAAACATCATTGATCATAGCTATGAAGACCTCCAAAACAATTATTAAAGCATGGACAAAGGGTATGATCGAAACATAGCCTCTTTGGCAAACCTATACAATGGTACTTTAGAGAGAGACCTCAAGAACAATGTTTAGAGACATCAAACAAGCAGGGATAACCATAAATCATATTTGATACCTAATATATTAAACCATTAATGAAATAAACAAGCTTGGGAGGTCTAGAGAGCAATTAAGAATTCTCTAAAATGGCCCAGCAGAGGAAAACATAGAGGCAGTGAAGAACAAATAAAGCTAAAGTTCCTTTGAAAACATTTCTTAGCCTAAAACCTTTGTCCTACTAAAATTTAGAAGGATGAAACACAATGATACATGAGAAAACAATAACTTAATATAATCACATCACCATTAACCAAGCTAAGGGATCCTGCAAGCAGCCTTCTCCATCATCAATCAAGACAAGACATTCACAAACTCCACAACACCAATTTCTTCTCCAATCTCCAAAAAAACTATGTATTGCTCCAAAGAGTCATCAAATTCCAACATTTTACAATGAAGCCCTCATGCTCTATTTATCTATAAAAGGAGGGTAAAAACGCTAAATAGGGTTTGAAAATGTCAAAATCATCCATAAATGCCATTTATGCCCAAGAGACCATGCAAGGCCCAAGGCACAAAGTATCTCATTAAATTAATGGCAAAAATAACTCCTAGCACCTAATTTTGGATTGATTTGACTCAAAAAAAATCAAAATATAATTTTTCAATAAATGAGTGTCTTTTGTTGACTTTTGGCCAAAAATGCACAATTTGGTCTGAACGCACAACACCTTCCGAGGCAGAAAATAGGTCCACTTTCAGCCAAGTTTTGGTGACCTTCCCAATGTTGGAATTTGCTCCGTGATGGCTCGTTGGAAATATGGTTGAGTCTAATTTCTAAATATACCATTGGTTTTCTGATTGAGCTCCATTTACCTGTCCAAAAGAAAAAATTTCCAAGGCTGCTCTAGGCACAGCGCCAAGTCTGAAAATGAGGCAGAAAGGTGAAAAATGAGGTGTTTTTTGGCCTTTTGAGTGGTCAAAAATGCTCCAAATGCTTTGAAATTTGGTGAGAATAATGTACAAGTCATCAGGATTCCAAAAATTTAAATTTCTCACTCTGAATATGCCTGAGATGAAAGCGTAGCGCCAGGGGTGTTGCACTTAGAGGCCTCCAAATTCATAAAAAACCAAAAATTGTCAAAATTCTCTCAAATTTGGTGGATGTGTGCCTCATGGGTTTTGAGAGACCTATAGAGAAACTTGTGCCAAAATTCCAAGGTTAGCTTGTCCTTTTGCCTCTTTTAGTGCTTGGATCTTGGTTTGGGCCTTCTTGAGTTTAGCCCTTGCAACTTGGTTTCTCCGGGCATAATGCTTGGTCATCCTCCTTTGGAGATCAAGATCCTTGTTAGATTTCTTCAATTTAGCCTCCAAGTGTATGTTTTCTCTTTCCAACCAAGGCTCTTTATCATGTCCTATCTCCATGGACAACAGCTCATCTAGAGGGAGCTACTCTGCTAAGACTGATTGATGTTCCGTTTGTGTTTCCAATTCCTTCTTCAACCCCATGGTTCTAGGTCTCCTCCTAGACTGTCCTTTCTCATCCTCACTCTCTCCATAAGTGCCCATGAACTCTTCTAGATTTACCTATTCCCTTTGTGCTTCTTTTTGGGCCTTGATGGCTCTAGCCTCATAAATTTCAATTTGTGCTCCTAGCTTCCTGTTCTCCTTGTCAAGGGCATCATTTACACTCTTGGCCCTATTCAGATTAGCTTGAAGGTCTTCAATGAGGGAATTTTTTTTCTGGATGAGAAATTTTGAGATCCTTGCTTCATTCTCCTCATCACTTTCCACCTAAACGATTTCAAAATCCCTCTCAACCTCATGATCTTCTTCTTCCTTTACCTTTTGTTTTCCTTTGTCTAGTGGCTGAGCTGAGGTGGATGGCATGGTCCCTTGCCTTTTGGAGGCAACAAACACAAGCCTTGGCCCTCTTTGATATGTCAATGGAAGAATTCTGCTTGTGATCCTTGATGTTTTCATCAAACTCTTCTTTTTCATCATTAGTCTCATCCGTCATCATATTTTCTACTTCATCATTTTCATTTTGTTCATCATTGAAGCTGCTTTCCTCTCCACTAATGTGATCTTTATTTTCATTATTACCCTTTTCACTTTTCTCACTGTCTTCATGACTTTCATGACCTTTGTCCTCCTTGTTGTCCTGTTCATTTCCTTCTTCTTCATCATCCTCTGTATCACTTCCCTTTTCTTTATCATTTTCTGCCTCTTCATCACTTTCTACCTCTACCTCTTCATCATTTTCTGTCTCTTCATCACTTTCTGCCTCTTTGTCAATATTTTTCTCACTGCCCTTTTCTTCATTATTTTCCTCTGTCTCTTCTTCATCATCCTCCTCTACCTTTTCTTCATCATCCTCCTCTGCCTCTTCATCATTTGTCTCTTCCTCATCATCTTTCTCTTCCTCATCATCCTCTGCCTCTTCTTCATCATTGACCTCTTTTTCACTGTCCTCTTCTTGATCTGATGCTTTAGGAGAAGATGAGGAAGGGAGGTTTTCTTGAGGGGAGGACTCATGTGCACATAATGAGTCATGTTCAGTGGGGGGTGATGGAGGAGTGGAGGGAGGTGGATGAGATGATGAGGGTAAACTAGGCTGATGATGAGGTTGTGGGCTTGTGAATATCTCATGAGCTATGAACACATCCCAAGGTATGCCTTTTTTCTCTAAATGATGTAGTACCACCATCTTGATCAAGGAGTGGTGGAACAAACTATGCATTTTCTGGTTACAACTCCTCCTTCAGACAATAGAAGACATCTTGTCTATACTCCTATACAAGTAATAGGGAAAATGAAGCATCTTGACCCTAGTGAAATCCATGAGTAATCTGACATGGTAGCAGGAAAATGAAGCATCTTGACCCTAGTGAAATGCATGAGTAATCTGACATGGTAGCAGTAGAGCCTGGAGTATCTCCCCTCACATGTAAAGTATTTCATGATGACCTTCATTAGGGGTGCGTACCTCTCTAGTAAGTGTGAGAAAGGGAAAATAGACTTGCAGCCCTCTTTATACCTAGGCTTAAAGAAAGGATCATAGAAACTCATGTCCAAATTTTCCCTTTTGAACCATTTCTCACAAACATCAGGAAGTCTAGTAGCCTGAGCAATGGTATCTGATGATAGCTCAAATTCTATCCCTGCAAGCCTTGACTATTTGTTGTGTAGGTTGAGGACAAAAAACCTAGTGAGTTTAGGGTGACTTTACACTTGTTTTACCTTTTCACAAAACTAAAAACACCCCACATTTTGAAAGCATGTGAAAATCATGGGGGAAGAAGTAATCTCCACTATGTCTTGGGGTTCAAATCTGTTAACCTTCCCACCCTTATGCTTTGGCCTCATAGGCATTCGACCTCCTTCACCCCTCATACTTCCTTCTTCTCCTGACATGATGACAAGGGTTTCCTTTAGACAAACTCAGGCCTACTTGTGAAACTGAGGTAGGAGGAGTGAAAAGAAATGATGGTGAGGGCAACTCTTGCAAACAAGTGAGATGGAGGTGGATTTATGACTAATTTTTTTTAGCTTGGAGGAGGGCTTAACTTGAATTGATTGCAGCTACCCTAATTCACACTCCCCTTAACTGATAATTTTTTGTTTCGAGGTCAAAAAAGGCCTTCTCCAAGAGGAAATAGGGATTCTATTCTTTAGGTTAGTGACCAATTTCTTTAACCATTAAAAAAAAAACCACTTGGAGGAGGGGGAAAAATTTCCACTTACCAAATTTTTTGACTCTTTTGCAGGTTTTTGGAAGTAGCTTGGAAGGGTGTTTTTCATCAATTTTCGAAATTTTGCAAGCAAAAGAGGCCTTTTCGCCCTAAGCATAGTGCCGGGCATAAACCTAGGGGAGTCGGGTGCTCTTGGGCACAGCGCCACCTGCATGCAGGTCTGTTGGGCTCCTCAGCGCAACGTTGCATGAGTCGTGCAGGTTTTTCCTATCTCCTGGGCGCAGCACCAGGTAGAAATGGGCCTGTCGGGTTGCTTTAAGCATAGCATTGTCCACGTACAAGCCTCCCTCTCTCTTCCAGTCAAGTAAAACTGGGTGAACGCGTAGCGCCCACCTCTAAGCGTAGCGCACTCCGCTCTAGGCGCAATGCAATGTAAATTTATACTATGATTTCTCTTCTGCTCCAAAGCACAGTGCTAGTGACTTTGCTCGATTTTTCCTGAAACTCAGAAAAATTATCCCTTGACTGCTTTTTTTCTCTTTTCAATGGTAAGATGAGATGGGAGGAAAACAAAGAAGGCCCTTTATACCCTTTTAGGTAAATAAATTAAACTTAAAAACCCACTTTGCTAAGGTTTCATTCCTCTGTTTCACTTTTACTAATTTATAATTTTGAGCTTTTTTTCAACAGGTGTCTAAAAGTAATTCCAGTGGTATTTTCTCCTTTCTAACCATTTCCTTTGTTGTTTCTTTAGATCACTGACATGATAGATTTTGACCTCCTTTGACCTATTTGTGTCTTTATCACTTTTCTTTGTATATTTTTTGCTTGAGTCTCATGTTTTACTATGTTTGGGCCATGTTCATGCCTTTCAACCACTTTCATAAATTTTTAGGCACTTTGCATGGTGACAACATCCTTAGGACTTCCTTGTTTTATCTTGGAGATCAAATAGCCTTTTTCATTGAGGAGTGACTGTGATGACAGATACCACAGCTTTCATAATCATGTATTCCATCTCCCTTTGGACACTTCTGATCTGCAGGTGCCATGTCATATTGATTTAGCTCTGATGTTTCTTGGTGTTTGACACATTTTAGTTACACCACAGCAACTCCATAATCAGTTTGTCTTTTCATCCTAAAAATCAGCCCTATGCTTTTATCCCTTTGATCATTTGAGTGCAAATGACTGAAAATGAAGGCTTAGCCTTCTTCATATTGATACTCTTTGCATTATTTCTTTTTGAGGCAGTAAAAAACAAATTTACCTTGCCAAACCCTAGAATGACACACACAGTAGTTCCTTGAAATCTTCTTCTGCTAGCAATGATGGAGGCCTATCATTCTACTTCATCTCCCTTGTCTATATTTCCAAAACCTTAGGCTTATGGGTTGCTTGAGAAGAATCATTAGTGTTGTCTTCTAAGTTCTCTATATCCCTTTAAAGTTCACTCATTTCGGTTCAGTTCACCTCACCTTTTTCCCTTCTTCATTTATAACTTCTAAAAATCTTCAGTTCATGCTTGGTTGTGCTGGTGTGCCTCTACACATGTGATTTGCTGCATTGGCTTTTCTTGGCATACTGTTGGTCCAATCAGTCCTTGGAACCCTGATTTTCTCCTTGAATATAAGTTGCTTCATTTTTCTTTGTTGTGGATGACCTTTAATGAGTAGCAGGCCTCTTACCTTACCTATTTCTTTGTTGATAGCCACCTTGAAACTCCTGCAGAAATGTCAAAATGAACAGTTTTCCTTTTGCAAAATTTTGTCCTTGGCGAAGCAGTACTCCTTGAAGTTTTCTTGATCTGACTTGGACAAACAGGTGTTGACCTTCTTTCACATTTAATTCAGCTTCTAGCACATGAAAAATAGTGATTTAGAATACCAAATATAACCCTACAACCTATGAAACCCTAGTGACCTAGTGGAAAACTCTTTGACTTGGTCTTTGACTGAAAACTTGGCTTAGGGTCCTTAAGTATGAAAAATAGAGTTTTTTACAAATTGATGTATTGAAGATCCAAAATCCAATGTACTTGATTTATCTAAAGAGCCTTGAGAAGTATCTTTAATACCATCAATGCTTGAGGCATTTGATGAACATGAGAAAGGGTAGGATGTTTGGCAATATTAGATGGAAAGTAGAAAGGTTAAGCATAGGAAAAACAGAGCATTGAGGCTATGGGTATGAAAATGGGACAAAGATGAGTGGCATGAGCCCATGAGAGGTCCTCTAGGAATGATAGGCTAACCAGGGAATGGCAAAGTAGTGAGATAATGAAAAATCTATCTTAAGGATAATGAAAGCAGTGAGATTTCTAAAACTCACAATATTCATGAATCTTGTTTTTAGAAATTTAGGACAAGTATTTAGTCATCTACAAAATAGAAAAAATACTGATGACTAGCAGATTGGTCCATTAGGAAGTGGCACACCTGGGGTCATATCGATGGGATGTTTGACCTAACAGTTCAGAGGCACCCCTACAGGTGCGGTGAAAATGTCCTTGTACTCCTCCACAACCTTTTCCATTTTTTGTTTTCGTGTAGAGGAGCCATTTTTGGAGGTCGTGGCCACAGTCTTCTTCTTACCCTGATGGTGGATCATCTGGAAAACCAATTTTCTGGTTTTGGAAATGAGATAACTGCATTTTTTTGCAGTAACCAAAGAGATGGCAGTAGGTGGTGCTACCTTTGGTATCCTGTACAACATATTTCCCAAGGTAACAATAATAGTGCAAGTCCAAGAGTCATACACAACATTTCGCTTCCATAAGTATGTTTTGCCTAATAATACATCAAAAATATAAAGAGGAGAAATGTCACATAATACCTCATCTATGAAGGGCTTGATGTTGTAGGGAAGGCAACACTACTGGCTGACACAAAGATCCCATCCTTTGCGAAGCCACTTGATGGTGTACTGTTAGTGTGTTGTGGTCAAAAAGCCCAGCTGCTTCATGAACTCTGCTGAAATGAGGTTCTTTTGGATCCCGCTGTCAAAAATGAAATGTAGCAGGGAACCCTTTACCCACATCTAGGAATGGAAGAGGTGCTCCCCTCCTCTAGATCTTCCGATTTCTCCTTATGGATCTTTGTGGTGGAAACAGTGGCATTAGGACACACATCAATAATCTTCTTCCCTTTTTTATTCCCCTTGTCGGGTTTTAATTCAGAGTCGAAGCATGCATCCAATTCACAAGCCTTCCGCTCGGGCACTAGTGACTACTTTGCCCAACACTCACTTGTATTGTGAGTGTACTCTTATGGAACTCACACCACTTTAACGTGTCCTTATTTGGCTTCGTGGTGTTTTTCTTTTCTTGCGGATTTGGTGGGTTATCCTGGGCCGCACCACCTTGGATTTTTCCTTTGTTTTAAGGTTTGGGGGCACCTTTCCCTTGCTTCTAATTCATAGATCCAAATTATTGCTTCTTCTATTTCAAATTCTTCTCAATCTTGGTAGCATATCGGTATGCTTCACCAAGCGAGGAGATGTCGAGGACATCCATTTCCTTTTGAATGTATCTGTGTAGACAACTACGGTACTTCAACACCAAATGTTTCTATGAATCTTTGATACCCAATTTTGTGTGTAGGGTATGAAAAAGATTCGTCAGCTCATGCACATCTTGATCCCTTTGCTACCGCAACGTAGTCCATTATATGTACTTTTCCTCATAGCTCCCCATGAGATAATATTGTTCCTTGATGGAATATTAGAAAGAATCCCAAGTGAGTGAGGCCAAAAATACAGAGGGTTCCCTCTCGTCCTTTTGATCACAATAGGTTTCCCACCAATCCTTGACATGGGGGGCAAATTTGAGGAGTGCAAAATTAATATTTTACTAGTTGGAAAATTCATGAACTAAGAAATACCCTTCTAATGGATTTAACCATTTATCTATGACATCTTCATCTATTTAGTCCTCATATATGGGAATGTCAAAGTTTACTTGTACCTGGTCCCTGGTGAGCCACTTGCCCTGGTGAAGGAGTTGGCCTACTTTGACAACTTGACATAGTTGGATCCTATGTTGGTGGGTGATCTTGATTGTGTGTCCATGATCCGATCAGTTGTGGCTTGTTCCATGCAGTATGGGTTTAACTTTGTTGATGTGAGTTGTTCTGCCATGTTGGATGTGTCCAGTAGAGGTGGAAAGTAGGGATGAAGGCGGTCCACATTGAACATTGGGTGAAGACCAAGGAATGATGGAATACTGAGCTCGAAGGTAATATCCCCTAAAATCTTGGTGATGGTGTATGGCCTATATTAGAGTGAGTGAAGCTTGCAGTGGGGTCTAGCGAGGCGGTCCTTCTACAAATGTAGCCATACTCTTCTTGCCCACATGAAAGTTTTGTGGCACCTGATGTTCATCATGTCATTGTTTGTACTTAAAATTGGCTCTATCTAGTATGTCATGAACATGTTGGTGGATGTTATGAATGAGATCAATGAATTTTTTCGCCTAGTCAGCTTTATACTAAACATGAGCTGAATCGGCTTGAGTAGCCGCAAATGGCATGGCTACGTCAATGGGACATAGTGGTTGGAATCCCAAGCCCACCTGAAAGGGGTTGTTTTCGGTTGAGTTGTGGAGAGCCCAGTTGTATCTCTTATATACATAGGGGAGTCTCTCATCCCATGTGCATGGATTCTTTAAGTTGTACATGTGCAGAATGTGTACGATTCTCCTGTTGATGACATTTTTCTACCCATCAATTTGGGGATGGAAAACTATGGACTTGGTCAGCTTGGTGTCTAGCATTGACCAAAGGCTGGACCAAAATGTACTGAGGAACCTATTGTCTTGATCTGATATGACAGATAGTGGGATCCCAAAGTGTACCCATACTCGTTCAAAGAAGAGTTTAGAAGTGCCTTCTGTTGTGATATTCTTCTTGTAGGTCGTCATTATGGCCATCTTCAAGAATCTGTCGACGACCATGAAAACACAGTCATTTCCATGCTTAGTAGAAGGAACACATGACATCTAATCCATGGATATGGATTCCCAAGGTCGACTAGGGGTAGGAAGTGGAGTAGTTGGTTTTGGAATGGCGCAGGCAGTGCAGGATATGATGTACTTCTCGACATCCTGTCGAAGGTTAGGCTAAAAGAGATACTTCTGTAGTGCTTCCACTATTTTCTTGACCCCTAAATTCCCAGTGACTTCACTGTAGTGCGCTTCAAAAATAATATTGTCACGCTCACTTGAAGGAACACAAATGTGTCCCAGGTGACATAGCAGTGCATCCTGGAGGTGAAAATTTGGAAATTTCTTACCCTCCAAGAGCATCTTGTATGTGTGGCTGAATTCTGGATCACTCTTGTAGAGAAGCGGTCAATCAGAAGTCTCATTCCCACAAGAGTTGAGCACGGTGGTTAGTGCCACGATTGGTGGTCGTCTGAGACAGTTTGCAACATTTTTAGTGTTTCCCTTCTTTTACTTGATGTTCAAATGAAATTTTTATATATATGTGGCAAACTTCTAATGGATATCATTTTGCAACTTCCCTTGTGTCTGTATGAACAGCAGGGGTCGATGGTCTATGTGGATGATCGTTTCCTTCCCCAAAATGTAATGCTTTAATTTTTGGAAAGCCTGCACAATGGAAAACATCTCTTTGTCATAAGTGGTATATTTCTGGATTGTGTTGAATAATGTCTCACTGTGATATGCCACTAGATTCCCCTGTTGAGTAAGAACTTCCCCAATATCATAGTCAGAGGCATCTATCTCGATCTCAAATGGTTGTTTCAATTCTAGTAATGTGAGCATTGGGGCATAGCAGAGGCGATGTTTCAACTCTGCGAATACCTTATGTTGATATTTAGACCAAAATATTTTTTCTTTTTCTCCTCCCTTGGTGACTTGACTCAACGGCCAAGTGATATGAGCTAATCCAAACACGAACTTGTGGTAGAAATTAGCAAGACCTAGAAAGCTGCAGAGCTCTATTAGAGTGGTTGGGGCTGGCCAATCCTGAATGACTTGGATCTTGGCTAGATCCACATGCACCCCCCACTCATCAATAATTTATTCCAGATACTAAACCTGGGCCATGCCAGAAGTTCACTTCTCCAAATTGGCACAAAACTTGTGTTGTCGCAGTGTTTAGAGAACCTGTCGAATGTGGTGGAGGTTCTCTTCCCAATTATGGCTGAAGATCAAGATATCATCCAAGTACACTACTAAAAATTATTTGGTGAATGGGCACAAGATGTTGTCCATCAGCCTCATGAAGTTTTTGGGATCATTCGTCACCCCGAAAGGCATGACTAGCCATTCGAAAAGGCCCTCCTTGGCTTTGAAGGCAATCTTCCACTCATCGGAGGGTTTTATTGTTACCTGGTGATACCCAGACTTCAAGTTGATCTTGCTAAAATATTTTTCCCACTTGATTTGGTCCAGAAGGTCACAAATTCGTGTCATTAGGTACCTATTCTAAACAATGATCTTATTCAGCGACCGATAGTTAAAACAGAGTCTCCAAGTCCCATCCTTCTCTTACACCATCACGATCAGGCTCCCATAGTGCGATGAACTAGGCTGGATGTGATATTTCTTCAACAACTCCTGAATCTGTCTCTTGATTTCGTTGTTCACTAGAAAAAAGCACCGATATATTGGTCCATTTGGAAATGGCACACCTGGGGTCATATCAATGGGGTGTTTGACCAGACAGTTCAGAGGAACCCCTACAGGTTAGGTGAAGATCTCCTTGTACTCCTCCACAACCTTCTCAATTTGTTGTTTTCGTGCAGAGGAGCCCTGTTTGGAGGTCGTGGCCATAGTCTTCTTCCTTCCTCGAGGGTGGATCATCAGGAAAAACCAATTTCCTGGTTTTGGAGATGAGATTACTGCATTTTTTTGCAGTAACCAAAGATTTGGTGGTAGGCAGTGCTACCTCATGTATCCAGTACAACTTATTTACCAAGATAACAATAACAGTGCAAGGCTGAGACTCATACACAACATGTCGCTTCCATAAGTATGTTTGGCCTAATAATACATCACAAATATCAAGAGGAGAAATTTCACATAATACCTCATTCGTGAAGGGATTGATGTTGTAGGGAAGGCAACACTTCTAGATGACGTGGAGATCCCATCCTTGGTGAAGCCACTTGATGGTGTACGACTGTGGGTGTTTTGTGGTCGGCAAGCCCACCCGTTTCATGACCTCTGCTGAAATGAGGTTCTTTTGGATCCCGCTATCGAAAACGATTGCAGCGGTGAACCCTTTACACACATCTGGGAATGGAGGAGGCACTCCCCCTCCTCTAGATCTTTCAGTTTCTCCTTCTGGATCTTTTTGGTGGAAACGGTGGCATTAGGATATGCATCAATAATCTGCTTCCCTTTTTCATTCCCTTTGTCACGTTCTTATTCAGAGTCAGAGTTGTTGATCAATGGTTGTCATTGATGTCAACCCAAGCAGCACCAGAGGCTACCCCAATATTGCATGGGAATTTTCACCTAAAAAATTACTATATTCTAGGTCAAGAATTCTTTTGATTTTTTCTACTTGTTGAGATGTTTCTATTGATATATGGCACACCACATAATTCTTCATGGTTTGATAGATATTCATGTTTGAAGTTTGTAACCCCAATTAGTGGGCTAAAACCCCATGGGGTTGTGGAATGGGTCATTGAAAATTCAATAATTAATCATTTTTAAGCTCCTTGAATCCCTCCCACATTCACTTGTTGAAGCCCCTCTCAACCTAATCATGTATATAAATTGTGATCCTCATATCCTCCTTATGTAGGGATTTCGGTACCTGAAACAGGTCATCATGGAATTTGTGCTCTAACTTTGTTTCTACGAAGGTTCAGAAGCTAAACTTTTTATGAGGCAAAGTGGAAATCTTGAGAAAGTTCATGTAAAAATTTCAAATCAGGGTGCACAATATTTTTGAAGATATGATCTGTGGAAGTCAGTGTTTTTGCAGGCTCTTGAACTTCATCTCAAAGAAGTGACCTTGGGAAAATCATCATAACTCTCTCTCTCTCTAAGTATCGGATTGGAATTTTGTAAAACGTGGCAGATATTGCATGGACTGTAGTTTTCTCTGTATCAATTTCAGAGCCAAATGAAGAAATAGTGACACGTGGCGCGTCGTACAAGTTCTCTCTACTAAAAAAATACATAATTAGGTCATTGTAATATATTGGGTATAAATCTCACTTGAAGAATCCAAATTGAATCAAACCTATGGAATTGGAAAGAAGACTCAGAGTACTACTACAGAACCAAAAATCACATATTAGAGAGCTGAAATAACAGAGATATACCAGATTCAATATCAAGATACTAGAAGGCAAGAAAAAGCTAGATCATGTGTTGTCAAGGGCTGCAAAGGATCAGACTTTCTAGGGCAGCAAAGCAAAGCAAGGTGTAGCAGAGGGTAGCATGACAAGAGTAGAAATCAAGGTGCATAACAACAACAAGAAGTTCAGCACATGAAGCCTTCAAGTGTGCAGCACTGCATATAGTCATTGTAAAGGTATCATTGTACTAAGTCATTATAAATGCATCATTGTAAAAATTGTACAAGTGTCTATCTACCAAGAGTTGAAGAGGCGATGTCAGGAGGCCTAAAATCATCATTAGGTGGTTGTGTCATAGTTGGGGTTATGGTCTAGTGTGTCTCCTTCGTCTACATCATTTTATATCATTGTAAATTGGACCATTTTCCCTGGTACGGGAATCCATTCTTGTTTTATTCTTCTATCATTAAGGGAATTTTGAGGTCTAAAATGGGCTTCCTAAGAAAATAATAAAATAATAGCTAAACCAATAAAATAATATTTATGAATTTACAATTCACTTTTTACACGACAATCCATGTAACCATGGTTAAATTCAATTCAAAATTTGTACCAAAATAAAATTAATAAAAAAATTGTATTGATGTGACTATAATAAGAATGAGTTTTTCAAGAAAAAATCATTATCATTGAACAACTAATACATTTGTACTTAAATAAATTAAAATAAAATATAAATATAAATTCACAAATTCTTAATTATATAATATGTTATTAATTAAAATTTATAGTATTTAAATTGTATAATAACATGTAATTAATGTACTATATACAAATAATATAATATAATATTATAAATATAATATATTATTTTTTGTATGGATTTTATATTACATATTAAATTGATTTGATTTATAACATAAGAAGAAATAATATATAATATAAAAAGGAAAATAACATATATTCTATATCATTTAGATTATTTTTCATAAAATTACATATAATAATATATAATATTAATATAATCATAATGAAATGAATTGAGTTATATTTAAAATTAAAGAAAATCAGTACTGAAATAGATTTAATTTATATTTATAAGTATAATATAAGATTTACATAGATTGAAATTTAGATTTTTTTGCTACAAACTATGTTGAATCTAATATAACTTTTTTCAACATACAAAAATAATATACATTTTTTCATCATACAAAACTAAAATGTTTTTTTTTCTTTAATTTTAATATTTTTATATTGTTATCAATATTATAATAATATTTATAGAATTGATTTTTCCTAAAATTACTTACATTTTTATTTATTTTGATTTCATATGTATGATACATATGTATAGATATTATCTTATAATTAATTTGAAATTGTAATATTAAATAAAATGAGATGAATATATAATTTAAAAATAAATATAAGAAAATATACAAATATAATATTTATTCTGTAAATACATGAAGATTGTGTAGGGATATGCATTGTTTCTTTCAAAAAATATGAAATGACAATAATAATATTTTATTCAAAAAGTGTGAAATGGCATTCATTATGAGTACTTTACTTTATGACTTTAAAAGTACTTAGAGCACAACCATGGTTAACCATGAGTTTTTATCCACCATTGAGAATGTGACAAGTAAGTACATTTAACTCAATCAATGCCACCTCAACCATTAGGGATGATGTCATCCCCTAAAATGTGATTGGTTCTCATAAAGTGAATTTTGATTGTACCTTTTTCTTAGAAGGCCTATTTTAGACCTCAAAATTCCCCTAATGAGGGTGGTAGGATGGTGCTAGGCTGGTGCATGAAGTCACCAATGGGTTCAAGCCTGTGAAAACTTTAGGGTGGTAGGGTGGCACTAGGGTGAGTTGTAGCTCATTGGGTGTTGGGGCATCCGTTCAGTTGACTACTAAGTAATCTCAGGCGTTGGAGTGTCCATCTAGTGAGAGCCGGAGAAGAATTTTTTTCTAGATTATAGGAAGTTGGAGCTTTATTTTCAATTGGATTTGAATATTAAAGAATTATTGGAAAAACATTCAGGTGTTTTTTTGTCCCGGAGAGGGTTTCTGCGTTAAAAACTGTGTGCATTTGTGTTCCTTTTGTTTACTGCTATCATTGTACAAACACTAATAATAATTTAAGATTAACTAATGCTCTAATTGAAAGGAATACTGATTCACCCCCCCTCTCAGTATTTCCAACAATTGGTATCAGAGCTTAGTTCCTTCAATAGTAGTTTAACAGCTGGAAGGAGGTCATGTAGCCTACCAATAATGGTGTACCTCTGTTCAATGAAAATAATTATGCACTCTAGAAAATAAGAATGGAGTTCTATCTCTTGGCGCAAGGGTACAAAGTATGGGACACTATTCAAAATGGATTTACATCAACCGCAGATGAACAAGGTAAGAATAATTTGGTAAATGATACAAAAGAAAAGAATATTATTATCAGTGGACTTATTGAATCTACTTATCATAAGGTTTTGGGTTGTAAAACCGCCAAAAATGTTTGGGACAAGCTTGATAATATATATTCAGGTGACTCAAATGTCAAAGAAGCGAAGCTTCAAATCTATAGAGAAAAATTTGAGCAACTCAGAATGAAAGAAGATGGCAACATTGCTACATACTTCCAATATTTTGATGAAATAACTAATACTCTGGAAGGATTGGGAGAGCCAGTTGACGAGAAGACTATTATACAAAATATTCTTAGAATGTTACCAAGGAGATTAACCCAAATTTATTGGTCTTAGAATACAGTGCAAATCTGGAAAAACTCAGCAAAGAGAAATTACATGGAGTTCTCATAGCATATGAAATGAGACTTGATGAAGAAGAGGGTACTTCGCATCTAGAAATTGCATTCGTTGCATCAAAGAAAACCAATAAGGACAAACAACCTTCAATTGAAAATACATGCACCTGCAAGTGTGAATAAAAGGGAGATGATGAAGAAGGTCTTTTAGATGAATAATATGCTTACTTTACGAGAAAACTAAAAATTGGTAAGGGAAAATTCAAAGGTAAACTTCCATTGATATATTTCGGCTATGGTGAGGTTGGGATTTTCATAGCAAATTTTCCAAATAGAAGTGATGGAAAATCAAAAGGAAATAAAGGCTTTAAGAAATTAAACAAGCAAGAAAAAAAGAAAGGATCCAAAAGGAACTTTCTCTCTAAAGAAGATAGCTCATCATCTGATGAAGAAAGTGACAGTGAATAAGAAGCCAATGAGAGAGTATTGTTTATGGCCAAGCACAATAAACAAGAGGTATCAAAAAATGAAAAAGAAGGGTTGACCATAGAAGAATTTTCTAAGGAGGCAATCAGGCTTATAAAAGAGCTCAAGGCTGAGAAGATCCATTCCAATACTCTTGAAGAACAAGTTCAAGGTCTGAAAATTGAAGTTGAAGAACAAAAATGTATTGAAGAGTCACTTCAAAAGAATTTGGAAGAAAGCAACCAAGAAAGGGAAGCATTAGAAGCCGAAGTAGTCTCGCTGCGTAAGGAAGCGAAGAAGGGAAAAACTGTCCAAAACTATGCCAACAACTTAAGGGC
Source organism: Pinus albicaulis (assembly GCA_034641835.2). Taxonomy (NCBI): domain Eukaryota; kingdom Viridiplantae; phylum Streptophyta; class Pinopsida; order Pinales; family Pinaceae; genus Pinus; species Pinus albicaulis. Next base: position 501,439,376 of record CM076584.1, read on the forward strand.
ATTGGAAGAACTCATCAAAAATCAACGATCTTACAATGACAGAACTGGCCTCGGTTACAAAGAAGAAGAAGCAGGACCTTCTACAACAAAATACAATGAACCTATGAGATCTGAAATGCATGTAGACTTCATTGGACAAGATTCGCAAGAAAATCCTTGGAAGACGATTCCTCGACGAAGATTTCCATCCAGGTACCAACATATTTTTCATGGCTATTGTTATTCATGTGGAAAATTTGGTCATAAAGCTGTATAATGTCGCATGTACCCTAGGAACCAATACAATTCCCGAAGATCCTTCAAATATGAACCTCCCAGGGCTCATCTAAACATCAATAGATTTTAATATTTAAGAAATAATATGGAACGCTACAAATGTCAGAACTTTGGACACATAGCCCGAGACTGCAGAATTGAAAATCCTCCAGAAGAATCTTCGAAGCCACAGAACAAACGAACATGGAAGAAGAAGAAGACTGATAATTGTGCTCTCACTCTCAAGGCTCAAAACAACAAAGATGTGTGGTATTTTGATAGCGGTTACTCAACGCATATGACTGGATATAGAAGAAAATTTGTATCTCTGAAAGAGAAGAAGGATGGAACCGTATCATTTGGAAATGATGGATCTTCAAATGTTATAGGATCAGGTACCGTCACTCTCGGAAGCAAAGATGGTATAGCCAAAAATGTTCTATTGGTTGAAAACATGAATGACAATCTACTCAATGTTGGACAAATGTGTGATCAAGGACATACATTGCTATTCAACTCCACAAAAAGTGAAATCAGGAAATGCAGGTATGGAAAAATTGTGGTTATAGAAAGTCGAGCTCCAAACGACATATATGTTTTGGATGAAGCAACTACAGCATGTCTACTAGCTAAAGAAAATGAAAGCTGGTTATGGAACAAATGAATGGGTCACATAAACTTTGACAATCTTGTCAGGATAAGAAAAAAGGAAGCAGTACGAGAAATGCTGAAAATCTCAAAACCTTCCAACACACTATGTGAGGCCTATCGGCACGACAAGAAGACAAAAGTCCAATTTAAAACAAAATAACACTTTGCATCACATCCATTGGAATTGATACATACTGATCTATGTGGTCCTGTGAGAACAACAGGCTTAGATGGAGAATTATATTTCATGTTAATGATAGATGACTATACCAGGATGACAACCGTCAGTTTCCTAAAGAAAAAATATTAAGCATTTGAGTGCTTTAATATCTATAAGGAGTTGGTTGAAAATGAAACTCATTTGAAAATAAAGTGTCTAAGATCATATAATGGTAGAGAATTCACTTCCAAATTATTTCAGCAATACTATGACAAAAATGGAATAAAAAGACAATTTTCAACAGCATGAACACCTAAGCAAAATGGAGTTGTTGAAATAAATAATAGAACCATACAGGAAATGGGTAGAACAATGTTGAAGGACTCAAAATTGGATGAAAAATTATGGGTTCAAGCAATTGATACCACAGTCTGCATTATCAACCGAATTCTTCTCAGAAATAATTGCAACAGGACCCCATATGAATTATGGAAAGGAAAACTAGCTAATGTAAAATATTTTATAATATTCGGAAGAAAATGTTATATCAAAAGAGAAGATCAAAATTTGGGTAAGTTTGAATCACGTGTTGATGAAGGTTTCTTTTTTGGTTACTCATGCAAAATAAAGGCCTATAAATGATATAATCTAAGATGAAAACAGATAGTGGAGAGCATAAATGTTACATTTGACGAAGATGGTGTTCTAACGAATAATGATGAGGATCTAGAATCTTTGAAACTTGAGACAGAGGCTGAAAAATACACAGAGAAAATTCTAGAACAAGAAGCAACTATCAACCAGGAAGAAGTAAATAATGATCATCAAGATATACTAGAACAACAAGAAGAAGCTCATCCAAAGAGAACAAAAGAATGTATTCAAAAGAACCATCCATCAAATCAAATCATTGGTGACATAAATGAAGGTCAGCAGCTTCGTTCATCACAACAAGATCACATTTCTTTTCCAGAAACCTTTGAGCCTAGTAGTTTTGAGGAAGCCATCCAGAATTAACATTGGGTAGCAGCTATGATTGAAGAATTGGATCAAATCAAGAAGAATAACACCTGGGAATTAGTTCCACGACCAAAAGATAAAAATGTCATTGGGACTAAATGGGTGGTCAAGAACAAATTGAATGAAGATGGACAGGTTACCAAAAACAAAGCAAGATTGGTTTGCAAAGGCTATGCACAAGTGGAAGGAATTGATTTCCACGAAACATTTGCACCAGTTTACAGAATGGAAGCCATCCAAATGTTTCTCACCTATGGATGTTCAAGAAAAATTAAAGTCTACCAAATGGATGTTAAGTCAGCATTTCTGAATGGCGAATTAGAAGAAGAAGTTTGCATCGAACAACTTGAAGGTTTTCTACTATCAGAAAAATAAGACTATGTTTGCAGGTTAAAGAAGGTTCTATATAGTCTCAAGCAGGCTCCCAGAGCATGGTATGCTCATCTTGATGGATATCTACGTCAACAAGGGTTCAAGAAAGGTACTGTTGATAGCAATATTTATGTACAAATAGATAAAGATAATTTAACAATCATTGAAGTATATGTGGATGATATAATATTTGGTAGCAATGATGATCAACTAAGTAAGAAATTTTCTACAAATATGCAAAGTGATTTCGAGATGTCTTTACTCGGTGAGCTGACATACTTCTTAGGGCTTCAAATATCTCAGCAAGAGAAAGGAATATTTACATGTCAAACCAAGTACACCAAGGAAATCCTCAAGAAATTCAAAATGGAAGATTGCAAACCCGTCCTTACTCCAATGGTAACAGGTTGCAAATTGAGCATAGACGACTCATCTAAGGATGTGAATTAGAGGTTGTACATATCTACGATTAGTATTCTTCTATATGTAACAGCCTCCCGGCTAGATGTTATGCAATTAGTTGGACAAGTAGCAAGATTCCAAGCAATACCAAAAGAATCACATATTATTGTTGTCAAAAGAATTCTTTGATATCTAAAGGGCACAGAATAATATGGCTTGTGGTGGTAACAATATAATTATTCAAGCCTTTACAGATCCAGATTGGGTAGGAAGCATTGTTGATCGTAAGAGTACTAGTGGAGCAGCATTCTATCTAGGTGGTTGGCTCGTATCATGGTTGAGAAAAAATCAAACCTCAATCTCATTATCTACAGCGGAAGAAAAATACATTGTAGAAACAACATGTTGTAATCAAGTCCTTTAGATGAAACAAAATTTGCAAGATATTCAAGTACAATTCAGTGAACCTATTCCCATATTCTGTGACAACACCAGTTCCATCAGCATCTCCAAGAATCCTATCACATTTAGATCAAATATCATTTTCTTAGAGAATAAGTCGCTGAAAAGAATATCAAACTTGAGTATGTTGGTACAAAAGAACAAATCGTTGATATCTTCACTAAACCTTTACCTCGTGAGGCATTTGAATATCTTCGCCAGAAGCTTGGGATTCTCCCAAGTTCTCGTTATATTTTCCTTATTCATAAAATAAATGGGGATTGGAAATGTGTACAGGTCCGCAGGATGGTTGTGTGTTAGGGTGAGTTACCCTTTTCCATTGATGTCAAAGGGGGAGATAATTTTGTAGGAAGAGGTGTCATGAGCGCAAGGGGAGTTCTTGTGTTGCCATCAATGCCAAAGTGGGAGATTGTTGATCAGTGGTTGTCATTGATGTCAACCCAAGCAGCACCAAGGTCTAGTCCAATATTTCATGGGAATTTTGACCTACCAATTTACTATATTCTGGGTCAAGAATGCTTTTTATTTTTTCTACTTGTAGAGATGTTTCCGTTGATATATGGCACGCCACGTAATTCTTCACGGTTTGAGAGATATTCATGTTTGAATTTTGTAACCCTAGTTAGTGGGATAAAACCCCATGGGATTGTGGCATGGGTCATTGAAAATTCAATAATTAATAATTTTTAAGCTCCTAAAATCCCTCCCACGTTCACTTGTTGAAGCCCCTCTCAACCTATGCATTTATATAAATTTTGATCCTCATATCCTCCTTACGTACAAATTTCGCTACCTGAAACGGGTCATCGTGGAATTTGCACTCTAAATTTGTTTCTAAAAGGTTCAGAAGCTGAAATTTTTATGAGGCAAAGTGAAAATCCTGAGGAAGCTCCTGAAAAAAATTTAGATTAGGGTGCGCAACATTTTCGGAGATATGATCTGTGGAGGTCAGTGTTTTTGCAGGCTCCTTAACTTCATCTCAAAGAAGTGACCTTGGAAAAATCATCATAACTCTCTCTCTGAGTATCAAATTGGAATTCTGTCAAAATTAGAAGATAATGCATGGAGTGTAGTTTTCTCTATATTGATTTCATAGCTGAATGAAGAAACAGTGACACATGGCATGTCGTACAAGTTATCTCTACTGAAACAGTCCATAATTAGGTCATTGTCAAAGATTGGGCATAACTCTCACTTGAAGAATCCAAATTCAATCATACCTATGGAATTGGAAAGAAGACTCGGCGTACTACTACAGAACTGTAAATCACATATTGGGGAGCTGAAATAATAGAGATACACTAGATTCAATATTGAGATACTAGAAGGCAAGAAAAAGCTAGATCATGTGTTGTGAAGGGCTGCAAAGGACTAGACTTTCTAGGGCAGCAAAGCAAAGCAAGGTGCAGAAGAGGGTAGCATGAAAAGAGAATAAATCAAGGTGCATAATAGCAGAAAGAAGTTCAGCACATGAACTCTTCAAGTGGGCAGCACAACATACAGTCATTGTAAAGGTATCATTGTACTAAATCATTGTAAATGCATCATTGTAAAAATTCTACAAGTGTCTATCTGCCAAGAGTTGAAGAGGCGGTGTCAGGAGGTCTAGGATGATCATTAGGTGGTTGTGTCATAGTTGAGGTTATGGTCTAGTGTGTCTTCTTCTTCTACATCATTCTATATTATTGTAAAATGGACCATTTTCCCTGGTATAGGAGTCCATTCTTGTTTTATTCTTCTATAGGGTGGTAGGCTAGTGCTAGGCTGGTGCATGAAGTCACCAATAGGTTCAAGCCTGTGAAAAATTTAGGGTGGTAGGGTGGCACTAGGGTGATTTTTAGCTCATCGGGTGTTGGGGCATCTGTTCAGTTGAATACTAAATAATCTCGGGCGTTGGAGCGTCCATCCAGTGGGAGCTGGAGAAGAATGCTTTTCTAGATTCTAGGAAGTTGGAGCTTTATTTTCAATTGGAATTGAATATTAACGAATTATTAGAAAATAATTCAGGTGGTTTTTGTCCCAGAGAGGGTTTCCACCTTAAAAAATATGTGCATTTGTGTTCCTGTTTTTTACTGGTATCATTGTACAAACACTAATAATAATTGAAGATTAACTAATGCTCTAATTGAAAGGAATACTGATTCACTTGCCCTCTCAGTATTTCCAACAGGAGCATGCATCCAATTCAGAAGCATTCTACTCATCCACCAGGGACTGCTTGGCTCGACACTCACTTGTGTTGTGAGTGGACTCTTATGGAACTCACACCACTTTATCGTGTCCTTATTTGGCTTCGTGGTGTTATTATTTCTTGCGGATTTGGCGGGTTATCCTGGGTCGCCCCACCTTGGATTTTTCCTTTGTTCTGTGGTTTGGGGGAACCTTTCCCTTGATTCTAATTCACAAATCCAAAGTCTTGCTTCCTCTGTTTGAACTTCTTCTCAATATTGGCAGCATACCGATATGCTTCACCACGCGAGGAGATGTTGAGGAACTCCATTTCCTTTTGAATGTCTCTGTGTAGACAATTCCGGTACTTCAACACCAAATGTTTCTCTGAATCTTTGATACCCAATTTTGTGCGTAGGGTATGGAACAGATTCATCATCTCATGCACATATTGATCCCTTTGCTGTTGCAACGTAGTCCATTTTATGTACTTGTCCTCATAGCTCCCCATGAGATAATATTGTCCCTTGATGGCATCTTGGAAAGAATCCCAAGTGGGTGCGGCCAAAAATACAAAGGGTTACCTCTCGTCCTTTTTATCACAGTAGGTTTCCCACCAGTCCTTGACATGGGGAGCGGCTTTGAGGAGTGAAAAAGTAATATCTTCCTGGTTGGAAAAGTTATGAACCAAGAAATACCCTTATAATAGATTCAACCATCTATCTATGACATCTTCATCTATTTGTCCCTCATATATGGGAATGTCAAAGTTTACTTGTACCTCGTCCCTGGTGAGCCACTTGCCCTGGTAAAGGAGTTGACCTACTTTGACAACTCGATATAGTTGGATCCTCTGCTAGTGGGCGCTCTTGATTATGTTTCCATGATCCGATTAGTTGTGGCTTATTCCATGCAGTCTGGGTTTAACTCTGTTGGTGTGAGTTTTTCTACCATGTCGGATATGTCCAGTAGAGGTGGAAAGTAGGGACGAAGGCAATCCACATTGAACACTCGATGAAGACCAAGGAATGGTGGAATATTGAGCTCAAAGCTATTGTCCCCTATAACCTTGGTGATGGTATATGACCTATATTAGAGCAAGCGAAGCTTGCGATGGGGTCCAGTGAGGCACTCCTTCTACAAATGTAGCTATAATTTGTCACCCACCTGGAAGTTGTGTGGCACCTGATGTTCATCATGTCGTTTCTTGTGCTTAGGATTGGCTTTATCCAATATGTCATGAACCTGTTGGTGGATGTCCTGAATGAGCTCAGTGAATTTGTTCGCCTAGTCATATTCAGACTATACATGATCAGAATCGACCTGAGTAGCCGTAAATGGCATGGTTACATCAATGGGACATAGTGGCTGGAATCCCAAGCCCACCTGAAAGGGGCTGTTGTTGGTTGAGTTGTGGAGATCCCATTTGTAGCTGTGATGTACATAGAGGATTCTCTCATCCCATGTGCATGGATGCTTTGAGTTGTACATGCGCAGAATGTGTACGATGATCCAATTGATGACCTTTTTCTGGCCATAAATTTGGGGATGGAAAGTTATGGACTTGGTGAGATTGGTGTCCATCATTGACCAAAGGTTGGACCAAATGTACTAAGGAACCTGTTGTCTCGATCTGATATGAAAGACTATGAGATCCCAAAGTGTACCCATACTCGTTCAAAGAAGAGTTTAGTAGTGCCTTCTATTGTGGTATTCATCTTGCAGGTCATCATTATGGCCATCTTCGAGAATCTGTCAATGACCACGAAAACACAGTCATTTCCATGCTTATTATAAGGAAGGGCGACTTGTAATCTATGGAGATGAATTCCCAAGGTAGACTAGGGGTAGGAAACGGAGTATACAGGCCTTTCTTCTTGATGGTTAGTTTGGGAATGGTGTAGGCAGTGCAAGATCTAATGTACTTCCAAAAATCTTGTCAAAGCTTAGGACAATAGAAATACTTCTGCAATCCCTCCACTATTTTCTCGACCCTGAAATTCCCAGCGACCTGACTGTAGTGCATTTCCAAAATCATCTTGTCATGCTTGCTTGAAGGAACATAAAGATGTCCTAGGTGACATAGTAGTGCATCTTGGAGGTGAAAATTTGGAACTTTCTTACCCTCCAAGAGCAACTTGTATGTGTGGCAGAGTTTTGGATCGCTCTTGTAGCTAAGCATCCAATCAAAAGACGTGTTCCCACAAGAGTTGAGCATGGTGGTTAGCACCACGATCGGTGGTCGGCTGAGGCAATATACAACATTATTGGTGTTTACCTTCTTTTACTTGATGTTCAAATGAAATTTTTGCAGATATGTGGACCACTTCTAATGGAAATAATTTTGCAACTTCCCTTGTGTCTGTATGAACAACAGGGGTCGGTGGCCTATGTGGATGATTGTTTCCTCCTCCAAAATTTAATGCTTCAATTTTTGGCATGCCTACACAATGGAATACATCTCTTTGTCATAAGTGGGATATTTCTAGACTGTGTCGAACAATGTCTCACTGTGATATGCCATCGGATGCCCCTTTTGAGTAAGAACTTCTACAACATCATACTTATAATCATATGTCTCGATCTCAAATAGTTTTTGCAAGTCTGGTAATGTGAGCATTGGGGCATAGCAGAGGTGATGTTTCAACTCTACAAATGCCTTATTTTAAGATTTAGAAAAAAATATTTTTTCTTTTTCTCCTCCCTTGGTGACTTGACTCAAGGGCCAAGTGATATGAGATAATCCCAACAAGAACCTGCGGTAGAAATTAGCAAGACCCAGAAATTTGCAGAGCTCTATTAGAGTGGTTGGGGCTGGCCAATCCTGAATGGCTTGAATCTTGGCTGGATCTACATGCACCCCCCACTCATCAATAATGTATCCCAGATACTGAACCTGGGTCATGCCAAAAGTTCACTTCTCCAAATTGGCACAAAAAATATTTTTCCGCAGTGTTTCGAGAACCTGTCGGATGTGGTGGAGGTGTTCTTCCCAAGTCTGGCTAAAGATCGGGATATAATCAAAGTACACTACTACAAATGAGTTGGTGAATGGTCGCAATAGTTTTTCCATCAGGCTCATGAAGGTTGTGGGAGCATTCATCAACCCGAAAGGGATGACCATCCATTCTAAAAGGACCTCCTTGGCTTTGAAGGAAATATTCCACTCATCGGAGGGTTTCATTGGTACCTGGTGATACCCAAACTTTAATTTGATCTTGATAAAATATTTCCCCCCCTTGATTTGGTCCAAAAGGTCATCAATCTATGGGATTAGGTACCTATTCCAGACAATGATCTTGTTCAATGCTTGACAGTTAATACAAAGTCTCCAAGTCCCATACTTCTTCTGCACCATCACGATCGAGCTCCCATAGGGCAATGAACTAGGCCAGAAGTGATATTTCTGCAACAACTCATGAATATGCCTCTTGATTTTGTTGTTCTCCAAAGCAGATCACTGATAGATTGGTCCATTAGGAAGCAACACACCTGGGATCATATCGATGGGGTGTTTGACCTGATAGTTCATAGGCACCCCTAAAGGTGAGGTGAAGATGTCCTTGTTTTTGGGAAACCAGCTCCAAAAATAGAAGAAAATAGATATCAACACCTTAGAAATAAGCCACTTTGAGGGGGGAAACCTCCAATACATTACATGAATGAAAAATTCTTGGATGATACAAATTACAAAACCTCCTTTCTATATATAGGATTCCATGGGGCCACAATGTAATCCTATCTGACCTAACAATAATAATTTAAGGGCACAATAATAACAATATGGGGGTTACAGGGGTACAATAATAACAATAAGGGGGTTACACTAACAACAATAAGGGACTATACTAGTAATATAGGGACCTAACATGCCCCTCTCCTTCAAAAAAGTGTTGTCCTCAATGCTTGAGAAGCTCTGGGTGCTTCTGTATAAAATTCTCATCCTCCCATGTAGAATCTTCAGTGGGTAAGTTCTTCCACTTGATGAGATACTCTGAAATTGATCAATTTCATAGCTTTCGAGTTCTTGTTTCCGTGACTGCTTAGGGTTCCAATATGATTTTTCCTTGCTCATCAAGTTCTGAAAATATTGTTTGAACTGGAATATTTTCACCTATAACTTTCTTTATGCATGAAACATGAAAAACTGGATGCATTCTTGAAGAAGCAGGAAGCTCCAATTTGTATGCCATGGTACCAATATTTTGCAACACCTTGTAAGGACCATAGTACTTTGGCGATAATTTATTATCCTTCTTAGCTTGCTTGAGGGACATTTGTTTGCATGGTTGTAGCCGTAAAAATACCCAGTCTCCTACATCAAAACTTCTCTCACTGCGATGTTGATCTGCCTGTTGCTTCATTCGATTTTGTGAAAAAATCAGGTTATCCTTTAAGAGTTGGAGAACTTCTTGTTGATTCTTGATGGGATCTTCCACTGCTTGAACCTTCGAATTTTCTCTTAAATATGATGTGATGAATGGTGGATGATATCCATAAAGTGCCATAAATGGGTCATTTTTGTTCCAGTATGGAAGGAAGTGTTATACCACCATTCAACGAGAGGTAACCATTGGACCCATTGTGTTTGTTTATCATATGCAAAACAACGAAGATATCCTTCCAAAAATTTATTTACAATATCAGTTTGACCATCGGATTGAAGATGATAAGATGAGATATGAGCTAATTGAGTACCCAAACAAGAAAATAACTCTGTCCAAAAATTTCCAGTAAAAATGGGATCTCTACCGCTCACAATAACCCTTGGGTTTCCATGTAGCTTTTGAATTGTGTCCATAAATGTAGTAGCAATTGTACTTTCTTTAAATGGATGAGATAATGCACAAAAGTGTGCATACTTGGTAATTCTATCAACTACCACCATGATGACACTTTTTCCTTCGGACTTAGGTAAACCTGTGATAAAATCCATTGAAATCTCCTCCCAACGTTGACTTGGAATGGATAAAGGTTGTAGAAGACCCGGGGTCTTAATTGTCTCAAATTTATTCTGCTAGCAAACCAAACATTCCACCACAAAATTTTGAATATCAGATTTAAGGCCATCACAAAAAAATTCTTTCTTCACCCTATGGTAAGTTTTTAAAAATCTTGAGTGTCCTCCTAAAGGAGAAGTGTGAAATTCCAAAATAATCTTTTTTTTTAGTTGGGGATTCTTACAAATATACAAGCGATCTTTGTACCATAAGGAATCATTTTTCCAACTAAATGTATTAGATGTACTAGGATCTTGCTGCAATTTTTGAATGAGTGTCCACACTTCTTCGTCCTTCTTCCATTCATCTCTTTCTTCAATTATCCAATCTGGTTGGATAATAGAAATGGCACAAAGCAATGCTTCCACCTCTTCATTCTTTCTTGAGAGTGCATCTGCAACAACATTTAGCTTCCCTTTTTTGTAGATTATTTGAAAGTCGTAACCCAACATATTTGTGACCAATTTTTGCTGCTCTTCTGAAGATAGTATTTGTTCCAAAAAGTGTTTAAGACTATCATGATCAGTTTTTACCTTGAAGTGCCTTCCCATTAGGTAAGTTCGCTATTTCTTTAGTGCATGCAGTATTGCTAACATTTCCTTCTCATAAATATGTTTCCGTAAATACTTTCCTTTGATTGGACGACTTTCAAAAGCAATGGGTCTTCCTTCTTGCATTAAAATAACACCAATTCCATTTCTTGAGGCATCACATTCCACAATAAATGTTTTTGTGAAGTCTGGCATAGCTAAGACCAGTGCTAGGCACATTTCCTCTTTAAGATGTTCAAAGGCCTTAGTTGCTTCAGGAGTCCATGAAAATGCATCTTTCTTCAATAATGTTGTTAGAGGTGCTGCTATTCTCCCATAATTCTTAACAAACTTGTGATAATACCCTGTTAACCCGAGAAATCCTTGCAATTGCTTTATGGTTGTGGGGACTTTCCATTCCTTAATGGCTTTAATTTTGTTAGGATCTACCTTAACACCCTCGTGAGATACAATATGACCCAGATATTCCACCTCTTGTACTCCAAAGAAACATTTGGATGATTTTGCATATAATTGTTTCTCCTGCAATAGTTTGAGCACCCTGTCAACATGTTGAACATGATCCTTCCAAGACCTGCTGTAGATTAGTATATCATCAAAAAATGCTAGCACAAATCTTATAAGGAAGGGTTTGAAAATGGAATTCAGCAACCCTTGAAATGTAGAAGGTGCATTGGTAAGGCCAAAAGGCATGACCAAAAATTCATAATGACCCTCATGAGTTCGAAATGTTGTTTTTGGAATATCTTCAGTCTTCGTTCTAATTTGATGATATCCTAAATGAAGATCCAACTTGGTAAAATAAATTACTCCATGTAATTCATCCAATAATTCATAAATCATAGGAATGGGAAATTTATCTTTAATGGTGAGCTTATTGAGCTCCCTATAATCCGGACACATGTGCCATGATCCATCCTTCTTGTGTACCAATGCTACAAGAGTAGAGAAAGAACTTTGACTAGGTTGAATTATACCCGCCTCTAACATTTCTGCAATCATACGTTCAATTTCGCTCTTTTGGACATAAGGATATCTATAAGGCCTAATGTTTGGAGGAACACTTCCTGAAATCAAATGATAGCATGATCATGATCACGAATAGGTGGGAGTCCTTTGGGAGTTTCAAACACCTTGGAATGATTATGCAAGACTTTTTGGAGATCTGCAGAAATAGATGATTTTGATATTGGAACTTCTAGTGAGCATAATTGTGCAATTACACCTTGTTGTTCTTTATTTAGAAGCTTTGTCATGAAATTAGATCTTATTATCTTTCCTAGCTTCCCTGCAATACCCCGTAATTCGATTTCCTTTCCTTCTGAAAAAAATTTCAAGAAAATTTCTTGAAAATTAAAAGTTGTCATCCCCAAAGATTGTAACCATTGTACTCCTAGTACAACATCAGCACCTCCCATAGGAATGGAAAGAATTGTACTATTCAATACATATTCCCCCATGGTTAGCTTGATATTATGGTATTTTCTAGATCAATTTATAGTTCCTCCATTTGCAACCATCACTTGACATTCTGGTGTTGGGTATAGGAAACAATTCAATTCCTTGTCTACCTTACAATGAATAAAATTATGGGTACTACCTGAATCAATCAACAATAATACCTTTTTCTTCTTGATATGTCCTTCTATATTGAGATTTTGAGGAGTGGTAATTTCTTCCAATGCATTACCCGATATGGTTGGACTCATTTCTTCCTCTTCTAGAATGGTTCCTGGTGCATATCCTCTTCTTTTGAAGATTCTTGTTCATTTTATTCTTGCTCTTCACAATATATGTAAAATAATTTCTTCTCAGCACACTTATGACCTTTAGTGTATTTTCTATCACAACTGTAGCAAAGCCCTTTTGCTCTTTTTTATTCCAATTTTTGTGGTGTCAATCTTGTAGGTTGTGGAACTCTAGGAGTAGCAACTCTAGGAGTGGTAGGATTCCTTATCGCCATAATTTTACATTCATTTTTTCTTTCCAACCTGAATGCCTTCTCCAATGAATTAGGTTCCAAAATGTGAAATTCATGTTGGATGTTATCCTTTAAAGTACCTATGAAGAGATCAATCATGTGTTCCTCTAGAATATCAGTTACCCTTATATTCAATTTTTGGAAGTCATCAATGTGCTCCCCCACTAAACACTTTTGTTTGAGATTTATCAATTGGCTAAAGAAAATGTTGCTCTTTGTATCCTCATAATGTGCTATCATTTCCTCCATAAAAATTGACCAAGTGACTATTTTTTTATGGGAGAAAAGCCATCGATACCATACAAATGTATTTTGTTCTATACCATCAAAATATTGCTCCATTTGTAGTATCCATGTTACAAGATCCTTTCCATCAAACTTCCTCATATCCATTTTTGGAATATGGTGGTTCTTCCCTCCAACATTAGAGTTTATGAAATCACAATTAACATATATTTTGCTCTCATCATGAGTTTCCTCTACTATCTTTTCACCATTAGGAAACATTTCTTGTATCAACTTTGTCAAACCTTCCATGTCTGCTTTTAGATCATTCTTCATGTTTTCCATCTTAGCTTCCATGTCATCCATCTTAGATTCCATGCCAGCTTCCATGCCATCCATCTTAGCTTCCATGCCATTCTTCAAACCATCCATCTTATATTCCACGCCTTTATTCAAACCATCCATCTTAGTTTCCCGGCCTTTCTTCAAAACTTCCATGTCATTTTTGTTGCTCTTTGCGAGAGCAAAATTTGTTGCACTTGCTCTTGTAAATTTGATATGTCATGTTGTCATTCTTCATCTTCATGAGTCATAGTAGAGCCTTCTAAAGGCTTAATGGGTGTTCAATTCATTTTAGGGGCCATTTTAGAATCCAATACTGATATCTATTCTACAATATGCCCTTGGAATCAATTCAACTTGATTCTTCAAACAAGACTTATGCAATTCGGAAAAAAATAAACACATTTTACTTGCTTTTGAGGAGCTCAATATTGAAATTGATTTATCTCTATACTTGCAGATATTCAATATCTAAAATTCGGCCCTATAGTAGTCCTCTGAAGCTTCTTTCAAATGCCATAGGTCTGACTTGATTTGTATTCTTCAAGGCAAAGTTATGTCCAATATCTCAAAATGACCTAATTATGGATTGGTTCAGTAGAGCGAACTTGTATGACTTGCCACATGTCACTGTTTTCTCCTTTGGCTTTGAAATTTATAGATAGGAAACTATAGTCTGTGTACTTCTAGCCACTTTTTACAAAATTCCAATCCAATGCTCAGAGAGAGATTTATGAAGATTTTCCCATGATCACCTCTTTGAGATGAAATTCGGGAGCTTGAAAAAGACCTAACTTCCACAGATCATATCTCTGTAAATATTTTGAACCAAGCTCTGAAATTTTGCGAAAATGTTCCCCAAGATTTTGGCTTCACACTATTAAAATTTCAGCTTCTGAACCTTCATATAAAAAACGTTATAGCGAAAATTCTGTGAGGACAGTTTTAAGTGAAATTCAGGAGCCTGCAAAAATCCCTAACTTCCATAGATCATATTTCAGAAAATGTTGCAAAACAAGCTCTAAAATTTTTCAAAGATGTTCCTCAAGATTTTGGCTTTGCACTCTAAAAATTTCAGCTTCTGAACCTTCATATAAAAAAAATTATAGCGAAAATTCCACAATATCCTTTTTGGAGCAACAAAACCATAGAATCCAAGGCTCTAATACCAAATGTTGGGAAACCAGCTCCAAAAATAGAAGAAAATAGATATCAACATCTTAGAAATAAGCCACTTCGAGGGGGAAACCTCCAATACATTACATGAATGAACAATTCTTGGATGATACAAATTCCAAAACCTCCTTTCTATATATAGGAGTCCACGGGGCCACAATGTAATCCTAGCTGACCTAACAATAATAATTTAAGGGCACAATAATAACAATATGGGGGTTACAGGGGTACAATAATAACAATAAGGGGGTTACACTAACAACAATAAGGGACTATACTAGTAATATAGGGACCTAACACTTGTACTCCAATACAACCTTTTACTTCTTCTTTTTTCATGTAGAGGAGCCCTATTTGGAGGTCGTGGCCACATTCTTCTTCTTGCCCTGAGGGCGGATCATCAGGAAAACCAGTTTCCTAATTTTGGAAATGAGATTACAGAATTTTTTTGCAGTAACCAAAGATATGGGGGTAGGTGTTGCTACCTCTGGTATCTTGTACAACTTATTTCCCAAGGTAACAATAATAGCACAAGGCCAAGATGCATACACAACATGTCACTTCCATAAGTATGTTTGGAATAATAATACATCACAAATATCAAGATGAGAAATTTCACATAATACCTCATCCGTGAAGGGATTGATATTTTAGGGAAGGCGACACTGTTGGTTGATGCAGAGATCCCATCCTTGGTGAAGCCACTTGATGTTGTAAGACTCTGGGTTTGTTGTGGTCGGCAAGCCCAACCACTTTAGGACCTCTACTAGAATGAGGTTCTTTTGGATCCTGCAGTCGAAAACAAACTGCAGCGGGGAACCATTTATCCACATCTGGGAATGTACGAGGCACTCCCCCTCCTCTATATCTTCTAGTTTCTCCTTTTGGATCTTTGTGGTGGAAATGGTGGCGATGGGATACGCATCGATAATATGCTCCCCTTTGTCATTCCCCTTGTCGGATTCTTATTCAGAGTCGGAGCATGCATCCAATTCAGAAGCCTTCCGCTCGGCCACAAGTGACTGCTTGACTCGACACTCACTTGTGTTGTGAGTGGACTCTTATGGAACTCACACCACTTTACCATGTCCTTCTTTGGATTCGTGATGTTGTTATTTTCTTTCGGATTTGGCGGGTTATCTTGGGTCACCCCACCTTGTATTTTTCCTTTGTTCTGTGGTTTGGGGGCACCTTTCCCTTGCTTCTAATTCATAGATCCAAAGTATTTCTTCTTCTATTTGAACTTCTTCTCAATCTTGGCAGCATACCGGTATGCTTCACCAAGTGAGGAGATGTCGAGGAAATCCATTTCCTTTTTAATGTATTTGTGTAGACAACTTCGGTACTTCAACACCAAATTTTTCTTTGAATATTTGATACCCAATTTTGCGCAATAGATTCATCAGCTCATGCACATCTTGATCCCATTGTTGCCGCAACGTAGTCCATTGTATGTACTTGTCCTCATAGCTCCCCACGAGATAATATTGTTCCTTTATGGCAACTTAGAAATAATTCCAAGTGGGTGCGTTCGAAAAAATAGATGGTTCCCTCTCGTCCTTTTGTTCACAGTAGGTTTCCCACCAATCCTTGATATGGGGGGCGGCTTTGAGGGGTGAAAAAGTAATATTTTCCCTATTGGAAAAGTCATGAACCAATAAATACCCTTCTAATATATTCAACCATATATATATGAAATATTCATCTATTTAGCCCTCTGTATGGGAATGTCAAAGTTTACTTGTACCTTAAAAGGAGTTGTGCCTCCAAAGTGTTTGTTGGATGCAGATGCGTTGTTGGTGGGTAGTCATTGAAGGATCTGGGAAAATTTATCCATCATCGTGCTTCTTTTTTTCTCGAGGGCCTCCTCGAGAAACATTTTGATAGGATCTCCTTCTCCTCATATTTATTTTCGTCCTCCATGGGCTTCTGTCAGGGTTTGCGAGGTTGATCTTGCAAAGGTTCAACTAGATCGAGCCCTAACTCTTTATACCTCGACCTCATTGGGGACATGCAAGGAAGGATCGATAAAGATAATCCTTATTTGATACCATTGATCTATAATTATGCATCAACACAATAAAATACATAAATACACATAAACGCAGAGATGGAGTAGAAATAAGACTTCATTTCATTAATATCACATAAATAAAATATGCTTACAAACAAATGAAAATAAACTAGCTAGGGTGGTAATAGCTTATCTATGAGAAGATATGTGGAGGCTACATGCCTCTGAACTATTTTACAATGAGGCTCTAAGGCCTATTTATTATTGAGAAACAATGGAAAACCCTAAACATCCAAAAACCTAACCCTAGGTGTAATATTCCAAAATAGGAAAAACATCAATATTGAACATAAAAATGGAAAATAGTAGTGAATATCAATACACCAATATATGAGACAAATGTAGAGCCATCTTATTAAACATATCAGAAGCAAGAAACATAAAATCTTGAGGATCAAGTCACTCAAGCAAGATAACACATGCCTTCAATAAGCAAATATGCTAATACATGAAATATAGTTGCTATACAAATGCAGATGAATCAATACAGCGTATTCCCAGTGGGTTAACTGCTACTGGAAAAGTACAATGATATATATATATATATATATGTCATTATATGGCTCAAAATTTTCCAGGAATGGATATCTAAGCTCCCAAGCACTTTTCCAAGACAACCCAGAAAGGGTTTCCGAAAATACACAAAATACAAAAATGTCGGAATGCAGCCCTAGTGCTGAATAAGTAGCTGCAACTGAATACTGGAGGGAGGTGGCTAAATTGATATATAAATGTATGAGAACTCCTCCAATATAATTTCCAAATGAAAGGTTTATCCCTTCACTGGAAATATACCTCCCCAAATGATGCATTGAATCTTCCACTGCAAATGCTCACAAATATAACGTAGTCTATGAGGGAAACTGTGATGTAGGATATGGTAATAGCTTGGCCTAGTGCCAAATGATGATATAATTCCCAAGGACCTCCCTTGTTGGTCTCCTAATGGAAATAATGCTTCCTCCACTTAAAACAAGCTTGGAAAATGGCCCTCTAAACCCTCCACTGCTTCTACCCTGCGACACAGCACAACCGTGGAAGAACTACGTTGTAGAAGAATATTGAAGCTTGGCCTAATGCTGGAATTTGGAAATGAAACTCAATCACCTCTCTTGAGTGGGCACTCAAATTCCCCCAAGGATGAGGGTGGGATTCCCGCTCGAGAACACCCTTGTGCTAAACATCACGTTTTTTATGTATTTCTCATTTTTCGTGTAGCAGGGTCCATCGAAAGTATGCAACATGGGTACTCCTTGGATGAGGAATTAAATTTTTCATCCAAAAAGTACTCCCACTCAAAATTTGAGTAAAAACTTTGGGAGATAGGTTGAAAATACGAGTTGAAAAAATAGTTTTACTATTTTATTATTTTTTAATCTTTTTACCCTTTTACTTAAAAAATGGTGAATCATCCCCCATGGTTGACATCATCATCTTGAATCCTATTGGTTCTTATAAATTTTATGTTTTTTGTACATTTTTCTTAGGAGGCCCATTTTAGACCTCAAAATTCCCCTAATGTGTGCCTCACCCTCAAGGTGCAGCATTGCTATTTTGATGGCTTCAATCTCCGGTACTTGGTTCAACTGGAAGTAGATGTCTAGATTCTCCACCCAAGATTTGGTTGTGTATTTGGATGACCCATCAAAAGAAGGCAAGAAGAATCCACCCATAGTCTAGTGAATATCATTGTTCTATATGAATCCTCCACCTCTATTGTGATGTCGGGGTCTCTTGTTGTCATTGATCTAAAAAAACTCCTAAAAGCTAAAATGGTGTTTAAATCTCTGAGATTGAGACTCATACTCAAGAAAGTAATCTTCAATAGTTTCTTGTTCTTGAAATCCTCCATTTCCCACTGCTAAGAATGTAGGCATATTGGAGCATTGGGAAACATGTTGCTTCACTGGTTGATCATGCTAGTGATGTGAAATTTTGGAGCCTTCTCCATGTAGAAACCCTTTAGGGGATTCCTTATGTCTATCCATCCTCATCTCCTTGATTTCTCTTACAATATCTTGCATGGTTTGAAGAAGAATCTTGGGGAACTCCTTGTCATCCTCCTCTCCTGGTATGGGAGTTTTCCCCTTGTCTTCTCTATTTTCTGTATAGTAATATCTCTAGCTTCTATTGAGATACCTCTTCTCTCTTTCTGTGAGAGGATCTCCCTCTTCTAATGACATATTGGCTGAAATACACAGGCTAAGCCAAGATTATGATCTAATACCAATGTAATATTCCAAAATAGGAAAAGCGGAAATATTGAACAAAAAAATAGAAAATAGCAGTGAATATCAAAACACCAATATATGAGACAAATGTAGAGCCATCTTATTAAACATATCAGTAGCAAGAAACACAAAATCTTGAGGATCAAGTCACTCAAGCAAGATAACACAGGCCTCCAATAAGAAAATATGCCAATACATGAAATATAGCTACTATACAAATGCAGATGAATCAACACAGCACAGTCCTAGTGGGTTAACTGCTACTGGAAAATTAAAATTATGTATATTTGTCGTTATATGGCTCAAAATGTGTCGGGGATGGATATCTAAGATCCTAAGCACCTTTACAAGACAACCCAGAAAGGATTTCCAGAAATACACAAAATACAAAAATGTTGGAATGCAGCCCTAGGGCTGAATAAGCAGCTACAATGGAATACTGGAAGGAGGTGGCTGAACTGATATATAAATTTATGAGAACTCCTCCAATAGACTTTCCAAATGAAATGTTTATCCCTTCACTAGAAATCTACCTCCCCAAATGATGCATTGAATCCTCCACTGCAAATCCTCACCAATATAACACAGTTTATTAGGGAAAATACTTTGTAGGAGATGGCAATAGCTTGGCCTGGTGCCCGATGATGATAAAACTCCCAAGGACCTCCCTTGTTTGTATCCCAATGGAAATAATGCTTCCTCCACTAAAAACAAGCTCAAAAAATGGCCATGTAAATCCTCCACTGCTTCTACCCTACAACAGAGCACAACCCTAGAAGAAAATGCAATGTAGAAGAAGACTGAAGCTTGGCCTGATGCCAGAATGTGGAAATGCAGCTTAAAAACCTCTCTTGAGTGGGCACTTGAAGTCCCCCGAGGATGAGGGTGGGATTCCTGCTCGAGAACACCCTTGTGCTAAACAGCACAACAGTCTCCGCTAAACAGCTGAAGAGTGCAAGAAGTCATAACAGACCAAAAACATAATAATAATCAACGTGGCTTCTGTTGATCATGGATTAACAATAGTCCTTCTTCCAAGTTAACTTTGGGATGGACAGGTATTGAATGATATGGAAGATGGTGAAACATTTAAAAAAGTTGATTGGGGAGGAACGATGATGAGACAAATATTGCGCCCAAAATAAAACATGTGTACGAGAAAGGTCAAAATACAAGGCAAAAGGGGGAACGATACTTCAAAAGGTGCAAAGATATGGTGCAAAGGATGCAAAGCGAAATAATTTAAACGTTGGCCGCCTCTCAAATGGGAATGTGAGGGAATTCTACACACGGGAATTTCCGCAGGGGTTGAAAGGCGAAAGGGGGGACAGACCCATACCCCCGCGGTAATATATTGAAGCGTAATGAGGTGGGACCAAAGCAAAGAGAGACGTGGCAGATCAAAGCATTGGGATTTTGGTAACATGGCAAATTAGTATGTGGGCCTAAAGACTGGTACGCAGTATGTTTAACCCGGATTATGAATAAGAGGTTTCGAGAATCATATGGTTCACTGCAGCACAAAGGTAAGGTATGTCTCTAGGATAACTGGTACAGAGGCCCGCACCAGTATTAAGCCCAGCACACGGTGTTCACCTGTCTCTAGCTGACACCCAACCCCTACGCGCCGCGTGCTCCACTGTCAGTGTCCTTACGACACTTTCCCGCGTTTATTTTACCTATCCCTCTTTTTACCTCAGAACGCTCAGTCGTAAAATAACAGTTTTTCCGTAGTTTACTCCAGTAAAAGTCGCAGGTCTTCCAGCTACGGTATAAACTAAGTGGGAATCGGAGCCAAGGTCTACCCAATCACTATCAACTCCCCCGCATCGTTCTCCCGAGTATATTTCCCTATTTCACAGGTATTTCGTCCCTCATTTTCTCTCTTCTTTCCTTTCGTCTTTTAAAAGTTTTATATTTCAATCATGGGAAGGGGCACGCCCAAGAAAGCTGAACCAGAAACCCCTCAGGTCCGAGAAACCAGAAACCCTCCCGGGTTTGAGCCTTTCATCGACTTGCAAGCCAGAATCCATGACCCCCAATACCCTTTTCACATCAGCAGCATTAAACCCGTGCTTTTTAGACGACATGTTGATAATAGAGACCGGTACCGGGTGGTTGTGTCTGGTTTATACCATCAAATTACCCCTCAATTCTATTCTATGGTTGATTTTATTTGCTGGCTCAGAGATGCTTATGATGAGCAGCGGGGCACGTTTACCTCTCCTCAAGGGAATAAGATATTTTCTCTTTCCCACGACATTATCAGGCAAGCCCTCCGCTTTCCCACCAGCGACACATATATCAGTTTCAGTGAAGTGGCTTTGACCTTCCAGTTCACCAAACTTCCATCGGAGCGCCAAAACGACTTCATTTCCTCCATCACCAGCAACCAAGCTACTTTACTCCCCGCTGTAGACCTGTTCCCGCTGAGCCTGTTCAAAGAGGAAGGGCAGCCCATCCTCGCCCTCATCGCTAGTCTTTTAGGTGTAGGTGCTTTGGGGGAAGTCACCAGGGTATGTGTTTATTTCTTGTGGTTAATGTCTCAAATGGGGGTAGTATTAGATATCCCTGGTTACCTTGCGGCTAACATTCGGACCCAGTTCCTAGAGCTTTCAAAAGCCAGTCACTTCTGTTTCTGTTCTATGGTCTTCTATCTTTTCTTACATCAGCACGCTGAGAAGTTTGAGGGTTTGGGTTTAGATAGGGTATATGACGTGAATTCCCAACCCCGACCAGTTTTCGACAGGAATTTTTCTATACGCCAATTACCTAAGGGGGAGGGTTACTCCAGTTTTGTAAATAATTTCATGTCCATTGCCTATACTATTATCCACGATTCACGCTCACCTAGAGTTTTTCCTGAGATGAAGAGCTAGCTACAAGCCGAAAAATCCCAGAGCACTAGGGACTGGTATCTATTTGATAATTACACTGAAATACAGGTCTACGGAGCTGAGGTTCCCCATTACTAGCTACCTGTATTTCCTGTTCGACGAGTATATGCGCTGGAGTACATTCGGCATACCCTCAAGGCTGACCAACTCCATTTTGTCCCTACAAAGAAAGGTTTCATCTTGAGACTCCCCATCGCAATCGGCCCTTTTGTTGTGAATTCGAGACATGCCCTTCCCATTGTCGATAAAATATTGCAGGGCCTGGACCTAAGGCTGGGTAAGGGTTGGGCCTATGACCCTCGGGAAATTATCTCAAACAGAAGGAAGAGGAACAGGTCCACACCTTATATACACGAATCAAAACCTTTCATGGAGTGGAGGGCTAACCTTGAAACTTGGCCTTTGATTTCGTAGATGGAGACCGATTCATCTGCCACAGGGGAAGAAGAGGATGTCAATAAAGGCCAAGGTGGGGAAGACGCAGGTACCTCAGGATCAGGTTCTCCCCTTCGAAAAAAGCATAAAATAGCCTCCAGGGAGGCAGAAGTCATAGGGGAAGAACAACTGCTAGAGCCGTTCATGTCGTATGGTCAACTGGACAAGAGTAGAGTCGGGATAAAAGTGCTGAGAGATAGTACCACCTCTTCCGACTTTTCGGAAGTCTCACAAGCCATCAGAGATCTTACCTCACCAGGGGCAGTTGCCAGGAAACAGGCAAATACAACGATCAGGGATAAGTACAAAGCCGTGCTGGAAGGATATGTAGAGAAATACCACACCAGGGTTTTCGCCACCATGAATGTGGACACAGAACACTTGGTATTATCTATGGTTGAGGCCATCTTGGATCCCAATACAGGTACCACTAGTTACCGGGTGCTCGAACATGCAATTGACATGGCCAAGGTCCCAGCAACTGATATGTGTAACCTATTTCAGGTCGTGGGTGATATGTTGAAGGACGAGGTGATGCGGGTCACCATTGCACTGAAAAAGCTAGAGAATAAACATGAACAGGTAAGGGAGACCCTAAAAAATGAACAGGAAAACTCTCGCGCCCAGGAAAATCAAGTATGCGGCCTCCAGGAGTTAATCAAGGGAAAGGACACGGGAGAAACAAACCCGCAGCACGCTTTGATAGAACAATTGCAGAAGGAGGTCACATCATTGAAAGGTAAGTTCAACATACTGGCCTCCCACCATGTGCAGACGGCCGAATTGGCGCAAGCAGAGAAGGAAAAGGCTGAACTGGCTAACACACTGGCAAAAGAAAGGGACGACAAAGAAAAAATGGCTGAAACAATCGTCACCTTGCAGAATAGGTTGACGGAGCTGCAGAACACATGGGACACGCACAGCTGTGCGCCTGCTACAACTCCACTAGAGACAAGTCCGTTGTCAAAGCAGCTGCATGCAGCGAAAGATGCAAATGATATATTGGAAAAACAGGCATCCACCGCAAGGCAGAGGATCACTGATTTGGAAAATCTCTTGGCTGAGAATGGCAGGAAAATAGAGACACTGCAGAAAGAAATCGAGCTAGAAAAGAAGACAAGCGCCGACCAGCAGAAAACCATCACTGACCTCAAAAGCCGCATGAAGGGAAATATCACCCTCAGTGAAGCGAGAGGTATAGTCTGGTTGGACATAATCTCAGCGGTGATGGAACAGTGGGGCTTCCTAAGAACGATGGGAGAAAACAAATCTGCTATACCCTATCTCAACAGGAAATTGCAGGAGGCCGACCTCAACTTGTCCATCAGAGCCCAGCATGCCAGAAACTATATTTCATTCTTGAAGGAGCTGGAATCTAATGAGGTAGAGAAGCATGGCATACCAAGCCAATTCATGGAAGTCTTTGAATGTCAGAAAATCATTGACAAGGAGGCGG
Organism: Pinus albicaulis; assembly: GCA_034641835.2. Lineage (NCBI taxonomy): Eukaryota > Viridiplantae > Streptophyta > Pinopsida > Pinales > Pinaceae > Pinus > Pinus albicaulis. The sequence continues at coordinate 501,463,235 of CM076584.1, forward strand.
CCCGAGTTACAGCTTCGGGAGCCCTGCAGCAGGTGGTAGAAAACGTGGGCCGCTTCAATGCAGTATGGGATGAGATTACCGTAGCTGGACTGCCATCTTGTTGGGACCCAACCACTCCTTCCGTGTTACGACCGTTGACAGAGTATAAGACACGCCTGCAAGAAGAAAAAGACAGGACGGACATCCTGTCGGATAAAACCGCTCGGTTAAAGGCTGAAACAATCGTTTCGTCCCTCCGCCAAGAGTTTTCCCTTCTTCATCTTATAAAGCACAAGCTCCCCACCAAGGCAAGTTTCAACGACCTAACAGAGGCCTATGTTAGGGTGGAAAAATTCGCAGCGACGCCCGAACCATCAGCAGACAGCCTGCAAAGATGTACTCAGTTTGCTAGTCAGATCGCCAGCTCGTCCGCAAATGTTCCACCACAAGCATATGCAACTACCTCAACCCCTTCACATCTGTGAAACACTGTCAACTCACAATTTGGCCTCAATGGCCTGTTTTACTTTTTACTTAGTTAGCTACTTTTCAAGTTTCAAGTGGGCTTCATGTTCCACTTCAGCATTTTACTTTTTACCAGACTGTTATTTAATATTTTGTTTTAAAAACGGCCGAGTGCCTAACTATCCATGATGAGAGGCCTTTATTCCTCATCATAAATTTTTTTATTTTGATAAGGACGTTTAACAAATTTTGGTCATGCGAAGAAGATATTTTTCCCAAAAAATATCTCCTCGCTCAGTTATGAAGATGTCTATATAAGAAAGATCCAAAGAGAAGAACAGGGTCCAAATTTTCTGAAGAATTGACTGTAAAAGAATGTCTTGTATGCTTTTTGGGAAAGTTTTAATGCAAATGTGAAGAGCCCGTTGGGTTTTCAATGAGAAAGAGTTTTGATATTTAAGGAGGATTCTGATCTTGGTGCTTTACAGCGTGTATTTCTTTCTTATGTGCTGTAGCTTAGCCATTAATTCCGTTTATATCCATTTCTCTTATGTCACATTCTGGAATGCGAGTAGCCCACTGTTTCTGATATAAATTTATCCTTGACGATACTTATGTCATAAGCTTTTCGGCACTTTAAATATGGCTTAGGTGTGACATACTGTTTCATTTCCATTTCATCCACATTTCTGCTATATTGATTGCTAATGAGATGTTATTTACAAATGTTGTCTTCATGTGTGGATTCTTATTTTACTAAGCCCACTACATGCTGGTATATGTTTCTGGATGTTTTCTCAATAGCAGTTAGTATCCTCTTCACTCTACGAATGCAATAGATGCTCTGTGATTACCAATCTCTTTGAACTGCTTAGAATCCAGCACTCTTTGCAGTTAAGCTGCTTTTGAATTGTCTGCTACTTTTCGTGTTAGAGTTTCACATCTTGCCTCTGCAATATTGCTTTCTCTATTAGTAACTTCTGGAAGTTTTGGTCCCATTCAAGTTAAATTTCCTATTTAAAAAGAAATGGCATGAGAGCTCCAATCTGCCAGTCACCCCTGCCATAATGTATTACTCTTACTCTCTGCTATATAAGATTTCCTAGGCACTGGTCTTTCACAACTCAAGATTGTCTCTAGGATTGACAACATCTTTTTGGCGCTGTTGCCGGGGAACGAAATTTAAGAATAATTGAAATCCCTGGGCCTCGACAAACCCTATTCACTCTTCAATTAGGTGAGCATGGAGAGTTGAGAATTGTATATCCCTCACCTTGGCGACTCCACATTCGTGCTTCAGATAAATCTAATTGCAGTCCTGGCTCCTCGGAAGCCACACCTTAGGTCAGATACGTCCCAGCCAAAGACTCCCTCTGTGTCTGACCCAGAAATAATTTTACATAGAAGAAATTGGAGGGAGAGACAATTTATCCATACTAAGATTCCACAATTCTCTCTATAAGACTTTCCTTCTTCCTCTTCTCAAGTGGCCCAAGTACAAGATTCTGCCTCCGCTGTGGGAGAAACCAGTTACTACTCAGACAAGTTACCTCCTGGAAACATCCAAGTTAAAGATGAGGCAGAATCCATAGACACCACCCGTTATACATTTCACCCCACTCGAGAGGCTGAGGAAATAAAAGAAGTCACTGAGGTATCTGCTGTTAATACTCCGCCTTCGTCTCCATCATCCCAAGCTGTTGTTCACTATATTCCCATCATCATCCACACCCCACTTCCTCCGCCACCTCCACTTACACATCAAGTCCTTCTGTTACCCCCACTTCCTCCTCCAATGGCAAACGTTCCGGGCTTCCTGTTGAATAAATATGCCCCCCTGGCATTACCCCAAGTACTGAACGACCTGCCACAAGATTATCTAAAGATCCTGCCTCATTTCAATGGAGAGAATGAGATTGAAACTTAAAAGAACCTTGAGGTCTTATGTTCCTTTGCGGAGAATTTCAACGTAGAACATCTTGACGTAGTCCTAAGACTATTTTTCCAATCCCTTGACGGTGAAGCCAGAAAGTGGTTCAAGACGTTGGGAGACTGTTCCATAAACACATGGGAAGCAATGGAAGGCACTTTCCTCAAGAAATGGGGAGAGAAGAAAGACCACGGGCATTGTTTGACTGAGTTTAATACACTCAAGAAAAGACACAATGAAGGGGTGGCCGATTTTATTAAGAGATTTAACAAGTTGTACCTGAGCCTTCCCACCGAAATGAAACCACACCAGACTGCTGCCAAGGTGGTGTTTGTGGCAGCCTTTGACTCTGAATTCGGCTTCTCCCTGAGAGAAAGAAAGCCAGCCACTCTGGGTGATGCTCAGATAGATGCACTAGAGCTTGAGGCAAACTTCACCTCCACTGGTAAGTCCAAGGGAAGATCTGAGCAAGATACAAGAAGAAGGGGAAAGGAAGAGGTATCCACCTCAAGCCAAGATAAAGATTCAGCTAATGACAGGATTGAGGAAATGAACAACATGATCAAGAATCTCTCAAGCAAGCTAGTGAAGCTTGAAATGGAGGCAAAGAATTCATCCTCCAAGAATTTCCAAAATGCTCCAAATAGAGGCTTTAACCCTCAATACAGAAAACCACCCTTGCAGATACTGCAAAGAGGACAGAAAGAGCAGGAATATCAAGTACCACACCCTCTATACTTGGAAGGGCAAGTAGATGGTTCCACTGAAGACACTGCTCACGAGCAAGAGGAGGCATACCTTGCTTTCTCAAACAGTGATGACGTTGAATGTATTTTATATGAAAGTGGCGAAGTAGAGGTGCAAGCACACACAGAAGTGAAAGATAATGAAGATACCGAAGATCCTGAGATTGATGACTACTGCAACTAGTTCGTGGATTTCATGCAAGCTCAGTTCAATAGAAAGTATGACCTCAGGTCCTCCAGAAAGAGAACTCACACTCAGGATCAGGAGGAGGACACACCTCAAGAAGAGGCACCTGTACGGAAGGAGGCAACTCCTCAAAAGGCCTCGGACAAAGGTAAGAGGCCCCTTAACCAATATTTACAATCTGCTGATCAAATTCCTTCATCTTCGCAAGTGGCTACACCCCCTAGTGTCAAACCAGTCTTAAAAGAAGTCAAACCTTCCCCTCAGAACAAATATTCCAAAGATAAAGAACCAAGAGAAGTGTCAATAGATAAGTCCTCCTCTGATTTTAGTCTACAGAAGGAGCTTGAGAAAGTGAAAATCCCAGTCCCTTTGACCGAGTTGTTAAAACAACCTGCATATCAGTCCCAGGTCACATCCTTTATGCTTCCTCCAGAAGTAATAAACATTCCAGACAGCCTGAACCTTAAGGAAGAAAGACCTATGGTTGTTTTTGGCCCACATGTCTAAGAATTGGATGCTGCCACTCCCCCTTTTTATGTGTCTTTAGTAATACATGATCTACTGCTACATAACTGCATGTTAGATTCGGGAGCCTCCCATAATATTTTACCCCTCTCAATCATGGAGAAACTAGGACTACAGATCACCCGCCCATACAAAGACCTATACTCATTTGACTCCAAAATATTTAAGTGCCTGGGCATGATAAAGGACCTAGTGGTTAACCTAGCCCAGATCCCAGCAAAAAGTGTAGTGATGGATATAGTCGTAGCTGACATCCCAGCTCGCTTTGGCATGCTACTGTCAAGGTCTTGGGGAACCAAAATTGGGGGATCGATCAAATTGGACCTAACCTATGCCACTATCCATGTATTTGGTGGTCAAGAGAGGAGGTTGTACTGGGAAACCAATTTTTTCAAGACAGTTACCAAGGCAGATGATTCAGTTAATTCTCCAGTTTATAGCAGGGAGGGGGACTTCTCATGTTTAATGCTGGAGGAAGATCAGGAGTACGCACATGAAACATCATTTTTCCAGATCAAGGCAGAATAGTCCATATAAAGCCCTGAATCAGAGATCTGGACACTTCATTTTGATGGGGCTAACTCCAAGGAAGGTAATGGGGCTAGAGTGTTATTGATTTCCCCTACAGGCCAATGGGTCCCTTTATCTTTCAAGCTGGAGTATGAAGTCACAAATAATTTGGCTGAATATGAGGCACTTTTATTGGGGCTGCAGACAGCTAGGAGTATGAACATAAAAGGTCTAAAAGTTCTGGGAGTTTCAAAACTGGTAGTCAGACAGGTGAGAAATCAGTGCCAAGCCAAACATCCTAGGCTAAGGGCTTATAGAAATGAAGTTTGGGATCTGGTGGAGAATTTCTTCTTGGCATTTAATATCCAGTTCATGCCCCGGGAGCGGAATAGAATGGTGGACTCCCTTGCAGTGGTTGCCAGTACTTTTCATCCACCTCAGAATCCTCTCTTAAGATATGAAATTGAGGTACGATATCGGCCATCAATCCCAGGCAATATCAAACACTGGAAAGTATTTGAAGATGAAGAGAAAGTGAAGAGATTTTTGGAAACAGTTGGGGAATTCTCAAACATGGAGATTGATGGTTGTGAAGAGGAAGAGACAGAGATTACCCCAGGAGATAAGTGGGAAGAAAAGGTAGTTGGCCACAAATTTCTGTATTTGAAAGGGAATGTCATTCCTCGAGGATTAGTGCCCTTAGAAAGGTTGTTTAACAAGAATGGCATTCCCTTACAGCCGAACAAAGTTGTGGAGGAGAATCAGGTAGAAGATCTGAATCTTGGCACTGAGGTTGACCCCAAGATCGTGAAGTTGTCCAAGAAGGTCCCGGATGAATATAAACAGCTTTACAAGAAGTTATTTCAGTCCTATAAAGATGTGTTTGCATGGTCTTATCAAGACCTAAAAACTTTTGATATCAACATTATGCAGCACAAAATCCCACTGAAGACAGATGCAAAACCTCATAAACAGAAACTAAGACAGATAAATCCCCTGCTGCTACCCTCTATTGAGAAAGAAATTAAGAAATTACTGAAGGCCAAAATCATTGTACCCTTGAGATACTCGGAGTGGGTAGCAAATCTAGTTCCTGTGAAAAATAAAAATGGAGAAATAAGGCTGTGTGTTGATTTCAGGAATCTTAACAGAGAATCTTTGAAGGATAACTATCCACTGCCGAAGATGGATCATATCCTGCAAAAAGTGGTAGGAGCATCTCGAATGTCGATGATGGATGGATTCTCTGGGTACAATCAGGTGGCTGTACTGCCGGAAGATCAAAAGAAGACTACTTTTACCACTCCATGGGGGACGTTTATGTATGCCAGAATGCCTTTTGGGTTGATCAACATAGGGGCCACTTTCCAGAGGACCATGGATATTTCTTTTAACAGGGAGCAGGATAAGTTCGTGGTGGTATACCTGGATGACATTACTGTGTTTTCAAAAGACGATGCAGAACACATTGAACACTTGCGCAGAACTTTTGAGAAGTGCAGAAAGTATGGCCTCTCCCTCAATCCACAAAAGTCTTTGTTTGCACTGGAGGAGGGAAAGATCTTAGGACATATTGTTACCAGAGACGGAGTAAAGATAGATCCTAAGAGAGTGGAAGTCATAAACGGTATTTCCCTCCCCAGAAATAAGAAATAAGTTCAGGTATTCCTAGGTCGTATAAATTTCCCGAGAAGGTTCATTCCTAACTATGCTGAGATAGTTAGGCATATTACGGACATGTTAAAGAAGAAAAATGAGGTTAAGTGGTCACAAGAATGAAGAGAAGCTTTTTCCAGGATTAAGAATGCGTTTGCTGAAGCCCCTGTGTTAGCTGGGCCAGACTACACCAAGCCTTTTATGATCTTTTCCTTTGCATCACCTCATACTATAGTAGGAGTTCTGTTGCAGAAAAATGAAGATGGGTATGAGCAGCCTATTGCCTTTTTCAGTCAGGTGCTTCGCGATGCTGAGCTAAAATATGACATATTGGAAAAGCAGGCATATGCGCTAGTGAAATCCCTCAAAGCTTTTCGTATGTATGTCCTCCAGTCCCACATCACTGCATTTGTGCCCACAACAGCTGTCAAAGATATCCTTGTTCAGTGATATAGTGAAGGTAAAAGAGGGAAATGGATATCCGCAAATGCAGGAGTATGAGCTAGACATCTGCCCTACTAAACTAATCAAGGGGCAGGGGTTAGCCAAAATCTTATCTGAGTCAAATTTCCAGGCTTTGGGTATAAACCTGTCCATGATGGCAAACGAGGCGTCTGAAGGGAAAGAAGAACCACAGGGAGTAGAGATGGCTTCCCAGAAGACACATATGAAGTACCTTACCAGCCAGTGGTATAAGGAGATAGTAGGATATCTGTTAACACTAAGCTGCCCACCCAGCTGTGAAAAGGCTAAATACAGAGCACTGAGGTTAAAGTCACAGAAGTACGTGGTTGCAAATGGTCGGCTATATGGAAAGAACCCTCAGGCATCCTGCTCCTATGCCTGACAGAGGAAGAGGTTGAAGGTATAATGGCTGAGTTTCATGAAGGAATCTGTGGGGGCCATTACAGTTGGAGGGAAACTGCTCACAAGATCTTGAAGGTTGGTTTCTTCTAGCCTAAACTATTTGGAGATGTGTTTACCCGAGTTAGAGCTTGTGAGAAGTGCAAAAATTTTGCCGAGAGACAGAAGCTAGCACCTCTCCCCATGATACCTGTCCATGTAGATGAACCATTCCAGCAATGGGGAATCGACTTCATCGAAGAAATACACGCCCCATCCAGTGGTCAGCATAAATGGATCTTAACTGCCACATATTATTTCACAAAGTGGGTAGAGGCTATACCCGCCAGAAACGCAACAGACACCGTGGTGATGAAATTCATAGAAGAAAACATCATATCCAGATTTGGTTGTCCTGCTAAGATTGTGACCGATAATGCACAAGCCTTTAAATCTGCAAAGTTCGTCAGCTTCTATCAACATTACAACATCGCACTAGGCCACTAAACAACCTATTACCCATAGGGAAACGGCCTAGCAGAGTCATCAAATAAAACGTTGGTGAGGGTTCTAAAGAAGGCTATAAACGAAAACCAGAAGAATTGGGATTCCCAGTTAAAATTTTCTCTATGGGCTAACAGGATCACTAGCAAGAGAGCAACCGGGAAGTCCCCATACGAATTATTATATGGGAGGGCAGCAGTTTTCCCTATGTAGCTAGCATTACCAGTGACTCGATTCATGCAAGGAAGTCAGGAATAACCGAATGACATAACCAGGAGAATCAACCAGCTGGTGGAGCTAGAAGAAACGCAGAACCAGGTGAATATGAGACTAGTTGAATACCAGGAGAAAATGAAGAAGCTCTTCGATCAACATGCCAAGGAAAGAAAATTACAGATTGGAGATTTAGTGCTCAGATGGGACATTAGAAGAGCTGATAAAGTTAAACATGTTAAATTTGATCCCCTCTGGATCGGCCCCTTTAAAATTGTAGAACAAGGTGGCAACAATACTTTTAGGTTGGAGAATTTACAGGGAGATATGCTTGACGCCCCTGTAAACGGCCAGTTTCTCAAGCCCTATTTCCAGTTCTGAGTTTCGCCAAGAAAGCCTGCTGTATCATATTGTATATTAGTGTCTATTTTATCTTTGCTCTAGTAATGTGTGTGCGTAGGTCATGACGAATCATGAACAGGAATGGTGTTCGCAGAAGATAAACAGGTGGTCTACAAAGTTCTCGACACATCCAAGGATGAATGTGCCGTCCCCAGGTGGAGCCAATGTTGATCATGGATTAAAAATAGTAATTCTTCTGAGTTAACTTTGGGATGGACAGGTATTGAATGATATGGCAGATGGTGAAACATTTAAAAAAGTTGATTGGGGAGGAACGATGATGAGACAAATATTGCGCCCAAAACAAAAAATGTGTATGAGAAAGGTCAAAATACAAGGCAAAAGGGGGAACGATACTTCAAAAGGCACAAAGATACGGTGCAAAGGATGCAAAGCGAAATAATTTAAACATTGGCCGCCTCTCAAATGGGCACGTGAGGGAATTCTACACACGGGAATTTCCGCGGGGGTTGAAAGGCGAAAGGGGGGACAGACCCATACCCCCGTGGTGATATATTGAAGCGTCATGAGGTGGGCCCAAATCAAAGCGCAATGTGGCAGATCAAAGCATTGGGATTTTGGTAACGTGGAAAATCGGTACGTGGGCCTTAAAGACTGGTACACAGTATGTTTAACCCGGCTTACAAATAAGAGGTTTCGAGAATCGTATGGTTCACTACAGCACAAAGGTAACGTGTGTCTCTAGGATAACTGGTATAGAGGCCCGTACCAGTATTAAACTCGGCATGCGGTGTTCACCTGTCTCCAGCTGATACCCAACCCCTACGCGCCGCATGCTCCACTGTCAGTGTCCTTACGACACTTTCCCCCGTTTATTTTACCTATCCGTATTTTTACCTCAGAACGCTCAGTCGTAAAATAACATTTTTCCCGTAGTTTACTCCAGTAAAAGTCATAGGTCTTCCAGCTACGGTATAAACTAAGTGGGAATCAGAGCCAAGGTCTACCCAGTCGCTATCAACTCCCCCGCGTCATTCTCCCAAGTATATTTCCCTGTTGCACAGGTATTCCGTCCCTCATCTTCTCTCTGCTTTCCTTTCGTCTTTTAAAATTTTTATATGTCAATCATGGGAAGGGGCACGCCAAGAAAGTTGAACCAGAAACCCCTCAGGTTCGAGAAACCAGAAACCCTACCGGGTTTGAGCCTTTCATCGACCTGCAAGCCAACCCCCAATACCCTTTTCACATCAGCAGCATTAAACCCGTGCTTTTTAGACGACATGTTGAGAATAGAGACCGGTACCGAGTGGTTGTGTTTGGTTTATACCATCAAATTACCCCTCAAGTCTATTCTGTGGTTGATTTTATTTGCTTGCTCAGAGATGCTTATGATGAGCAACGGGGCACGTTTACCTCTCCTCAAGAGAATAAGATATTTTCTCTTTCCCACGACATTATCAGGCAAGCCCTCCACTTTCCCACTAGCGACACATATATCAGTTTCAGTGAAGTGGCTTTGACCTCCCAGTTCACCAAACTACCATCGGAGCGCCAAAACGACTTCATTTCCTCCATCACCAGCAACCAAGCTACTTTACTCCTCGCTGCAGACCTGTTCCCGCTGAGCCTGTTCGAAGAGGAAGTGCAGCCCATCCTCGCCCTCATCACTGGTCTTTTAGGTGTAGGTGCTTTGGGGGAAGTCACCAGGGTATGTGTTTATTTCTTGTGGTTAATGTCTCAAAGGGGGGTAGTATTAGATATCCCTGGTTACCTTGCGGCTAACATTCAGACCCAGTTCCTGGAGCTTTCAGAAGCCAGTCACTTCCGTTTCTGTTCGATGGTCTTCTGTCTTTTCTTACATTAGCACGCTGAGAAGTTTGAGGGTTTGGGTTTAGATAGGGTATATGACGTGAATTCCCAACCCTGACCAGTTTTCAACTGGAATTGTTATGTATGCCAATTACCTAAGGGGGAGGGTTACTCTAGTTTTGTAAATAATTTCATGTCCATTGCCTATACTGTTATCCACGATTCACCCTCACCTAGAGTTTTTCCTGAGATGAAGAGCTGGCTACAAGCCAGAAAATCCCAGAGCACTAAGGACTAGTATCTATTTGATAATTACATTGAAATTCGGGTCTACGGAGTCGAGGTTCCCCCTTACCAACTACCTGTGTTTCCTGTTCGACGAGTATATGCACTGGAGTACATTCGGCAGACCCTCAAGGCTGACCAACTCCATTTTTTCCCTGTAAAGAAAGGTTTCATTCTGAGACTCCCCATCACAATCGGCCCTTTTGTTGTGAATTCGAGACATGCCCTTCCCATTGTCGAGAAAATATTGCAGGGCCTGGACCTAAGGCTGGGTAAGGGTTGGGCTTATGATCCTCGGGAAATTATCTCAAACAGAAGGAAGAGGAACAGGTCCACACCTTATATACATGAATCAAGGCCTTTCATGGAGTGGAGGGCTAACCTTGAAACTTGGCCTTTGATTTCGCAGATGGAGACCGATTCATCTGCCACAGGGGAAGAAGAGGACGTCAATAAAGGCCAAGGCGGGGAAGAAGCAGGTACCTCAGGAGCAGGTTCTCCCCTTCGCAAAAAGCAGAAAACAGCCTCCAGCGAGGTAGAAGTCATAGGGGAAGAACAATTGCTAGATCCGTTCACGCCGTATGGTCAACTGGACAAGAGTAGAGTCGGGATAAAAGTGCTGAGAGATAGTACCACCTCTTCCGACTTTTCGGAAGTCTCACAAGCCATCAGAGATCTTACCTCACCAGGGGCAGTTTCCAGGAAACAGGCAAATAAAACGATCAGGGATAAGTACAAAGCCGAGCTGGAAGGATATGTAGAGAAATACCACACCAGGGTTTCCGCCACCATGAATGTGGACACAGAACACCTGGTATTATCTATGGTTGAGGCCATCTTGGATCCCAATACAGGTACCACTAGTTACTGGGTGCTCTAACATGCAATTGACATGGCCAAGGTGCCAGCAACCGATATGTGTAACATGTTTCAGGTCGTGGGCGATATGTTGAAGGACGAGGTGATGCAGGTCACCATTGCACTGAAAAAGCTAGAGAAGAAACATGAACAGGTGAGGGCGACCCTAAAAAATGAACAGGAAAACTCTCGCGCACAGGAAAATCAAGTACGCGGCCTCCAGAAGTTAATCAAGGGAAAGGACACGGGAGAAACAAACCCGCAGCACGCTTTGATAGAACGATTGCAGAAGGAGGTCACGTCATTGAAAGGTAAGGTCAACATATCGACCTCCCACCATGTGCAGACGGCCGAATTGGCGCAAGAAGAGAAGGAAAAGGCTGAACTGGCTAACACACAGGCAAAAGAAAGGGACGACAAAGAAAAAATGGCTGAAACAATCGTCACCTTGCAGAATAGGTTGACGGAGCTGCAGAACACATGGGACACACACAGTTGCGCGCCTGCTACAACTCCACCAGAGACAAGTCCGCTGTCAGAGCAGCTGCACATAGTGAAAGCTGCAAATGATATATTGGAAAAGCAGGCATCCACCGCAAGGCAAAGGATCATTGATTTGGAGAATCTCTTAGTTGAGAATGGTAGGAAAATAGAGACACTGCAGAAAGAAATCGAGCTAGAAAATAAGACAAGCGCCGACCAGCAAAAAACCATCACTGAGCTCAAAAGCCGCATGAAGGGCAATATCACCCTCAGTGAAGCGAGAAGTATAGTCTGGTTGGACATAATCTTAGCGGTGATGGAACAGTGGGGCTTCCTAAGAACGATGGGAGAAAACAAATCTGTTATACCCTATCTCAACAGGAAATTGCAGGAGGCCGACCTCAACTTGTCCGTCAGAGCCCAGCATGCCAGAAACTATATTTCATTCTTGAAGGAGCTGGAATCTGATGAGGTGGAGAAGCATGGCATACCAAGCCAATTCATGGAAGTCTTTGAATGTCAGAAAATCATTGACAAGGAGGTGGCCCGAGTTACAGCTTCGGGAGCCCTGCAGCAGGTGGTAGCAAACGTGGGTCGCTTCGATGCAGTATGGGGTGAGATTACCACAGCTGGACTGCCATCTTGTTGGGACCCAACCGCTCCTTCCATGCTACGACCGTTGACAGAGTATAAGACACGCCTGCAAGAAGAAAAAGACCGGACGGACATCCTGTCGGATAAAACCGCTTGGTTAAAGGCCGAAACAATTGTTTTATCCCTCCGCCATGAGTTCGCCCTTCTTCATCTTATAAAGCACAAGCTCCCCATCGAGGCAAGTTTCAATGACCTCACAGAGGCCTATGTCAGGGTGGAAAAATTCGCAGCAACGCCCGAACCATCAGCAGACAGCCTGCAAAGATGTACTCAGTTCGCCAGTCAGATCGCCAGCTCGCTAGCAAATGTTCCACCACCAGCATCTGCAACTGCCTCAACCCCTTCACATCTGTGAAACACTGTCAACTCATGATTTGGCCTCAGTGGCCTTTTTTACTTTTTACTTAGTTAGCTACTTTTCAAGTTTCAAGTGGGCTTCATGTTCCACTTTAGCATTTTACTTTTTACCAGACTGTTATTTAATATTTTGTTTTAAAAACGGCCGAGTGCTTGACTTTCCATGATGAGAGGCCTTTATTCCTCATCATAAATTTTTTTATTTTGATAAGGACCTTTAACAAATTTTGGTCATGCGAAGAAGATATTTTTCCCAAAAAATATCTCCTCGCTCAGTTAGGAAGATGTCTATATAAGAAAGATCCAAAGAGAAGAACAGGTTCCAAATTTTCTGAAGAATTGACTGTAAAAGAATGTCTTGTATGCTTTTTGTGAAAGTTTTAATGCAAATGTGAAGAGCCCGTTGGGTTTTCAATGAGAAAGAGTTTTGATCTTTAAGGAGGATTCTGATCTTGGTGCTTTACAACGTGTATTTATCTCTTATGTGTTGTAGCTTAGCCATTAATTCTGTTTATATCCATTTATCTTGTGTCACATTTTGGAATGCGAGTAGCCCACTGTTTCTAATATAAATGTATCGTTGACGATACTTATGCCATAAGCTTTTAGGCACTTTAAATATGTCTCAGGTGTGACATACTGTTTCATTTCCATTTCATCCGCATTTCTGCTATAATGATTGCTAATGAGATGTTATTTACAAATTTTGTCTTCATGTGTGGATTCTTATTTTACTAAGCCCACTACATGCTGGTATATGTTTCTGGATGTTTTCTCAACAACAGTTAGAATCCTCTTCACTCTACGAATGCAATAGATGCTCTGTGATTACCAATCTCTGTGAAATTCTTAGAATCCAACCCTCTTTGCAGTTAAGCTACTTTTGAATTGTCTGCTACTTTTCGTGTTAGAGTTTCACATCTTGCCTCTGCAATATTGCTTTCTTTGTTAGTAACTTCTATAAGTTTTGGTCCCATTCAAGTTAAATTTCCTATTTAAAAAGAAATGGCATGAGAGCTCCATTCTGCCAGTCACCCTTGCCATAATGTATTACTCTTACTCTCTGCTATATAAGATGTCCTAGGCACTGGTCTTTCACAACTCAAGATTGTCTCTAGGATTGAAAACATGTGGCACGCCATGAGAGTCCTCACGTTTTGAGATATATGTTTGTTCAAATATGAAGCCCCAGCTTGTGGTCAAAGCTCCAACAAATGGATGACGTGGTATTTTATTATTAGCTGGAAAAATCATGAATTCAAGAGTACTATTCCTTAAAAAATCAAATTAAATATTTGGGCTAAAACATTTCATGTAATATCTCAAAATGGGACCAACAACAATATTAAACAATACTGCTCAGAAAATAACATAGTTCAGCAACGTAAGAGCAAGAGGCCAATATGGAGGCTCAATATGTACATTTACAATAGAAAATCAAAGTTATATTTAAGCCCATGAGTTATAGAACAGAAAATAGAAGACTTTTCATGAAGAAATCCTCAAAAATGAGGTGCTGCAACCATAGAATATGACTGAACAAGCTTGAAAACGTTATTTTATTGACTGATAAGAGTTGTAGATTACACTTTAGATCTAGAGCAGATATGTGTACAAAAAGTTAGATCTATATCAGATTTGTACACTATATAGGCTCCTCTACAAATGCCCCTTGGGTTTTTCAGCAAAAAGTGAAGTACATGGAGTAGATATGGGATCTTATGCAGCAGATCTATAGAATGATTCAGAAATTATGAAGCAATTATAAGAGTATTTAGATCAGATCTAAACATGACATGGATTAGATTTGAAATCCATGGATCACCACAATGAAGGGAAAAACTCCAACACTAGAGATCTCTCCTCCAAAAGTGTGCCAAAACACCATGCAACTATACACTTGCAAATAACGCAGTACGGGAAAGGAAACTACATTGTAGGCTCTAGAACATATGTGCCCTCAAGCCAAGATCTGAAATCAGTGCTCCAATCATCCAATACTCTCTTTCCAGGGGGATAGAAGACTTTCCCACTGAAAAGAGGCACTACAATGGCCTAGATCTGAGTAGATCTAGCCTTCACTTGCTGCAGCTTACAAATACAACCAAAACCTCAACAGGATTTGTGTTGTAGTTGGAAGAAGAAGCTTGGTCTTCAGCCTAATAGTGGACAAGAAATGAAAGACTCTTCCAAGAGGCCTCTCAAGGAAATCGATGGGATTCCTAAACAGGAAATCCTTGTGCTAAACAACACTATTCTCTGCTAAACAACAAGGAGAATGAGATATGTCTAAATAGACAATATACTCTGAAAAATTTAATCACATCAACAACCTTCTCATGTCGTCCTCCTCTTCCTTTTATAAGATTGAGAGCTTGAAAAACCATAAACCATCTCAATGAAATAGCTCTTTTCGCATGAGCCTCCTCCAACTAAAACTTCACCGTGCCTTCATGAAGATCATTCCTTCTAGACAACGTTGTTGATTTGGTCATGGTTGACCAGGTCAAAAGATTCAGTCCCTTTCACACATAAGGGTGTTTATGTAAATAGCCCAGATTTAGCTTTTTTCACATGTGGCATTGATTTATTTGTTGTTATAGGAGTTCTTATTGTCCTCATTTACACATTTATTCAAGCTATAGAAAAATGAAACAAAAAATGAATATTCCCATTAGCTTGGGCTAATTGGGAATATTACATTTCATTATGGGTATCAAAATTTTAAATTAAAATAAAATATTAAAATTAGCCTCATTATATTTGGATTTTTGGATCCAACAATTTCAAATTTCAAATTTTGTTCCCTCAGATGTGTCGGCCTACCCCTTCAAAGGTTTCCTCAGCCTATATAAAAACTAAGTAATTTTTCCCACCATTGATCATCATTGTCATTTAGTCTTCTGTAATACAATTACAATGTTGTGGAGTATAGAAATATTAGACGAGAATGCCATAATTGGAAGGATTTTTGAAGGGTTTCTTGACTGTTTTGGGCTTATGGGATTCATTGGTTTGGCATAAGTTTTAAATATGAAGCATACTCATTAGAATTCATCCCTCACTAATCAACAAAATTCAAAGATATTCTGTGACCCTTAAGTAATCATGTATATTCTCTTTTGGAGGCCTAATTTTTTAGCAAGAAAGTCTATGTTCATGAACCAAATACATTTGGTGTGATTTTGTCCCTTCAAGGGCTCAAATATATGGAAAAAAGGAGTTGATTGTAGCTCTATCCATCGTGTATTAAATCTGAAGATTATCTTTTTCTCCTTGAGGTTTTCCCTGGGATACTATAGTCATTTATTGTCACTCACATATCCAAGTTTGTGGCATGGTTTCGACCCTCAAATAGGGAAAATTTCTGAATTTATATGAATAGGTTAGATCCATCTAACAACAACCTATGCTTGTGATCTTATATTTCACTATGTATTTTTGCAATAAGGGATCAATTCTAAAGGATACCTGATTGCCAAGGGTTTAATTGTAGATATATTGGTTTCCACTATAATCTAACATTCATATGCACTAATCCAAAATATATAACACTAATACGAAGTCCCTTGTCTATGAGGAATATCATTTGATAAGATTTCATGTTCCTGAAGCTGATTCAGTATATCTAAAGAAAACATATAATCAGAATTGTGAAGACCTATGCCCAATTTCTAATGTTGAAATAGTGCATAGATTTGTGACTAATACAAGGTATTCTTTAACTTCTACAACTAGCCTTGACACAATGATTCTTATGAAAAATTCTAATCTTAATTCAAGGAGCCACTATCAATTATATTTATGTACAAAACTATAAAGAAGTCATTTTATGCATGATATCCTAATATAAGAAGTATGGAAGGTTCTGGTTTTCACATATATTGTCTTAAAGTTCATCTATGAGGTAACCTTTTATCAATTTCACAAAGTTGAAGGCATACCTCAACACTGTAACCAAAAGTTGTGTCACTGAATATTTTCTACATCTGCTATGGTATGTTTGCATCAGTCTCTAGGTTATGAAGTTTATTTATAGTAAATTGGACTCATCTAAAGTTTAGTGACTTGATTAAGGTTGAATAATGCATTTAGAAGAAAATCTAAGGGGATTCATAATCAAGACAGTCAGATCATAGAAGTTCAAGGTTCATCAGGTTCTTTGTCACATATTTTGCAGTAGTAGAAAAATTTTGGTTTGGATTTGCAATAAGGGTTTCTTTATCTGAGGGAAACGGCCTAGCAGAGTCATCAAATAAAACGTTGGTGAGGGTTCTAAAGAAAGCTATAAACAAAAACTAGAAGAATTGGGATTCCCAGTTAAAATTTGCTCTATGGGCTAACAGGATCACTAGCAAGAGAGAAACCAGGAAGTCCCCATACGAATTAGTATATGGGAGGGCAGTATTTTTCCCTGTGCATCTAGCATTACAAGTGGCTCGATTCATGCAAGGAATTCAGGAAGAACCGGATGATGTAACTAGGAGAATCAACCAGCTGGTGGAGCTAGAAGAAACGTGGAACCAGGTGAATCAAAGACTAGTTGAATACCAGGAGAAAATGAAGAATCTCTTCGATCAACATGCCAAGGATAGAAAATTACAGATTGGAGATTTAGTGCTCAGATGGAACATTAGAAGAGTTGATAAAGGTAAACATGGTAAATTTGATCCCCTCTGGATCGGCCCCTTTAAAATTGTAGAACAAGGTGGCAAAAATACTTTCAGGTTGGAGAATTTACAGGGAGATATGCTTGACGCCCCTGTAAATGGCCAGTTTCTCAAGCCCTATTTCTAGTTCTGAGTTTGGCCGAGAAAGCCTGCTGTATCATATTGTATATTAGTGTCTGTTTTATCTTTGCTCTAGTAATGTGTGTGCGTAGGTCGTGACGAATCATGAAGAGGAATGGTGTTCGCAGAAGATAAACAGGTGGTCTGCAAAGTTCTAGACACATCCGAGGATGAATGTACCGTCCCCAGGTGGAGCCAATGTTGATCATGGATTAACAATAGTCATTCTTCCGAGTTAACTTTGGGATGGACAGGTATTGAATGATATGGCAGATGGTGAAACATTTAAAAAAGTTGATTGGGGAGGAACGATGATGAGACAAATATTGCGCCCAAAACAAAACATGTGTATGAGAAAGGTCAAAATACAAGGCAAAAGGGGGAACGATACTTCAAAAGGCGTAAATATACGGTGCAAAGGATGCAAAGTGAAATAATTTAAACGTTGGCCGCCTCTAAAATGGGCACGTGAGGGAATTCTACACACGGGAATTTCCGCGGGGGTTGAAAGGTGAAAGGGGGGACAGACCCATACCCCCGCGGTAATATATTTAACCGTCATGAGGTGGGCCCAAAGCAAAGAGCAACGTGGCAGATCAAAGCATTGGGATTTTGGTAACATGGCAAATTGGTACGTGGGCCCTAAAGACTGGTACGCAGTATGTTTAACCCGGCTTACGAATAAGAGGTTTCGAGAATCGTATGGTTCACTGCAGCACAAAGGTAAGGTATGTATCTAGGATAACTGGTACAGAGGCCCGTACCAGTATTAAACCCAGCACGCGGTGTTCACCTGTCTCCAGCTAACACCCAACCCCTATGCGCCGCGTGCTCCACTTTCAGTGTCCTTACGACACTTTCCCCCATTTATTTTACCTATCCGTCTTTATACCTCAGAACGCTCAGTCGTAAAATAACAGTTTTCCCGTAGTTTACTCCAGTAAAAGTCGCAGGTCTTCCAGCTATGATATAAACAAAGTGGGAATCGGAGCCAAGGTCTACCCAGTCGCTATCAACTCCCCCGCATCGTTCTCCCGAGTATATTTCCCTGTTGCACAAGTATTCCGTCCCTCATTTTCTCTCTGCTTTCCTTTCGTCTTTTAAAAGTTTTATATGTCAATCATGGGAAGGGGCACGCCCAAGAAATCTGATCCAGAAACCCCTCAGGTCCGAGAAACCAGAAACCCTCCCGGGTTTGAGCCTTTCATCGACCTGCAAGCCGGAATCCATGACCCCCAATATCCTTTTCACATCAGCAGCATTAAACCCGTGCTTTTTAGACGACATGTTGAGAATAGAGACCGGTACCAAGTGGTTGTGTCTATTTTATACCATAAAATTACCCCTCAAGTCTATTCTGCGGTTGATTTTATTTGTCGGCTCAGAGATGCTTATGACAAGAAGCAGGGCATGTTTACCTCTCCTCAAGGGAATAAGATATTTTCTCTTTCCCACGACATTATCAGGCAAGCCCTCCGCTTTCCCACCAGCAACACATATATCAGTTTCAGTGAAGTGGCTTTGACCTCCCAGTTCACCAAACTGCCATCGGAGCGCCAAAACGACTTCATTTCCTCCATCACCAGCAACCAAGATGCTTTACTCCCCGCTGCAGACCCATTCCCGCTGAGCCTATTCAAAGAGGAAGTGCAGCCCATCCTCGCCCTCATCGCTGGTCTTTTAGGTGTAGGTGCTTTGGGGGAATTCACCAGGGTATGTGTTTATTTCTTGTGGTTAATGTCTCAAAGGGGGGTAGTATTAGATATCCCTGGTTACCTTGCGGCTAACATTCGGACCCAGTTCCTGGAGCTTTCAAAAGCCAGTCACTTTCATTTCTATTCGATGTTCTTCTATCTTTTCTTACATCAGCACGCTGAGAAGTTTGAGGGTTTGGATTTAGATAGGGTATATGACGTGAATTCCCAACCCCGACCAGTTTTCAACTCGAATTGTTCTGTACGCCAATTACCTAAGGGGGAGGGTTACTCCAGTTTTGTAAATAATTTCATGTCCATTGCCTATACTATTATCCACGATTCACCCTCACCTAGAGTTTTTCCTGAGATGAAGAGCTGGCTACAAGCCGGAAAATCCCAGAGCACTGGGGACTGGTATCTATTTGATAATTACACTGAAATTTGGGTCTACGGAGCCGAGGTTCCCCCTTACCCGCTACCTGTGTTTCCTGTTCGACGAGTATATGCGCTGGAGTACATTTGGCAGACCCTCAAGGCTGACCAACTCCATTTTGTCCCTGCAAAGAAAGGTTTCATCTTGAGACTCCCCATCACAATCGGCCCTTTTGTTTTGAATTCGAGACATGCCCTTCCCATTGTCGAGAAAATATTTCAGGGCCTGGACCTAAGGCTGGGTAAGGGTTGGGCCTATGATCCTCAGGAAATTATCTCAAACAGAAGGAAGAGGAACAGGTCCACACCTTATATACATGAATCAAGGCCTTTCATGGAGTGGAGGGCTAACCTTGAAACTTGGCCTTTGATTTCGCAGATGGAGACCGATTCATCTACCATAGGGGAAGAAGAGGACGTCAATAAAGGCTAAGGTGGGGAAGAAGCAGGTACCTCAGGAGCAGGTTCTCCCCTTCGCAAAAAGTAGAAAACAGCCTCCAACGAGGCAGAATTCATAGGGGAAGAACAACTATTAGAGCCGTTCACGCCGTATGGTCAACTGGACAAGAGTAGAGCCGGGATAAAAGTGCTAAGAGATAGTACCACCTTTTCCGACTTTTCAGAAGTCTCACAAGCCATCAAAGATCTTACCTCACCAGGGGTAGTTTCCAAGAAACAGGCAAATAGAATGATCAGGGATAAGTACAAAGCCGAGCTGGAAGGATATGTAGAGAAATACCACACCAAGGTTTCCGCCACCATGAATGTGGACACAGAACACCTGGTCTTATCTATGGCTGAGGCCATCTTGGATCCCAATACAGGTACCACTAGTTACCGGGTGCTCGAACATGCAATTGACATGGCAAAGGTGCCAGCAACCGATATGTGTAACCTGTTTCAGGTCGTGGGTGATATGTTGAAGAACGAGGTGATGCGGGTCACCATTGCACTGAAAAATCTAGAGAAGAAACATGAACAGGTGAGGGCGACCCTAAAAAATGAACAGGAAAACTATCGCGCCCAGGAAAATAAAGTACGCGGCCTCCAGGAGTTAATCAAGGGAAAGGACATGGGAGAAACAAACTCACAGCGCGCTTTGATAGAACGATTGCAGAAGGAGGTCACGTCACTGAAAGGTAAGGTCAACATACCGGCCTCCCACCATGTGCAGACGGCCGAATTGGCGCAAGCAGAGAAGGAAAAGGCTGAACTGGCTAACACACTGGCAAAAGAAAGGGACGACAAAGAAAAAATGGCTGAAACAATCGTCACCTTGCAGAATAGGTTGACGGAGCTGCAGAACACATGGGACACGTACAGCTACGCGCCTGCTACAACTCCACCAGAGACAAGTCCGCTGTCAGAGCAGCTGCACACAACGAAAGCTGCAAATGATATATTGGGAAAGCAGGCATCCACCGCAAGGCAAAGGATAACTAATTTGGAGAATCTCTTGGCTGAGAATGGCAGGAAAATAGAGACACTGCAGAAAGAAATTGAGCTAGAAAAGAAGACAAGCGCCGACCAACAGAAAACCATCACTGACCTCAAAAGCTGCATGAAGGGCAATATCACCCTCAGTGAAGCGAGAGGTATAATCTGGTCGGACATAATCTCAGTGGTGATGGAACAGTGGGGCTTCCTAAGAACGATGGGATAAAACAAATCTGCTATACCCTATCTCAACAGGAAATTGCAGGAGGCTGACCTCAACTTGTCCGTCAGAGCCCAGCACGCCAGAAACTATATTTCATTCTTGAAGGAGCTGGAACATGATGAGGTGGAGAAGCATGGCATACCAAGCTGATTCATGGAAGTCTTTGAATGTCAGAAAATCATTGACAAGGAGGCAGCCCGAGTTACAGCTTCGGGAGCCCTGCAGCAGGTGGTAGAAAATGTGGGCCGCTTCGACACAGTATGGGGTGAGATTACTGCAGCTGGACTTCCATCTTGTTGGGACCCAACCACTCCTTCCATGCTATGACCATTGACAGAGCATAAGACACGCCTGTAAGAAGAAAAAGACCAGACGGACATCCTGTCGGATAAAACCGCTAGGTTAAAGGCCGAAACAATCGTTTCATCCCTCCGCCAAGAGTTCACCCTTCTTCATCTTATAAAGCACAAGCTCCCCACCGAGGCAAGTTTCAACGACCTCACAGAGGCCTATGTCAGGGTGGAAAAATTCACAGCGACGCCCGAACCATCAGCAGAAAGCCTGCAAAGATGTACTCAGTTCGTCAGTCAGATTGCCAACTCGTCCGCAAATGTTCCACCACCAGCATCTACAACTACCTCAACCCCTTCACATCTGTGAAACACTGTCAACTCATGATTTGGCCTCAGTGGCCTTTTTTACTTTTTACTTAGTTAGCTACTTTTCAAGTTTCAAGTGGGCTTCATGTTCCACTTCAACATTTTACTTTTTACCAGAATGTTATTTAATATTTTGTTTTAAAAACGGTTGAGTGCCTGACTGTCCATGATGAGAGGCCTTTATTCCTCATCATAAATTTTTTTATTTTGATAAGGACCTTTAACAAATTTTGGTCATGCGAAGAAGATATTTTTCCCAAAAAATATCTCCTCGCTCAGTTATGAAGATGTCTATATAGGAAAGATCCAAAGAGAAGAACAGGTTCCAAATTTTCTGAAGAATTGACTGTAAAAGAATGTCTTGTATGCTTTTTGTGAAAGTTTTAATGCAAATGTGAAGAGCCCGTTGGGTTTTCAATGAGAAAGAGTTTTGATCTTTAAGGAGGATTCTGATCTTGGTGCTTTACAGCGTGTATTTCTTTCTTATGTGTTGTAGCTTAGCCATTAATTCCGTTTATATCCATTTATCTTATGTCACATTCTGGAATGTGAGTAGCCCACTGTTTCTGATATAAATTTATCCTTGACGATGCTTATGTCATAAGCTTTTCGGCACTTTAAATATGGCTCAGGTGTGACATACTGTTTCATTTCCATTTCATCTGCATTTCTGCTATATTGATTGCTAATGATATGTTATTTACAAATGTTATCTTCATGTGTGGATTCTTATTTTACTAAGCCCACTACATGCTGGTATATGTTTCTGGATGTTGTCTCAACAGCAGTTAGTATCCTCTTCACTCTACGAGTGCAATAGATGCTCTGTGATTACCAATCTCTGTGAAGTGCTTAGAATCCAGCCCTCTTTGCAGTTAAGATGCTTTTGAATTGTCTGCTACTTTTCGTGTTAGAGTTTCACATCTTGCCTCTGCAATATTGCTTTCTCTGTTAGTAACTTCTGGAATTTTTGGTCCCATTCAAGTTAAATTTCCTATTTAAAAATAAATGGCATGAGAGCTCCATTCTGTCAGTCACCCCTGCCATAATGTATTACTCTTACTCTCTGCTATATAAGATGTCCTAGGCACTGGTATTTCACAACTCAAGATTGTCTCTAGGATTGACAACAGCTTCTATGGATGCCTTCCCCTTCCTTATATGCATTGTGAGCCTTCTCACCTTGGGCCCCACTCATTAAATTCACTACTCTCATGGACAATTCCTCCCATTCATACTGCGTTATCTCTCATTGATTATCCACTCCCTCCATACCAGCGTTGTTGATTTGGTAGAACTTGACCCCATCCACATGCTTCATCCCCTATTCAAACATGAGGGTGCTTTAACTAGCTATTAAGATGATATCCATTCACATTAGGAGTGATTTTATTCCTACTAAGGATATTTATGGGTCTCCCTACCCTCTTATTCCTCTATCTAAGTGGAAAAAACAAAATTTAATATTCCAACTAGATGAAATCTAATTTGGAATATTACACTAGGAGATGAAACACCAAACTATGGGCCCCATTGGGGTAAATTGGTACATCAATTTACCGGGGCCGTAACTTTGGCATACGATATCCATTTGATGCACTTAATAATTCGTTAGGAATACAACTGGTGACAGCAAATGTTCAGTTAAAGACTCGCATTTTCCATAGGTTATTTTCCAAAAAAACATTGTTTAGGGCCTAAAAATGGCTTCGGAAGTTCAGGACCTGAAAATCTGTCAGAAATAGTAAATTTTGATACAATTAAGGAAACTAAAAAAACTGAAAGAAATTATGGTGGGGTTCCAAGTGGAATAAGCGGATGGCCACCAATATCCACCTGGATCAAACGTTGAACAAATTTGTCAACGCATTCTCTAGTATTTTGTTGAAGGCTTCAACCATGCCATTCACCTAGGGGTGATATGGAATGCTCTTTTAGTGACCCACTTGCAATTCTTCAGTCAAGGCTTCAATAGTTCTATTGAGAAAATGCGTACCCCTGTCGCTCATCAGGATTTTCTGACATCCAAACTATGACATAATATGCTCGAAAATGAACTTTTTCATCATTTCTGCAATATAATTCTTCAATGGTTGCACCTCATCCCACCAAGTGAGGTAATCAGTTGTATTAATAATGTACCACACACTTGTTTTCTTTCTTGGAGGATCAATTGGTCCCACAAAGTCAATCACCCATTTATCAAAAGTTTTCAATGTAACTTGGGGGTGCAGCACCATTTCATCTCTTTGCAACAGTCTTCCAGTCCTCTAAAAAACATCGCATGTACTACAATACTCCTTTGAATATTTATATACCATAGGGCACCATAATCCAGTGCACAAAATCTTTTGCACAATAACTTGTCCTGTGTAGTGACCTCCATCCACTTCGCCATGTGCTTCAACTAGTATGTTTTGTCGTTCATGCTCAAGAACATATCTTCACATAATATCATCAGCCCCCATTTTATACAGATGTCGTGCAATCAGAGCAAAATATGTCACCGTGATGACCAGCTCTTTCTTTTGTTGCGTAGTGTACTCCGAGGTGCGATTTGAGTTGAGAGAAACTAAATGATACCTGGGAAATTCTCATCTACAACCTTGATAGCAAACAACAATGCATAAATTAATCCTTCCTAAAGATTTTTTGGTTCCTCTCTTATCTCAATCATGGACATATGATCTGGTCTGGCATTATAGTCTAGTTTCACAATTACTTTGAAATTGTAAATTTGGAACAATATTAACCATCGACAAATCCCACCCCCCCCCCCAACACAAACTTGTTGACGAGGTACTTCAAATCAGAATGATCCATGAACATTTTGAAGTACGCCCCCAATAGATAGTGTCTGAATTTTTGCATCGCATATACCATTTCCAACCCTTCGCGCTCTGTGGTGGAGTAGTTCCTCTCCGCTTTAGATAACTTCCTGCTTGCAAAAGCTACAGGGTGATCAATATCTCCTTCCCTAGTTGGGTTCCCCTAGAAATCATTGTGTATTTGTGGCTTTTCTTATTACATGTCTATGCATGTTGATGTAAATTATGATTTCCACTACACAAATCAGTAGAGTAGAATTGTGTCTCTTTTTTTTCAGTTTGAAATCTTGAGAAAATGTAATTTACATCAAATTTCTACACTTGTCACAATATTGAAGGAATAATATGGCTCCATGATTCCCATGAAGGACATAAACTCAAAGTAATGAGATTATAATGAAAGATGGATCCATGCAATTGATACTCTTATGGAGACAATTTATAATGCTTGTGGTGTTGAATTCCCAAATTGAGAGGAAATATGGAATCTCCTCTAGTTTTGAGAGGGAGTAAAGGAGTATCCTTTAATAGGAGAAATGATATATTCTCTGATCAAAAATGGAATAGGGATATCCTCTCTGGTTGATAGGGAATGATGATGTACATCACATGTGCATTCTCTTCTTCATGTGTCATGCACTTGACCAGGACTAACAACTATAAGTCTAAGTGAAGCTCTTTGAGAGAGAATGGTGGATGATTGGATAAAGAATCTATGGTTTCCTTGAGGATAGAGCATTTGAGAAAGAAAAATTACTAACACTTTTTAAGGATAAGATAGGTATAAAAGAAAACAGTGATCGAAGAGGACCAATATTCTTTAAGGATTAAAGGATAAACATCCAAAATAAGGATAGTCCCAAAAGGAAATACCTTGTGAACATTTAGATGGGGTATGTGCCTTGTAGAGGTAGTGCATTATCACACATAAAGTCTCCCAACATAATGATCTTGAATTAAGATGAGCTTGTAAAGTTAGGCCTCAAGGAAAATGTTGGTAATAATATTGATGCTTAGAGATGGCTTATCAATCTAAATCTTCTTATGAGAATATTTCAATTTGAGAATATCCTTGTACCAGGGGTACAATTATGAATACCTCCCTAGATAAGAGGGAGTATTGGAGGATGTACCTAGTATAAGCCTTCATAATTTGTACCATTGTGTATTTTATGTAAAAATCAAGAGAAAATAAAAATAAAATTATTATTATTTTCTATATAAGCATGTTCTTCATGCGTTTAAGTTTTTTAGTCAAAGATTCAAATTCCTATTTTGGACGTACTGTAAAAGAAAATAAAAAGTAATTTTTAAATGTAAATTTTGGGATAGGAACCCCTCTAGATTTCAAGGCGACCAAGATGTCAAGTCAGCCTTTCCCCAATGGGCATATATATTCTCCCCCCTCTAATATATATAAATAGAGGGTATATGGAGTTCATTTGGATACACACACCTTGATGTTTTTGGTTTGAAACCTCTTAGAGAATATGGAGAAGAGAAGGAAGGTAGAAATTTGGAAGAAATGGTTTCTTCTTGTATATATTGTTTTTGGTCTCTTATTGATGAATATGTTGAAAGGAACGAAGATTTGGCTTGGTATATAGAGGTGGAATTTTTTTTGTTATGGATCTTGGATTTCTCATTTGATATGGATCTATAAGAAGATATTTTTCTGGGTTTTCCCTGGCTTGGAGCCTATATCTTGTGTTATATTGTCTTATGTGAACTTCTGGTAATTTATGGTAAGTGCTTGATGAATGAAGAAATAATAATAATAAAATTTCTAGAATTCTCACAAGTAATTATCATGTAATGGAAATAATTTAATAATATGAAAACCTCCTGATTTCCAACATTTCAGAGGGCACAGTGATATTGAAAATTTTTATGTAGCTCTATATTATACAAGAATATTGAGAATTTGTTAACAATTTATAGTGAGGTGTATCTTAATCTCCATGAAGCAACATCATTTACAGTATTAAAAATTAATGGGTGGATCATGTACTAAGAATTTGGGTGATAAAACAAGTATTACAACATGGGATGGGTAATGTATTATACACATTAGGGATGTGCGTTACAAATGTAGAAATTTATAAACACAATAATGTATTTTTGGATTCTCCTAATCTAACAAATTAATCTTATGTTAAATAAAAAATCCTTTCACTTAATTCTTTGTGGAAATTAAATCGCCAATTGCAAAACACATATGAAGCAAAATCAATCGCACATAACAAGATGTTTTACCGGGAAAGCTTAAAGCTAAAAACCCCAACTATCATATATTATGTATATCAATGGAACATGTAACAATCTCAAAAAAATCTCAGCTCATAGAGCTCTCAGTAAAATATACAATCATCACACACTATCATGCATAAATTTGCATATCTATGCATCAATTTCTTGCCTCTTGACAACCTGCCTCCACTGCGCAATCCCTGTTGAGGAAGAACCCTGAATGAATTCGACCTTACCTGGCCTTGATAGCGCAATACTCATAGGCATATCCAATGTGTGTGTGGATTCATTGAATGCTCCACTATAGTCACAACAGATATTCCATGTCACCCTTTCACCTATCTCTCCACTAGGTCTCCACTGGATCTGACATGCAAGTAGTTAACTATTGTATTTCTTCAGTTGCAAGTAAGACACTACTTGTGAATTAATTAAATAATTAATTCACTCATCTATCACTAGTGTATGTTCAGATACAACTTTACTCATTGAATTGTGTTAAACTAAATAACAACTCACATAACTACTCTTCCAACTCCATTACAACTTGCCACAATTAGTTATAATGAATTTCTCCATGCATGAGTCGCCAACCACCCTTGGAATTCGAAATTCCTTCAATCAACTAATTTTCCACATCAGTTAACTGAAATAAAGTGCTCCAAGAGAATAAGTTACTATTTATTGTCTAATTATTATTAAGGGCTAATAATAATTGACATGCATTCTAATTTTAGACAGGTGATCTATAAATAGACTTCGCCCATACATCTAAAAATTGAAACTCATCTAAAAATAGATTTTTCTCAACGATCTAGAATCATCCTCCTGCTAATTTTAGATTTTTCTCATCATGTCTATTTTTAGACATACACCTAAAAATAGCCTATGTGGGCCCCACCTAGTGTAGGTGCTTAATTTTCACTAGGATCAAGGATGTTATTTCTGAATGAAAATTTCACTATTTCTTGTTGCAAACTTCAACACTCCCTCTCAACAAGAAAGGACTATCTTTGTATGCGCTCTGCAACTCTATGCATTCGCCCTGCAATACTTGCATGCAACACTTCCAAAATCGAATAGCCTCCAAACAACTGAATCAGTATAATGCATCTGCCATCAAAGTCTTCTATCCTCTGCTTCGCTACTGCACATGTCTTCAGGAACCACTGTGTTGTTGAACTCTACACCCCATGGACTCTGCACTTGTTGTCAAATCTAAACCGTGCTGCAGTATCTGATACTGTCACTTTGATCTAACTGCATCAATCCAAATGATAATTCTACTGCTACTATGTGGGCACCTCATAGCCAGGTTCAATTCATGAGATCCACACCATCTCAATGAATCCTGCCCAGAAATCTCTTCTTGGGATTACTCATGCATGTTGCCCCACCTCTTACCTGGTGGTATAGTCGCATGCACTCCCTCTTCCCATCTAGCTCGAAATTTCTCTACATGAGTGGTTGCTCCCACTCCATGATCCTCATCTTGTGGTTGCTCCACATCCCAAGGTTCACTCTTACTTGCATGCAAATCCTGCTCCCTCTCAAGCTTCAATTGCATGTCTTCCTCGCACTTCCCAACAGTAGGAAGCTCCGTAGAAATCCCATCTACTTCAAGTCTGTAGATATTCTTAACTTGAATCCCAACCTTCTTGGCTTGCCCTGTTTCTTTGTGTCACGGGAAATATTTTCCTTCACTAAAGACAACATTATAGCCTTTATCCTCTAACATTGCGACTGAGATTAAATTCTTCTTTAAACCTGGAACATGCACAACATCTTTTAAATGAAAGAGTTTACCTGACGCCCTCTAAAAGGTAATGGTACCAATGTCACTTTCACTGTATCGTCCATTGTCGCGCAACTCAACATGCATCTGGAGATCTTTCTCCATCAAGTCACTAAAAAATTTATCATCTCCCATCATGTGAAAGGAAGCACCAATATAAAAGTACCACCCCAATCCCAATGCACTAGACACCATGCATGTGATCAATGAGAAGTCAAGCTCAAATTGCGAGGTAAGAGCCTCACCAGCTGCAGCTCCAGCAACCATCTTGTTCTTCTTCTTATGTGGACAATTTGTGGCAATATTTCCAAACTCATGACAGTGAAAACACTTCACTTTGGACATGTTGTGCTCCTTTCCATCTTCACCAGCCTCATATCTAGAATGGAATTTCTTCCCCTTGGCAGCCAAAGCACAATCCTCTTCATCATCATGCATTGATGAAGAGCCATCCCAGGTGGTCTGCCTTTTCTTCTCCTGCACTAGATCCGACCACAGTTTTGGGTCGTAAAAAGGTATCTTTTGAACACCTAATTAGCCTACATTAATCATCAATCTGGGAGCGAATTTTTATTTCAAGAGTGTACTCTGTCTGAGGCTGCAATTATCTAAGAGCAATGATGTGAAGATGTAGTACAGAATGTTAGATGCAAAAGTAAAAAATTCTTGTAAATAAATCTAATTACAGTGACATGAATGGAAATGCTCTGAAAATTAAACTACATCAATCTTGCAAAACATCGTTCAGGGATATAGTAGCAATAACTCCTTCCCTTAGAAATTGATGCAAGATAACCAATCTGGGGACTTGGAAGCAATAACCATTGTCCTCTACAGTTGGATATCTTTAAAGAAATCGAAATAAAAGCAAACTCAATCGTCGCGCTAATGAAAATAACTAGAAGGAACAAAATCTGGAAAGGAACAGCAGCATGTAACTATAACTCATATATTTTCTAATCGAAGGCTATGAATAAATAATGAACAGAAATGGAACAGCAATATGAAATTAATAGCAATTACAACTCTAACGCAATCAAACAACTAGATTTCCACGCTTCAATCCTGTCAACAACCACTTACCATGCAACAATCAATTATAAAAAATCATAAATTAATGGAACAACAACTCGAATCAGATACAGAACAGCAAAGCTTTATAATGATAACAAGATAACTGAACAACAAATGTGCTTCTTGTAAAGGATGAAATAGCAATGACTCTGTTTTTGATCTAAAAACGATAAATCAATTATGTAATTGAAATAAACATTAAACACACTTCACACAACAGTAAGCAAGGATTAAAAATACAAACAACGAAGTGATTCCACCAGAGTCGGGCCCTTAGCACAGTGAAATATTGTTGGGCTAATTCAGAACTTTAGAAGATGAACGAAACGCATGTCTTATATTAAACCAACATAAAGCATTACAGAGGAGGCTCTCTCAAAGCCGAGAGTCAATAAAACATTATATTATAGAGGAATGTTTAAATGTAAAGCCTTTCGACCAACTCACTGACTGAATTTCACTAAAGGAAATTTCTTTTTATATCAAATCTCGACGGACAATTCAAGGAATAAGATGAGTTTGAACAGCGATCCCTCAGGATCGAAGGATCCTGAGGGATTCGCTCCTCTTTGTTTAGTTATCATCCTGTTTACTCTGACCGAGGTCGAGCTATCCCCTGCCTTTTCTTGGCAATTCATTCAGATCTCCTTGCCTTTGGCTGGATATGGTTCAACGCTGATGGAGCAGCAGTTACATTAGTTTCAACCCCGCCTTTGGTACATCTGTTCACCTCGTCGAATTCCTGTTTTGTCAACAAAAAGTAACCTTTAGCCATCTTTTTGTACTAAACATAAACCTTTCCAATTCTATTATAATTCTTACAATAAATTACCTTTCCAAGGCAAAGAGGAGTATGTCTATGGTAAAAGAATGAGAAAATACATAGTAATTTCATACCTTTTTCACTTCCCAACACATAGTCGCTCCCAATCTGGCAGTTTCTCCCTTCCATTGACAGAGTCTTAATAATTGTGACAACTCTTCGGAAGCCCAAGGAGAGCCAAGCTCACCAAGTCATCATCCGCAACATTGACTCCTACACTCCCAAGCTCATCCCTACATTGGAAAAACTTTGTCAAGTATACTGGAATAGTGTCGTTCTTCTCCATCTTGATTTTTCTGAGTTTATCCTTCAACGCCAATTTCCTATGGTCGTTGTTGCTTTGGAAAAGATCTGTCAAAGCCTTCAAAATTGCAAATGGAGTGGCTTTCCCATGAAAGCTTGACACAATATTTTCTTTCACACCTTCCAATAGAATCCTCCTCACCCTTTCTACTTTCTTTTTCCATGCGTCAAGTACTGAGCATCTGCCGAAGTGGGATTAGGAACATCGTTATCGATGAACTCCTTCAAGGCATTATATTCAAGCACTGCCTCCATCCTGTCCTTCCAGGCTATGTAGTTCGAGCTGCCCTCGAGTTCATACTCCAACCGCAAGCCATTGAAAGCCATTTCAATGTATACTCAATTGTCACACCAAGAAATTCTTGCAGAAATTTCAAATTGTTCCACCTTCACAAAACTCAGCACCAATTCAATATTGCAATCTCTAGTCAACGCTGCTCCGATACCATGTAGAAATTTATAAACACAATAATGTATTTCTGGATTCTCCTGATCTAACAAATTAATCTTATGTTAAATACAAAATCCTTCCACTTGATTCTTTGCGGAAATTAAATTTCCAATTGCAAAACATATATGAAGCAAAATTAGTCGCACATAACAAGATGTTTTACCGGGAAATCTTAAAGCTAAAAACCACAAAAATCATATATTATGTATATCAATGGAACATGTAACAATCTCATACAAATCTCAGCTCATATAGCTCTCAGTACAATATACAATCGTCACACACTGTCATGCACAAATTTGCATATCTATACACCAACTTCTTACCTCCTGACAGCCTACCTCCACTGCGCAATCCCTGTCGAAGAAGAACCCTAAATGAATTCAACCTTACCTTGCCTTGACTATGCAATACTCATAGGAATCTCCAATGTGTGTGTGGATGCATTGAATTCTCCACTATAGTCACAATAGATATTCCATCTCACCCTTTCACCTATCTCTCCACTGGGTCTCCGCTGGATCTAACATGCAAGTAGTTAACTGATTTATTTCTTTAGTTTCAAGTAAGACACTAATTATGAATTAATTGAATAATTAATTCGCTCATCTATCACTAGTGTATGTGTTGGAAATATTGTCATTGATGGAAAATAAGGCAAAGAACAGTGAAGGTAGAGGCAGAGGTCGAGCAGCAGAAGGCAAAGGCAAAGGAGGCAGCGCTAAAGCATAGACAGGAAAAGGAAGCAACGAATACAGAGGTAGCAAAGAAGAAAATGAAGGCAGAGGTAGCGAATATAATAGAGGCAGAACCGTTATCAGAGGCAGAGGTCAAGCAGTAGAAGGCAGAGGCAGAGGTCGAGCAGCGCTGTAGTAGAAACAGGCAAAAGACAGCAAAACAGAGAAAGACAAAAGAAAAATTAAGCAGGGCAAAGGAGACAGGCGGAAGAACACTGCTAAAATGTAACAGTCGAATATGGAGGCAGTAAAACAGTCGAGCAGTGGAGACAGAGGCAGCGAATACAGAGGCAGTGAAGCGGTCGAGCGGCAGAACCGTTATCACAACAGTAAAGGCAGAGGCAAAGTCGTGGAGGTAGAGGCAGAGACGTTAGCACAGCAGAGGCACAGAAAATTTCAGGAATTGCTTAACCCCAGGCGGAAGGATACATAAAACAAATTCCAGGAATCGTATAACCCAAAGCAGCAAAGTATATATATACAAATCTCATTCCAGGAATCGTTACCCACGCAGGAGTATACATACAACGCATTACATATTCGGCGCCTTATACACAAAGGTTCAAAGCATAATATTAAATGATATGGAGCGCTTTATTATCAGAACCCAAGTACCTTATATGGTGGGACCCTTCCCAATCGCATCGGATTTAAGCAAGGCATCGGAACATGCAACAGAAAGTTGCGATTGCGATTGAAGACCAGACCCGATGGGTGTATGAATTATGATTTAAATGTATTTGAAGTCTGGCATAATCACATCGGATCAATCTAATCACCTCGGATATTATAAGAGCATCGGAACATCACAACAGAAAATTGCGATTGCGATTAATCGCAATCGGGCCAGGAGTGGTCAATAGCATCGGAGTATTCGAAGTCGCGATTGCGATCAATCGCAATTGGAGAAATCGCAACAGTGATCAATCGCAATCGGAGAAATTGCAACAGTGATCAATCGCAATCGGAGAAATCGCAATAGTGACCAATCGCAATCGGAGTTAAAGCGGAGCATCGGGACATGCAAATGGAATTTGCGATTGCGATTAATCGTATCGCATCCGTGTAATCACAATCAAAGCTTCAGAATTTTGGAATGTTGGTACATTCAAATGGAAATTGCGATTGCGATCAATCGCAATCGGAAGAAGTCAAGTATAGCATCGAAAAGCGTGGCAAGTGGGCCCGAATATATGACATTCTATTGATTATAGTGGAAGTGGCAGCGTATATGTTAAAACTTTATATAAGCTCGCCAAGAATTGAAATTACGATATATATATATATGTGTGTGTGTGTGTGTGTGTGTGTGTGTGTGTGTATATATATATATATATATATATATATATATATATATATATATATATAAGGCGTTGTTATAAAACGTTGTGGAAATTATATTGAAATATGCCGCGTGGTCTTTGGACCCACGGGCCTCGGCTCAAGGTGGAGGGAAATTCTCTATTTAAAACAATTGGGATGTGTGTATGTTCTTCTTGCGGAACTTCCACATCAACAAGACACTTGCTGCGTGAAAAGAGCTGGAATTTTCCCAGATTTAACGCCAGCTATTACATATTTATATAAAATGCACTAATATAAAAGGCACAGGTACATGTATGCAACAGTTACACCACAGCAGAGGAAATAAGAGAAAACAGAGCTGAAAAGAGACAAAAAACAGTCACAGAAAGGACAGACACAGTCAAAGAAAAGACATACGCGCAGCGAGCCAAAAGAGGCTGAATGAGCGAGCTGGAGTTTTCATTATATGTGAATGCAAACATTGTAATTGAATTTTTTATTGTTTGTGATGCATTGGCAAGTCTCCGGAAGAGAGAAAATATCCCACTCTAATATTAAAATAAGCACCTACAGTTATATTTATTGAATGAAAAAAAAAAGGGGGAATGAGAAGACAGAAGCCAAAGAGTCATGACTGTTCACTCCAAATTCTTTGTGAAATACAAACAATCATGTGAGGAAATCTATAAATAATATCATCTTGATATGCAAAGTGAGGTTAGAGAGAGTAAATATAGAGAAGGCAAAGTACAGAAGAGTGAGGCAGAGAATATTAAGAAAAGAAGAGCAGAAAGAGAAGCTACAGAACAAAGCTGATATCTGAGGTAAATCAGCAAAAATTCAGTTTGATAAATTGAGGAAGTTGGAGCTTCCCTATCAAGTTGCAGCTTGATAGTTGTCAGTTGTAGCTGACTGAGGTTGGAGCCTCCTGTAGGTTGGTGCCTGCAAAAAATCGAAGGGATTTGGTGCTTCCTTGTAAGTTGTAGCTTGCAGAATTGAGGATAGAGCCTCCTGTAGGTTGGTGCCTGCAGAAAACAGTGGTGAGAGGGAGTTGGAGCTTTCCTTTGCATCACAACAATAATAAGTTGTGGTTTTCTCCCTTTATGGGTTTCCACTTACATCTGTTTTCTCTGTGTGTGTTTCTTATGTGTTGATGTGATTCTTTCAATCTTCTTAATTGTTTGTTGCTCTCAACATAAGTGTGGTGTCACATTAATTTAATATTGGCTGCAACATTTTAATACTATTCACAAATAAAGCTATAATTAAATTTGGTGAAAATTTTGAAAAGCTTATGTATGTATTAAACTGATTCACCCCCCCCTCTCAGTTTAATTAAATATTCAACAATTAGTATCAGAGCGGGTTCCTTTGTGCAAGTCTAACAACTGAAAGGAGATCCTAGGTTCCCAAGATGGCTAGTAAAGAAGGATGCTCAACCAATAAAGCCCCTTTCTTCACTGGTGAAAATTATGCTTTCTGGAAAATCAGAATGAGGACATACATAATGTCTCTAGGAGTAGAAGTCTGGGCTTCTGTGGAATTAGGATATGCCCGGAAGGCAACTGACACAGAGAAAGAAACAAAACAAGATTTTGTGGCTAACAAAAAAGCCATGAATGCCATTCTGAATGGATTGTGTGAAGCAAAGTTTATTAAAGTAATGCACAAAGACTCTGCCAAAGAAATATGGGATACTCTTGAGAACATACATGAGGGAGACAAGAAATTAAAGACTGCCAAACTTCAAGTCTATAGAGCCCAGTTTGAGAACTTAAGAATGAATGATGATGAAGACATTGCCAGTTTCTTCCTAAAAGTTGCAGAAATTATTAACAATATGAAAGCTCCTGGAGAAAAAATGCTAGAAAGTATAATTGTACAAAAGATTCTAAGATCTCTTCCATCCAGATTTAATCCAAAGGTGTCTGCAATAGAAGAAATAGCTGATTGGGAGACCTTGACCATGAACCAGCTACTTGGAAATCTAACAGCCTATGAAATGAGGCTCCCACAGAAAAATCCAAGTATGAGGGAAGCAACTTTTAAAACAGAAAAGAAGAAAGAAGAAGAGGGAGACATATGCTCATGCTCGGATGAAGAAGAGGCAAATTTTGTCAAGAAATTGGATAGAGGCTCAAGTAAATACAAAGGTAAACTCCCCTTCAAATGCTTTAACTATGGAAGAGTGGGACACTATGATGCTAAGTGTCCTCACAAGAAAGTAAGGAATCAGACTCGAGAGTCGGAGAAAAACAAATCAAAGAACTGGCAAAAAGGAAAGAAGTTCAGCAAAAAAGCCTTCTATGCTCAACAAGACAGCAGTACATCTGAAGATTCAGATGAACCCTCAAGTGAAGAAGGAACCTCTGAATTCTTATTGATGGCCATAGAAGAACTTGAAGGTCTCCTACTAGAAGATGAAGAAGAAGAAGGGGAATTCGACCTTGAGGGGGAGCTAAGAAGTGCTCTGGAAGAGATTGACAGACTCAAACTGAAATGCAGAAAACAAAAGGACATTCTTCTCAATTATGTAAGAGAATAAAAAAACTCAGAAGTCCTCATGCAGCTGAAGGTAGAACTTGAAGAAGCCAGGAAGATAGAAGACATGTTACTTCAGAAAATCAAGGATAAAACCCGAGAACAAGAGAAACTGGAAGAAGAAGTAGTATGTCTCAGGAAGAAAATAGAAAATGCTCAAAGGAAAGTGGTTATAAACTCTTCTCAAACAACAAGCTCTAGTAAGTTGAGTGAAATTTGGGTTGCTCAAAGATCCCCAATGATAAAAACAGGAATAGGCTATGAAGGAGAATCGAGTAAAGGCAAAGAAAAGGAAAACAAAAATATAATTTTTGTAAAAGCAAAGAAGACTGATGAAGCAGCCCAGACAATTCCTACAAAAGAAGAAACATGTAATAAGGATGACATAGATCATAAGAAATCTCTAGTAACAAATAATGCAATAAATACTAAGATGACAGAAAAAGAATCATATGCCCTTGAGTATGTCAAATTTGGAAGCCATCAAGGGAGATTCTTCCCTCCTATGAAGAATGCCACCTGTTATGTCTGCCACAAGCCGGGACACATTGCTGCATATTGTTATGCAAGGAGGAGTAATTCAAACCTGCAAAAGATGCAAACAGTGAAGAGATTGTCTCAAACAAACAAATGGAGAAAACAACCTTACATCAGGTATGCAAATAATTTCTATGGTTATTGTTTTTATTGTAAGGAATTTGGCCATAAAATTATTGAATGTAGAAAGTATGGACAAAGATTGATGTTCAACACCTCAAGGAGGTTTATGAATCAAATAAATTTTGTTCATACTCACAATTATGAAAAAACTATGATCAAATGTTGTATATGCAATCAAGTTGGACATATACCTTCCAAATGTTCTTTGAAAGGATGTGATTCATCAACTTACAAAATATACCAAACAAAAGGATGCCTCCAATGGATAAAGAAGGAGAATAAGTGTGACTTAGCTCTAACTGCTCAAGACCTGAAAAGTCAGTGGTACCTGGACAATCGCTGCTCAAAACACATGACTGGAGACAAAAGCAAGTTTATAACTCTTGATGAAAAGAAATCTGGTAATGTTACTTTTGGCAATGATAAATCAGGAAAGATCAAGGGAAAAGGATCAGTCAGCATAGACAATGGCAGAGGAAAGGCTCAAGATGTATTATTTGTAGATGGGCTGAAAGCGAATTTACTAAGTGTTAGTCAGATGTGTGACAAAGGCTGCGAAGTTCTCTTTAGGGCACAAGATTGTGAATTCAGATCAAGCACCACAGGTAAGACTCTGCTCAAAGGAGTTCGAACAGAGAGTAATGTTTACATTGTGAAAGAGGAAGATGAAGCATGTCATCTTAGAAAACTAGAAGAGTCATGGTTATGGCATAAAAGATTGGGACATTTGAGCTTCGATCACGTCCTCAGACTAAGCAAGAAGAAAGCTGTCAAAGACATGCCAGAAATAAAGAAGCAATTTAATACCATATGTAAATATTGTCAATTGGGTAAACAAACTCGCACATCCTTTAAGGCCAAAGAGGAGTTATCAACAAGAAGACCACTTCATCTTGTGCACATGGATCTGTGTGGACCTGCAAGAACTAAAACACCAAGTGGATAATCCTACTTCATGCTGATAATAGATGATTTCTCCAGAATGACATCGGTTGCTTTTCTCAAGAATAAATCGGAAGCTCTGGACAAATTCAAAATATTCAAAGCATTAGCAAAAAATCAGACAGGATGCAAACTAAAATGCATGAGATCGGACAGAGGAGGTGAATTCACAGATTATGACTTTGCAGATCTATGCAATGAATATGGCATAAAACAACAATTTACTATTGCAGGGACACCTCAGCAGAATGGAGTAGCAAAGAGACAAAACAGATATGTTCAACAAATAGCCAGAGCCATGATGCAGGAGAATAATATCCCACAAACCTTCTGGGCAGAAGCAGTACACACAGCAGTGCATATTCTGAACAAAGCCCACTTAAGGCCAAGCAGTGACAAGACTCCCTATGAACTATGGCATGGGAAACCTGCTTCAATTAAACATTTTAGAATCTTTGGAAGCAAGTGTTACATAAATAATAATGATGAAAATCTTGGGAAATTTGATGCAAGAGCAGATGAAGGGATATTTCTAGGATATGCATCCAAAAGTAAAGGGTACAGGTGCTACAACAAGACTCTTCGGAAAATATTTGAATGCATTGATGTGAGATTTTATGAAGAACTTCCAAACAATACAAGAAATACAGACTGCAGCAGTCCATCAGAAAACCATGAAGAAGAAGACCAGAATGATGATGAAACAAGCAAGACAACAAAAGATGCAGAACTGAGCTCGAAAGCCCCCTCAAGATACACTCAGAAGAATCATCTTGAAGATCAAATCATAGGAGACAAGAAATCAGGGGTCCAGACAAGAAGG
This sequence comes from Pinus albicaulis, assembly GCA_034641835.2. NCBI lineage: Eukaryota > Viridiplantae > Streptophyta > Pinopsida > Pinales > Pinaceae > Pinus > Pinus albicaulis. The sequence continues at coordinate 501,501,372 of CM076584.1, forward strand.
CAGCTAACAAAACAAACAGAAGAGGTATACATAGCCATGTTGTCACAAATAGAGCCAAAGAAATTTGAAGAAGCCAGCAAGGACAAGTCTTGGGTGAATGCTATGAATGAAGAATTGGACCAAATTGAGAAAAATAATACCTGGGAACTAGTGCCTAGACCCACTGAGAAAAATGTCATAGGCTCAAAATGGGTATTCAAAAACAAAATGAATGAAGAAGGACAGGTAATCAGGAATAAAGCCAGATTTGTCTGTAAGGGATACTCACAAATTGAAGGACTGAATTACGATGAAAAATTTTCCCTTGTAGCCAGAATGGAAGCTATCAGAATGTTTCTGGAATTTTCTTGCTACCAAAACTTCAAAGTATATCAAATGGATGTAAAATCTGCATTCCTGAATGGAGACTTGGAAGAAGAAGTCTACATGGAACAACCAGAAGGCTTCTCATTGACAAACAAAGAAGACTATGTGTGCAGACTGAAGAAGGCCCTATATGGACTAAAACAGGCTCCTCGTGCTTGGTACTGAAGACTGGATAAATATTTGCAAAAACAGGGTTTTAAGAGAGGTGGAGTAGACAACAATCTATATATAAAAGCCCATTAAAATGAACTCCTGATTGTTGTAGTATATGTTGATGACATTATGTTTGGAAGCAACAGAGAAGAACTAGCAAAAGGGTTTGCTGAACAAATGAATACAGAGTTTGAAATGTCGATGATTGGAGAGCTCAGCTTCTACCTGGGACTGCAAATTCAGCAAAATAACACAGGTACATTCATCTCTCAAGAAAAATATTTAAAAGAAATGATGAAAAAATTCAAAATGGAGGACTGCAAACCTGTGACAACCCCCATGATCACGGGATGGAAGCTGTGTGTTGATGATGGGTCTGCAGATGTAGATCAAAAACTCTACAGATCCATGATAGGAAGCCTGCTGTATTTGACAGCATCAAGACCAGACATCATGCTAGCAGTAGGACTAGTGGCTAGATATCAAGCAGCGCCTAAACAAAATCACCTTCTTGCAGTCAAAAGAATATTCAGATATCTACAAGGAACAACACAATATGGACTTTGGTATCCTAAAGGCAAAAGCTTCACCTTGACAGCATACACAGATGCAGATTGGGCCAGCTATGTGGATGACAGAAATATTACAAGTGGAGGTGCATTCTATCTAGGAGAAAGTCTGGTGGCATGGTTAAGCAAGAAACAAACATCTATCTCCCTGTCTACAGCTGAATCAGAATATATAGCAGCAGCAGCATGTTGTACACAATTCATTTGGATGAAGCAGACTCTTCAAGACATGAAGGTAAGCATTAATGAACCTATCTCAATCAAATGTGATAATACAAGCGCTATAAGTATATCAAAAAATCCTGTGCTTCACTCAAAAACTAAGCATATCCCAATCAAGTATCATTTTCTCCAAGAACAAGTGGCTCAGAAGATAGTAAAGCTGGAGTATGTGCCAACAAAAGAACAGACAACTGATATATTTACCAAACCTCTTGCTAGAGAATCATTTCAATATTTGAGAGATAAATTAGGGGTAGTATCTGCAGATACTACTCTCTAATATGAAGAGAAAGCACAGTCTCAGGGGGAGAACAGAAACGAAAATAGCATTCCTAAAGGAAATCAGCAAGCAAGGGAAGCATAAAACAGGTCCATAGGATCAAAGAGCTATAAGATAATATTCTCAGTATTATCATCATTCAGCATGAAAAAGGTCAGTAGCAGAGCAAAAATAACATTAACTTGCTTACACCTAAAGTAGTATATTGAGCATTGAAGCAATATCTTCCTCTATATATATAATTGCATGCCTTCCTGAAGTCGGTACATGTATATCTCCAAGGCCTTTTTTCTTAATATTAGTCACAAAACTGTGCGAAGGCTGTTTGCTGAGTTTTCAATCAAAAATCTTGAATATGCTTTTGCAGAAATTCACTCTGATAGAACAGTCAAAATATTTGAAGAATAAAGGAATAACTGTGATTACCATCTAAATAAAACTGCACGATTGATAAGTAAAACTGACCAAAACATTGAAGGGTTTGTTTTGAAAACACATTATACAAAAAGGAAAGTCAGTTGGCTTCTAATATTGAAAGATATTGCCCATTCTTACAATGAGCTGTAAGCTCTGGTTTGATTCATTGTTTACAACAGCAACAAGGACCTTTCAGTCGTTAAATGCATCATCCCTGTCTGCAATATAGCACAGATTACAAACAACAGGCACTACAGATGAAACAAAGCTATAAAACATATATTGGCTCACTATATCAGACAGAGACAAAACGTATATTCAAGTTCAATAATCCTTAAAGTGTTCTCTCAACAAGTCCTGTACAACAGTCTGGAGCAGCAGGGTACAAAGACAGAAAATGGTGGTCTAAACACAAATCAAAGAAAGGAAATGCAACGACAGAGCCTATACGGAGAAATGAGGCGTCGTCCTTTGCCATTGATGTCAAAGGGGGAGGAAGAGCAAGCAACAGAAGAAAGGATTCTAATAGGCAAACAGAGGAAGTGTATTGCCATCAATGCCAACGAGGGAGACTGTTGGAAATATTGTCATTGATGGCAAAGAAGGCAAAGAACAGTGAAGTCAGAGGTAGAGTCTGAGCAGCAGAAGGCAGAGGCAAAGGAGGTAGCGCTGAAGTAGAGACAGGAAAAGGAAGCAGCGAATACAATGGAGGTAGCAAAGAAGCAAATGAAGGCAGAGGCAGTGAATATAATAGAGGCAGAACCGTTATCAGAGGCAGAGGTTGAGCAGCAGAAGGCAGAGGCAGAGGTCAAGCAGCGCTGTAGTAGAAACAGGCAAAAGACAGCAAAACAGAGACAGACAAAAGAAAAAGTAAGCAGGGCAAAGGAGACAGGCGGAAGAACACTACTAAAATGTAACAGTCGAATATGGAGGCAGTAAAACGGTCGAGCAGTGGAGATAGAGGCAGCGAATACAGAGGCAGTGAAGCAGTCGAGCAGCAGAACCGTTATCACAGCAGTAAAGGCAGAGGCAGAGTCGTGGAGGCAGAGGCAGAGACGTTAGCACAGCAGAGGCACAGAAAATTTCGGGAATCGCTTAACCCCAGGCAGAAGGATACATAAAACAAATTATGGGAATCGTATAACCCAAAGCAGCAAAGTATATATATACAAATCTCATTCTGGGAATCATTACCCACGCAGGAGTATACATACAGTGCATTACATATTCGGCACCTTATACACAAAGGTTCAAAACATAATATTAAATGATATGGAGCGCTTTATTATCAGAACCCAAGTACCTTATATGGTGGGACCCTTCCCAATCGCATCGAATTTAAGCAAGGCATCGGAACATGCAACAGAAATTTGCGATTGCGATTGAAGACCAGACCCGATGGGTGTATGAATTATGATTCAAATGTATTTGAAGTCCGGCATAATCGCATCGGATCAGTCTAATCACCTCGGAGATTATAAGAGCATTGGAACATCACAACAGAAAATTGCGATTGCGATTAATCGCAATCGGAGCAGGAGTGGTCAATAGCATCGGAGTATTCGAAGTCGCGATTGCGATCAATCGCAATCGGAGAAATCTCAACAGTGATCAATCGCAATCGGATAAATCGCAACAGTGATCAATCTCAATCAGAGAAATCGCAACAGTGAACAATCGCAATCGGAGTTAAAGCGGAGCATCGGGACATGCAAATGGAATTTGTGATTGCGATTAATCGTATCGCATCAAAGTAATCGCAATCAGATCTTCGGAATTTTGGAATGTTGGTACATTCAGATGGAAATTGCGATTGCGATCAATCGCAATCGGAAGAAGTCAAGTATAGCATCGGAAAGTGTGGCAAGTGGGCCCCGATATATGACATTCTATTGATTATAGTGGAAGTGGCAGCGTATATGTTAAAACTTTATATAAGCTCGCTAAGAATTGAAATTACGATATATATATATATATATATATATATATAAGGCGTTGTTATAAAACGTTGTGGCGATTATATTGAAATATGCCGCGTGGTCTGTGGACCCACGGGCCTCGGCTCAAGGTGGAGGGCGATTCTCTATTTAAAACAATTGGGATGTATGTATGTTCCGCTTGCGGAACTTCCACATCAACAAGACACTTGCTGCGTGAAAAGAGCTGGAATTTTCCCAGATTTAACGCCAGCTATTACATTTTTATATAAAATGCACTGATATAAAAGGCACAGGTACACGTATGCAACAGTTACACCACAGCAGAGGAAAGAAGAGCAAACAGAGCTGAAAAGAGACAAAAAACAGTCACAGAAAGGACAGACACAGTCAAATAAAAGACATACGCGGAGCGAGCCAAAAGAGGCTGAATGAGCGAGCTAGAGTTTTCATTATATGTGAATGCAAACATTGTAATTGAATTTTTTATTGTTTGTGATGCATTGGCAAGTCTCCGGAAGAGAGCAAATATCCCACTGTAATATTAAAATAAGAACCTACAGTTATATTTATTGAATGAAAAAAAAGAAGGGGGAATGAGAAGACAGAAGCCAAAGAGTCATGACTGTTCACTCCAAATTCTTTGTGAAATACAAACAGTCATGTGAGGAAATCTATAAATAATATCATCTTGATATGAAAAGTGAGGTTAGAGAGAGTAAATATAGAGAAGGCAGAGTACAGAAGAGTGAGGCAGAGAAGATTAAGAAAAGAAGAGCAGAAAGAGAAGCTACAGAACAGAGCTGATATCTGAGGTAAATCAGCAAAAAATCAGTTTGATAAATTGAGGAAGTTGGAGCTTCCCTATCAAGTTGCAGCTTGATAGTTGTCAGTTGTAGCTGACTGAGGTTGGAGCCTCCTGTAGGTTGGTTCCTGCAGAAAATTGAAGGGAGTTGGTGCTTCCTTGCAAGTTGTAGCTTGCAGAATTGAGGATAGAGCCTCCTGTAGGTTGGTGCCTACAGAAAACAGTGGTGAGAGGGAGTTGGAGCTTGCCTTTACATCACAACAATAATAAGTTGTAGTTTTCTCCCTTTATGGGTTTCCACTTACATCTGTTGTCTCTGTGTGTGTTTCTTATGTGTTGATGTGATTCTTTCAATCTGCTTAATTGTTTGCTGCTCTCAACATAAGTGTGGTGTCACATTAATTTAATATTGGCTGCAACATTTTAAGATTGTTCACAAATAAAGCTGTAAATAAATTTGGTGAAAATTTTGAAAAGCTTATGTATGTATTAAACTGATTCACCCCCCCCCTCTCAGTATAATTAAATATTTAACAGTATGTTCAGTTACAACTAGCACAACTGATTTTAACTCACTGAACTGAGCTAAAATAAATAACAACTCACATAACTACTCTTCCAACTCTGTTACAACTTGCCACAATCAGCTATAACGAAGTTCTCCATGCATGAGTCACCAACCACCCTTGCAATTCGAAATTCCTTCAATCAACTGGTTTTCCACATCATTTAACTGAAATAAAGTGCTCCAAGAGAATAAGTTACTATTTATTGTCTGGTTATTATTAAGGGCTAATAATAATCGACATGCATTCTAATTTTAGACATGCGATCTATAAATAGACTTCACCCATATTTCTAAAAATAGAAATTCATCTAAAAATAGATTTTTCTCAACCATCTAGAATTAGCCTCTTGCTAATTTTATATTTTTCTCATCATTTCTATTTTTAGACATGCACCTAAAAATAGCCTGTGTGGGCGCCACCTAGTGTAGGTGCTTAATTTTCACTAGGATCAAGGATGTTGTTTCCAGATGCCAATTTCACTGTCTCTTGTTTCAAACTTCAACAAAAAATGTAAAATGACATAATACTAACCAGACTTATAATGACTTATGCATGATAGTAATTATATTTTTTAGGGCAGTCCAAAGAATTTCCTAGTAGAGAATATGCTAAGAGTTCAAACTAGGTTGGACTATAAAGTTATGAAAGTATCTTAATGTTGCTAGTCTGCAAAGCCATAGCCTAAGTACGTATGGATGCTGCAAATGAAATGTAACAATAATCATTGATTCATTCTGTAAACAAGTCGTGTATATGTTGATAAGGACTGAGAAAGTGTTATATATGGATGAGAGAGGTTTTCAATGAGATATTGTTACAGGGACAATATATATTGTTGGGCATGAGTCGTTGAATGTGATTAATAACACAGGTTGATCTGAATACATCACATTAGAGGAAATTTCAGCCTTAAAGTGGCCTCCTAAGGAAAAATAATAAAATAATAAAATAAGAGTTATGAATTTTGGAGGGAAAAGAAGAAAACTAATTTTTTTTTAATTGTATTTTTGGCTTATCTCCTTATAGGTTTACTCAAACTTTAAGTGTATACTTTCATTGGATGCGGAATTAAATTCCACATCCAACGAGTACCCATTATGCATACTTTTGAAAAGACCCACATTGATAAAAATCACAAATACATTAAAAAAATGTGTTGAACGTAATTTTTTAATGTATCTACGAATTTTATAATGGCGGGTCTTCTCAAAAGTATAAATAATGGGTACTCATTGGATGTGGAATTTAATTTCGTGTCCAATGAGTGTCTACACTTGAAATTTGAGTAAACCAATAAGGAGATAAGCCAAAAATACAATTAAAAAAAAAGTAGTTTTTCTTCTTTTCCCTCCAAAATATTTACATGTACCTCTTTTTAAATTTAAAGGATTTTGATTGGTTTACATATTATGACATGGAAAATACATGAAAATTTCATGGGAATTTTTAGGCTCAAATTTCCTCTAATGTATATGGATTTTTCATTGTGCAGTTGATGCATTAAGAAGAATATTATCAAAAGGTTTATTGTTAGGGTTTGATATCAATGCTTGTTGATCAGTTCTAAGACTTCACAATGAAAAATATTGTATTGTAGAGATCACAGTGGTTATGGATTGTTGGGAAGTTGATGAATGTTAGAGTTTTTATGCTTGCTTGAACTAGGATTATATGGACAGATGTTTGATGACATGTTGATGTGTTAATGTTTAATAGAAGCATATATAGTTAAAGCTAGATTTTGATGTACAGATTGAGTAGAAGTAGATTTGATTAAGTAGAGATTGTATTGCAGTTTTCTTTGTAGAGATTGTATTGTAGTTTTCTTTGTATTTATTTTGAGCACATGTGGATCAGTCTAAAAATTTTGAAGTGTTGTTCGTTGTGATGATCTAAAGATTTGAGCCTTCAGGGTAAGTGGCATCTTGTTGAGTAGTGTGGTAGGGTGGTTCAAGGTACGAGAGTGGAGTCTCCTTCAAGTCGAATCCTGAGAATTTTTCAAGGTGGTAAGGTGGTTCTAGGGTATTTTATAGCTTACATAGGGCGTTGGAGCATCCTTTAAGAGGGAGATGATAAAGCTAAGGCATTGGAGCATCATCCTAGTTGGAGTTGGTAAATCAGAGTGTTGGAATTTCCTTCCAATTGGAGCTAATAAATAGTGTTTTGGAGCATCCTTTCAATTTTATTTGATAAACTTGAAATTTGGAGCTTCTTAATTGATATAAATTATTGAAGCCAAATATTAAGAAGCATTTGGTTCTTTTCTCCCGGAAGGGTTTCCTCCAAGAAAAAATGTATGGTGTATTTTCTTTTTTGTTGTGCATTGTTGAATGGTGATTGCTTTATGTTTATATGGTGATAATAAAAATTAATGCTTTTTCAATTTAAAATTAACTAATTGAAGAGAAATATTGATTCACCCCCCTCTCAATATTTCCAACAGGGTATGTCCTCCAAAATATCATGCTCATAATACAACTCCCAAATATTCGATCTGGAAAGATTTGAATAATATGTTGAGGAATAATAATGTAATTCTAATACTCTCAAATCTACTACCCAGCCTTCTCAACCAATTACCTCGGATCAGCCTTCCAAGGATGAGAGTGTATCTTGCAATATTGGTTACAACATCATTGAGGATATGAAGAAAACTAAAGAAAATACATTACACTGTGAGTTTGCCAAGTTTTCTAGAAAGAGGGATTTGTTCATCGAGGCTTTCACATCCATGTCTTTAGCCATCGAAGCCACTTCTTCTTCCAAGGTTGCTTCCTCTTATCAACCTAAACCAACATTAAATTTTGAATGCATTGTTAATGTGGAAAATGTTAATTCAATATCTTCATTACTTCCCTTCTTTTTGACAATTTTTATCTTCAATTACAATGTGAATAATTTCCTATTTGACTTGGGTGCATAAAAAAATGTCATGCCTTTATCTGTTTGCAAGAAAATTACTGCTAAACAGGAGAAGAAATATGTGAATATTATTCAACTCAAAAAATATCGAGTGAAAATTGTGGGAGAACTGAATAATGTATTGATTCGATTATATTATGATGCAAGGGTTCACTAGTTCATTGATATTGTGGTTGTTGATATTCCCAAAGCATATGGGATTTTACTGAGCAGAGACTGGTCTAGTAAACTTCAAGGGTATTTCACCACAGGCTAGTCTCATTTGTGGCTCCCCTATAAAGGAAATAAAAATCATAGTAGGGTTAATAGTGAGCCATACATGAATTATACTATTATTGAGTTAGAAGTGCCTAATGAACTTATCAACATCGCTTAGAAAGAATTCAGAAAATACTTTTTAGAGTTTGAAATTGGCTACTACCAAGCCATGTCGTCACTTATCCCGTCAGATACACAACTAGAACTCCTTCCCTGCCCTCTAGCTGGTGATAATGAACTTTGTATTATAGATGTAAATAGTTTTAGTTTAGATTATAGTTAAAATAACATGTAGATGTTTTATTATGATGGATCAAAAACACAGGATGGAGTTGGTGTAGGTTGTATCCTAATGGACCCCAAAAAGAATATTTTTTTGATTTCTTGTCATTTATAATTTTAATGTACTAACAATATTGTAGAGTAGGTTGTGTTGATTCTTGGACTAAAGAAAGTTATTCTCCTAAAGGTAGAATGTCTAAAGGTAATTGCTGACTCTGAGATCATCACTAGATAGACACGAGATATTATTCATTGTCTTTCACCACATTTGAAGAACTACAAGCAACAGGTATGGCGATGAATTTCTACACTTAAAGATTTTGGTTTCAAATCAGTTCCAAGAATTAATAACTTCATATCCAATACATTAGTTAATTTTGTTTTTATCTTTACACCACTTAGGGACGAATTTTCTATTGAAATATTTTATAAACTTGTTGTCCTGGAAATTATAACTAATTTATGCATGTTAAATGATGTTCAATATATATTTAGATTCCTTTCGAACATGGAAATTTTCAAATGCACTGTCATAGACAATGACGAACATGAGAAATCCTTGCAGGAGGAAGTTGATGCGCGGAAGGGAAACTGAATTCCCAAAGGCGTGGTGTCACTCAAAAATTTATTTGACTTATAGAACTTGTTCATAGGACCCCCCCAACACAAAGACTCAAATTTATACACTAATGCATGAGAAAATCAATCTTGGAATAGAGGCGTACCCCAAGTTTTCCAATCTCGGTACTCGTTTCTCCCCAGAATATGAACAATCTCTCATTGAGTTATTCAAAATGTATTCAGAAATTTTTCCCTGTACATATGAAGACCTAAAGACATATGATACCCACATTATCTAGCATGTCATTCCGATAAAAGATAGGAACAAGTCGTTTCAGCAGAAACTAAGAAAGATACATATGACACTAGAACCTTTAATACAAAAATAATCGAATAATTTTTTATATGTACTAATCATATTCAAGGTCAAACATTCAACATGGGCCTCAAACCTTGTTCCTATAAGAAATAAATATGGAGAAATCCGTTTATGTGTTGATTTCCAAAACCTAAATTGCAGTTCAGATTAAGATAATTACCAAATCCCATCCATGGAGAAAATTCTTCATATAATTCAAGCTCAGAAATGTTTCTTTTTCTTGGTGAATTATCTGGCTATAACCAGGTACTGGTTTCCAAGCCAGATAGATTGAAGATCAATTTCATAACAAAATGGGGGACCTTCACATTTATATGTATGCCCTGTAGTCTTATTAACTCTGGAGCTACTTTTCAAATATCAAAGGATATTGCATTTATAGGTTTGATTGGTCAAAGTGTGGTGGTGTACCTTGATGATGTGACAGTATTATCAAAGAAAATATCTGATCATGTATGTTATATGAGGCATATATTTTAGCACTGCAAAGAATATTGTATATCGATCAACCCTAATAAAAGCATATTTTTTGTGTTCAAAGGGAATCTCTTAGGGGATATCATAGCAAAGTGTGGTATAATGTAATATCCCAAAACTGGTATTTTCTACAACAACAAGAATATCTTAATATATTCTGAAGTTCGAGATGAAGAAATATAGCTTATATGATGTGTTCAAAAACACATAGCCCTCAAATGAGTGAAACAGCAACAACAGAAGAATGCCTACACCTTCCCAAGTGGGGAAAATACAAGAATTAGACCCTGGAAATGTTACTTCTGAATATCTGCGTTATTACTGGGTGAAATAACATTGATTTACCTTAGAATATGCTATTAGGGTATCACATAAAAAATGGGATAAGAAATAAATCCCTTTTAATATGTTAAACAGACCTCCCGGCTACCCGACAGCTTGAAAATAACCAAATCCCATGACTTAAGTTATGCAGAAAAAAATTGAATCATAGACATCATTATTTTATGAGGTTTTCTATAGTAAAATAAGTAAATAAAATGGATCTGGAGTTACATGGAATAATATGCCAAGAAAACAGAGATCTGGCCTCCTTATTGCATTATAAAGCTAACCCGGCAAGGGTTTCATGAAACACATGTACAAGAAAGAACAGATTTGAATATTCAGCTCATAAAATGCAGTCTTACTACAAAATTATATAAATATAGCTGAAAAATACAAAATATGGATGAGGATCCCTTCCTCTAGTTTTCCGGGAGAAGGGTTGGCCCTTTCCCCAGGAAACTAGCTCAAAAACAAGGGTCTTAACCCTGCTGCAGCAACTCTGCATAAAATGACGTAGTTCCTGCAAGGGAATGTGTTGTAGGAGATTATAACTGCTCTGGCCTATTTCCAAGATCTGAAATGTGCCCAAAAATCTTCCTAGTTGATTTCTCAAGAGGAGGAAAGCACCTTCTCCTGAGAAACAGACCCGGAAGTGGTTTAAGAGTCCTCCACTGCAACACCCTGCAACTCAGCAATATTCCGCTACAGAAATAATGCTAGGACTGAATAATTATGCTAGGATTTGAACCTGGATGTGGAGAAATACTGAAAAAGCTCTCCCAAGAGGCCTCTCAAGGGGAGAGGTGGGATTCCCACTCGGGAACACCCAGTGCTACCTTGCTAAACAACAAGGTGGAGCCAAGTCTAAACAAACAAGATAAATAGATAGAAATACAAAAGCATGCATAACAAAGGCCTCCATCCTCCTCCTATATAGCAAGTGAACCTCTCCTCATTGGGTCCCATCCACATGTGCCATCAATCTCATGCAGGTTGTCCTCCACCAAAACTGCGCTGTCCAAAGGAGATTCAATGTATCTAGACAGCTTAGTTGACTTGGTCAAAGTTGACTGAATCAACATGTCCACATCTCTGTTCACACCTAAGAGTGCTCAAATCAGCTACTTATTCTTAACCTTTTTCACATTAGGGTGTTATTGATCCTTCTAAAGAGGTTAATGGGCCTCCCTGCCCAATTATTCATCCTCCTGGTGATAAAACAACTCTAATATTCCATTTATCTTGGAGGCTAAAATTTTGGAATATTACAGTCCTCCCCTCCAAAAATTTTCTTGTCCTCAAGAAACTGCATAAGGAGAGAAAAATCCTCCCCTCCTCTTCTTGTGGCCTCCTCATCAGAAAGTCTCCACCACTGCTCAACATAATCTGCTACAAATCTGTCCTCCAAGTAGTCTCCTCCCAAGCATGCAAAACCATATGGCTTACATCATAGAAAGGTGGAAAATGTAAGTGGAAACCTCCCTTCTATCCAATGGCCTCCTCAAGGTAGGAGTGATGATGAACATAGTGACTCCCACACCCATGCTATCATCCAAATGAAATGAGCCAATCTAGTTAGCTCAAAAAGATCCTCAACCCCAAATTCATGCAATGTGTTGGGGCTGCATGGAGAGATTGGATCCTCCCAACCAAGTGGTTTATTTCCCCATTTATGATAAGTATGGGGATACTACTGATCCTGGGCTGATTTTTCATGACCTCCAAGAGTGGCCCAAGCTACCCCATCAAACAAATAAACCATGAAGTGCCTCCTCCAAAAACTCAAACTCTCCAAATGGCTTCTCCCACATGAAGAAGAGAGATATAATTTGGCAATCATGGGCTGCCCATTGCTCCTTTGGAAACATGCATCATGCAAAGTAGGGAGAATCATCCTCCCAATGGGCATCTTCAACTCACATCCCACTCTCCCATCAAAGCTTCCTATGAACATAGAGATATCAGCAATACATGGAAGCAAAAACCAATAGAGACAAGTTGTCACATGACAACCAGAAAGTGGATCAAGGTCCCATACAAGGAACCAGCACAGTGCATTCCTTGCCTACAACAAATCAAACAAAAACAAGTGTTTCTCTAACCACTTGTTTGCTGCCACAATCATTTTACAATATATAAGCATGAAAGTACAAAAGGGTGTCAATGGTGCACACCAAAAATCATGTGGATTTCCCCACAAACCACTAATGAGATAGCCAATCCCAATGCTACAAATGGCTTCAAGTACATCATTATACAATATGCAAGAAGGAATAATCCTCCTTGGTACAATATGTTGCTCATAAAAGGACAAAAGGTATAAAACACAAGGTGAAATTGTACATTCTCCATCATGCACTTGAGGTCTTGAGTTGAAATGGCTTAACTGAATATGCTTCCTCACTCCCAATGAGTAGGAAGATGGCTGTGACATCCCCTTTATCATCATCTGGGCTATGCATCTCTCCAAATGCTGAATTATATCATGCTGAATGCCCTCCCAAGTGAAATCCTCTTCCAAGGAAAGATATGCATCAAGATGCATGGAAAATAATTCCTCATGTGCTGCATGCAGTAGCTTCTCCTTGAGCTTAGAAGCTCTAGTCAAGAAGACTCTGCCATAAGAATAGGTGACCATATCATCCACCATATATCTGTAATGTCCATCAGGATCATCAAGAATCATGCAAGTACCAATATCCTTGGAGTACTCTACCAAGAGTTGAGACCTCCAATAAGGATCAATCCTCCTAAGGGACAGCGCTGGTGATCTGCAAGGTGAAGCTCTACATATGTTGTTGTCCTTTACTTTAACATCCCTCATTCCAAATTCATCCTCCAGATTTTTTCCATGCCCATCATGCAGTTGCTCGTGCTCAAAAAGAAGCAGTGATCTTTGGGAGTTGGCCTCCCATGAAAAGCTCTCCTCCAAGAAGAATCTTCAGATCTTGGCCAAAGAAAGCATGAGTGGCCTCCATCTACTCCAATGTATGGAGGATTCCTCCCTCAAAGGAGGTACCCTTTTTTTATCCAAATCCATGGAGCAGTTCCCTTGCACCATGAAGGTGTCATCCTCCATAATTGCAGCAACCTTTTTCAGCGCAGTACAGGCAGTGAGAGTGGGTGGTGCTGAAAATGGGAGGATGTCCTCCTCCTCCTTGAGTTTTTTCCAAACTCTCTATGTTGCACTCGACTCCTCCAAATTTTTCACTTCCCCAGAATCCAAGAGTGGTGAACCAAATGGAAAGATTTCTCTTACCAACTCCAAGTCTAGTGGTCTCCCCGGTGGAATGCCTCCATGTAGTGAGACATCCATGGCAAGAGAAGACTGTCTATATGGTTGGGCAACCTTGCCCTTGCCCTCATAGCACAAATCAGTATCCTTCCTCCTTGGTGTGTGCTCTTCATTAAGTGATGATGTCCTTCTTCCCTACCTTCTCCTTCCATCAATACCATCTCACAATCAAGCTACTCTTTGACTTTACTTTGCCTCCCACATGTGAGATCCTGGGGAAATTCTTGCAATTTCACAATAAATTCTCCTGTTGGAGCATGTGCTCCTCCTTCCTCTGCATGAGGCACTAGATATGCTCTAGATGTGACAGTGCTGTAACCCCCATCCTTCTCTTCATCTTTAATATGAATAGGAGGTAACTACTATGTTAGCCACCTATAATATTTTGTTATACCAAAAGGTGGCTAAGACCTTTTTGAGCCTCCAAGGAACAAATTTTATCACTAAAAATTGTTGGCTCTTGAAGACTCCTTGTAGGCCTCATGCCTCTGTCCAAAATCCTCATTACTGTTCCTCTTAATTCTGTTGATTTCATGTGAGAAACTGCCGAAGAAACCATCATCTTTTCCCTTTCTCCCACTCATAGCTAACCTTCATTTTCTCCCCCCTTTTCTCTATATTATTCCTCTACTTTTCATAAGTTTCCCCTTCCATTCATGAAAAAACCTCCTGACATGGTTTAAAACTATTTTTAAGCTAAGCCGAAACCCCCGATCACATTATTTTCATGTAACCCGGAGCCCGCCCTCGGCGCTTAGACCTTGTGAATATTTCATTCCCAAACCCATTTTTATTTATAAAACCCAAAACCTGCTTATCCAAACTTTCAACTTAAAAACTTGAAGTCACGTGTTTAATATTTTAATGGGTTGATTGAAAGACCGATCGCGCAATCGCAATCGAAGAAATCAAATGGGTAGATCAAAAAGACCCGCATCAAAGTTCCGATGCGATTGGGTCTCGTATGTTAAAAGTTCCCCCCACCCCTGTTTCATATGACTTCCCCCGGGACCAAGTGTTAAGGACCCCGGGTGCCAATCGCATCGTAACGTTTCAAATAGGTTGATCGGAATGACCAGGCCCGATGGCCCGATTGCGATTGACCCCTTTGTTTTAAATACGCCCTGGGCATATTACATTCCATATATCTGAAGGCCCCGAAATCAGGCGCCTGTCCGCTTTATATATATATTCTTCCACCCGATCCATAAAAACCTTTGATTATTCCAAAAGTTTGGGTTTCATAAAAATATACAAGGGTTTTTCCCCCGGCTCATCTCCACCGTTGATCTGTCTCGCCGATCCAACGGCCCTGCGCCAATTGCTCCATCGCAATCGCAAAAACTCAATCGCATGCTCCTACCTACCACCTCCGATTGCGATCCCTCCAATTCATTCCCCGCCGTTGATCTGGTCCTCAGATCAATGGCCAGCGCTCAATCGCAAGTTTCTAATCGCAAGTTTTAAATCGCATCCCCTTTTCAGCGCTCCCCGATTGCGATGGCTTCGATTTAATCCCGACCGTTAATCTAATCCTTTGATCCAACGGTCCGCGCAAAATCGCATCGCAATGTTTCAATCGCAATCGTTTTTGTTTTACCCCCGATTGCGCTCCTCCGATTAGATCTGGACCATCCACGTGTCCAGATCGGACGGTCCAAAACCACCCCGCCTTATTTCTTCTCCCCGCTCTCATTTTCCTGTTTTGCGCCGATCTCCACCATTAGATATTTTTATCCGATGGCTACGCTCTTTTCCCCGCCATCTGAAGCAGTTTAAACCAAAATTCGCAGGATTTCTTAATTTTTTTATGTTTGATGCAGGTGTTTTAAAAGGTTTTCCATTGTATCACGAAGAAATTCCGAGGGCTGGGAATGACGATTCTCATGCCCTCGTTTCATTAAAGAGAAGCCATCCACGGGGCTCCATTCCATGTTTCTTCAGTACTCTATGAGTATTGATGCCGTAAAGCCCAGTGCGGGTCTGCACATCGACAAGACACTGTTTTTCAAACACAGTTAAAGAGTATAAGTTTGAAGACAGAGCAAAGCAGAACGAAGATTGAAGACAATATTACGGGGATTACGGCTAAGAAAGTTATCAAAAGCCTAATCCCCGACTCAAAACACAGTTTAAAGAACATCATAAGTGTTTCGCTGACAGAAAGGTTTCCACTGCTTCAACTGAGGCGAATTGATTCCTCAGCTACTACAAAGAGCCACCTGTCGCCTCAAACCATTCAGAACAGAGGCCGAAGTTATTGCTCGAATAAATATCTGCCTCCAGCATTGCCAAGAAGTTATTTCTGCAAGGAAACCAATGCATAAATATCTGCAGAGTTACTCCAAAACATACACAGAGCCTCAAAGTCAAAAAAATCTTCCACCGAGCTTTGATATTTATTATGAAATAGTTAATGTAGTGATCCACCTGTAAAATTCTCCCTCGAGCCTCTCAAAGGGCCGAGAAGTCTTCACTCTGCATTAATTGTCCTTGAGATATTTTGTTAAAATCTCACCTCCTCATCTTCCTATAAGTACTTCTGCATAAGATGAGAAGTTGTTGGTTGTTGTTGATCACAAGCTGTAATACCGAAACTCTTTGAAATAAATACATAGTCTGTTGAAGTTGAAGAACAAATTGAAGTCTTGGATGTCTTGATGATGCTGTTGCATGCCCGTTCCTGAGAAGGCTCTATCATTGGATTCATGATCTTGGTTGTTGGTGAAGTATTCTAACTGTTAAATGTTTTCTCCTTTTTTCATTATGTTCCATAATTTCTTACTACAGTAGGCTGAAAGTTTTAGGCTAAGAAATGACTCCTGGAAGCACCTTAGACCTGCTCACCCTTCACTGTTTTATGTTTTCTTCTGCTGAAGTATTTTAGAGGCTTTAAACCTTCTCTTTAGTCTTCATGCTTTTTTATTTCCTTAATAGCTCAAATAGTTGGTTTTAGCATGATTTATGGTTTTCCCTGCTTGTCTACTATCACTTGAAAGTTGTTATTGAAGTCTCCCTTTGAAGTACCATTGTTTTGAGTTAATCAAAGAGGTCGGTTTTGATCTTTCCCTTTGCCATTGCTTGAACAGTTGTTTTGAAGGTCGTTATAGTTGTAAGCATAGATGTTATTTAGGTGTTCCCTCTTCTATGACTGTAATTATCAGTGAATCTTTTATGTTTTCTAAATCCTTTAAAATAAAATCTTTGAGGAAATAGGGAGTTCCCCGAATCTTAGATTTCATTTTAAAAGTTGTCTTGAAGTTATTATTTGCTTAAAGAATGTTTGTAGGATTTATGGTTAGCCCTGTCTATCAAATATCTCTTTATTCTTGAGTTATGTTCTTCAAGTTCCCTTTGTTGAGAATTAAACTTCTCTTTCCAAATCATTAATGTTCATTTCATTCCAAAAACAAAAGGATCCTGTGGCCAAGTTAGACTTGCCCTTTGATATCCCATATCCATTGATGAGTTTTTCATAACCTCATTTTGACTCCATCGCCCAATGAACCAGATATTTCCTCTTTCTGTCTATCTTTCCTAGACCTTCCATGTTCTGCTGTATCAACTCAATCCAACCAAATAAACAAAAACCCGCACTTAATAACTAGTCTAAAATCATACTCAAAGCACACAAGATAAACCTTTGCGATCAAACATTTGAGAGATCCCTCTGTGAGAACAGGAGGACTAGATCCTGGAACTCTAAAGATTGGTTCTGATGTTTCCTTGTCTTTTGATTTGCCAAACTGTCAAAACACGGGGGACCAACATGCTCAATAAGAGGTTCCTTCTTTGCAAAAGGACCCCTCGTTCTCTCTTGTCCAAGGCCATGAAATAAATATATTTCCTTCAGCAATATTTCATGCAATATATGATCTCCTCCAATAGGTTTCTGAAGTGGTTTTTAGTTTACAGGTTCTTCCAACTTATGCAAAAGTTTCAGTGGTTTGATTGTTCATATTTTTCATCAAATCTCTCAACCAATATTTTAGTGAACTTTGCAAAATAATAAGTATTAACATTTTTCAATGAAAATGACTCAAACATCCACCAAGCATAAGCCTTACCTTCAAAGTGCAGCGCTGCAACTCTGATGCCTTCTTCTTCATAAACTGGGTGATGCTGCAAGTAAGTGCACAACTCCTCCACCCAAGCTTTGGCTGAGCAAGTTGGGGAACTATCAAAGGTAGATAGAGAAAATATTTCCATGTCCTGTAGTTGGCTCCTCTCCACCTTGATCTTGCATAACTCTTTGAAAGTAATATGATCTAAAATTTTCAGTTTGAGATTCATACTCTTGCAGAAAATTGCTAAGAGTTCCCTCCTCTAGCATTTCTCCTTCTTTCACCTCTCTCATAGAAACCCTAGGAATTTGGCTGCACTGTGCATAATAGGGTGTATCTGCATGCTCACACCTATCATGTGCCAATCTGGCTCTAGATCCAAACTCCTCAGGAGATTCCATCTCTCCTCTCATATTCTTAAGATCTCCACTGATGCACTGCATATATTTTGGAAGAAGGTGTGTGAGCCTATCTTCCCTTTTTCCTCCACATAATGGATTCTTCATTCTATTCATCTCTCCTTCTCTAGATAGTTGCATGGCTGAGTTCCACAGGTTGAGCCAAGATTGAGGCTCTGATACCACTGTAATATCCCAAAACTGGAATTTTCTACAACAACAAGAATATCTTAAGATATTCTGAAGTTGGAGATGCAGAAATATAGCTTATATGGTGTGTTCAAAAACACATAGCCCTAAAATGAGTGAAGTAGCAGTAACAGAAGAATGCCTACACCTTCCCAAGTGGGGAAAATGCAAGAATTAGACCCTGGAAACGTTACTTCTGAAGATCTGCATTATTACTTGGTGAAATAACACTGGTTTCCCTTAGAATATGCTATTAGGGTATCACATAAAAAATGGGATCAGAAATAAATCCCTTTTGATATGTTAAACAGACCTCCTGGCTACCCGAAAACTTGAAAATAGCCAAATCCCATGACTTAAGTTATGTAGAAAAAGACTGAATCATATACAGCGTTATTTTATGAGGGATCCTATAGTAAAATAATGAAATAAAATGGATCTGGAGTTACATGGAATAATATGCCAAGAAAACAAAGATCTGGCCTCCTTATTACATTATAAAGCTAACCCGGCAATGGTTTCATGAAACACATGTACAAGAAAGAGAAGATCTGAATATTCAGCTCAAAAAATGCAGTCTTACTGCAAAATTACAGAAATATAGTTGAATAATACAAAAGAGGGATGGAGATCCCTTCCTCTAGTTTTCCGGGAGAAGGGTTGGCCCTTTCCCTAGGAAACTAGCTAAAAAACAAGGGTCTTAACCCTGCTGCAACAACTCTGCATAAAATGATGCAGTTCCTACAAGGGACTATGCTGTAGGATATGAGAACTATTTTGGCCTACTGCCAAGATCTGAAATGTGCCCAGAAATCTTCCTAGTTGATTTCTCAAGAGGAGGAAAGCACCTTCTACTGAGAAACAAACCCGGAAGTGGTGTAAGAGTCCTCCACTACAAGACCCTGCAACTCAGCAATATTCTACTGTAGAAATAACACTGGGATTGAAGAATGATACTTGGCCTTGAGCTTGGATGTGGAGAAATACTAAACAAGCTCTCCCAAGAGGCCTCTCAAGGGAAGAGGTGGGATTCCCACTCAGGAACACCCAGTGCTACCCTGCTAAACAGCAAGGTGGAGCCAAGTCTAAACAGACAAGATCAATAGATCGAAATACAAAAGCATGCATAACAAATTCCTCCATCATCCTCCTATATAGAAATTGAACCTCTCCTCATTGGGTCCCATCCACATGTGCCATCAAGCTCATGCAATTTGTCCTCCACCAAAACTGCGTTGTCCAAAGGAGATTCAATGTATCTAGACAACTTAGTTGACTTGGTCAAATTTGACTGAATCAAGATGTCCACATCTCTGCTCACACCTAAGGGTGCTCAAATCAGCTGCTTATTCTTACCCCTTTTCACATTAGGGTGTTATTGATCCTTCTAAAGAGGTTAATGGGCCTCCCTACCCAATTATTCATCCTCCTAGTGATAAAACAACTCTAATGTTCCATTTAGCTTGGAGGCTAAAATTTTGGAATATTACATATAATAGTTTACCCTAAGTGCGTCAAAGATATCACACAAATCCAGTATCCAAATGGCAACAAATTTATTCAATCACTCTTGTGAAAAATCAATTTTCGTCATAAGTTCATTTCATATTATGCTCAAATTGTAAAACCATTGCAAAATATGATAAAAAAGGATATGGTTTATAAATGGAAATAAGAGGAGAAGGAAGAATTCGTGCAGATCAAGCAAGATATAGCAGAGGTTCCTGCTCTTTACATGCCTGATTTTAATAAAGATTTCATGCTCTATACATTTTCTTTAGATTCCTCATTAGCAGTCATTTTGACTCAAAAATATGACTAAGGAAACGAATGGCCTATGTGCTTTATGAGTACAAGAATGAAAGGATCTGAATTGAATTATCTTGATATGAATAAGCAAGAATATGTTGTATACAAGGTTTTCAAACACTTTAGGCCTTATATTCTTAAAAATCATGTCATATTTTTCATGCCTCGCCCTACAATTAGATTATTGTTTGCAAAACTAGAGTTTGGAGAATGCAAATTCAATTGGATGACTTATTTACAATAATATGATCTTGACTTCAAGTTGGATCACATATTCAAATTCCATGGTTTATCCAAGCTTCTTGTCTAAGCCTCTAATCCACATGAAGAAGAGATATTGGGATGGGAATAAGAGATTCATATGTATAACAATGATTATGCATCCATGCCTAGTTCACCATCATCTTGATTATGGAGAATTGAGGCAATATTTAGAACAAGGTGCTTTGCCTTCTAATTTATCGATGAAGCAGAAAAGGGACATCAAATTAAAATCCTCTTCTTATTAGTTGGTCCATGGAAATCCATTTCGAAAACACCATAACGGTCTTTTTTCTGAAATGTTAAGAATCTTATGATGTCTAGAAAGTCTTAAAGGAATTTCATGACAGACCAAAAAGACACTCCATCGACGATACGATGTCACACAAGATTATGAGGGTGGGTTATTATTGGCCTACATTATTCAAACACACTCACGCATATGCATGCAAATGTTCCAATTATCAAAGGTGTGATGGAAGAGAGACATGATTATCCGCGCCACTCCAACACATTGTGGTATAAGAACCTTTTCATAACTGGGGCCTAAACGTTACTGGGGAGATCACTGCGCACTCCTAAAAGCAACATAAGTATATTCTCATAGCTACGAAATATTTTACAAGGTGGGTTGAAGTTGTGTCACTCATACAAGTGAACGATCAGGAGGTAATTCATTTTCTCAATCAAAATACCATAACCAGGTATGGTGTTCCTAACTCTCTTATCCTTGATAATGCGACTTATTTCTCATCATTAAGGTTGTACTATTTTTCTATGGAGAATGGAATTGTATATAAACATTATGATAAATACTATCCCCAAGTAAATTCCCTAGCTAAATCCACCAATAAGAACATGGTATGTATAATCAAAAAAACCATGCTTATGCAATAGAGAAATTGGCATAATGCTCTATATAATTTTCTCTGGGTTGATCGGGTTACTCCTAAGCCTTCTCTTAGAACTTCTCTATAATTCCCTATATACAAAAAATAATCCATCCTACCACCCAACCTATATTAAGCTATGTTACAACTATCCCATGATTCTTGTAGTAGGTCAGGCCCAATTATGAAAAGTAGGATTGATATCCTGTTAAAACTTAAGGAAAAAAGGCAAAACTTATCGAGAAAAATTTGTCTCATACTAGAACCCGATCAAGATATGGTTTTACAAGAAATCTACATGAAATAAGGAATTTAGTGTGGGTGATACTATCTTGAAATGGGATAAATATGAGGAAGACAATGGCAAGCACATCAAGTTTCAATCCCTATGGATTGGCCCATATCAAGTCAAGGAGAAGCTTTTCCAACATACTTATCATCTCCAAAACTTATACGAGAAGACCAAATCCCTTCCCATTAATGACCAATACTTGAAGTTCTATTTTAGTTAGCTTCTATTGTATCTTCTCTCTTTCTTGTACATATTTCATTCATGTCACTTCATTTCATGCTTTTATTTTTTGTCATGCTTTTAGTTTCATGTCTTTTTCCTTATGCATTTACTTTTTAGATATTTCCTAAATTCCTTTATACGTAAATAAAGGCCTTGTATATGAATAATATATCTAGGACATCATTAATAAATCAATTATGTTATAGAGGCTATGGTATTTGTTCATTCATTGGTTATATTTAGAACTCTTTCCCCTGTTTGATCTTAAAATGTTTACAAGTTAATGATATCCATAAGGAAAATGTGGACTAAACTTTGTGGAGAACTTTAATCAGCTGGAACACCCCTATTCCTAACAATATTTATGTTACTTGAATTAGATTTTTAAATTCAGATTGTGTTCTCAGTGACTTGACCTAGTGGTTAGAGAGGGGAAAAGGAGAAAACTCATAGTGAGAAAACTCTTTTTAGAAAAATCTTAAAGTCTCTGAAAATAAGAAACAACCTCTCTTGCTTGTAAAATAAGTTAATATCCCTCATCTTCCATGGTGAAATGAATGCCTACTAAGTGATGCCAATGTGCATGCAAAATAAAATCAATCAAATAAATATTAAAGGATTGAGAAAGGCTTCTTATGCAGAGAGATGATGCAAGCAACTTCTTCAGGGTATTGAACAAGCCTGTTGACAGTGAATCAATGCTTTTGATTACTTGAGTGACTATTTTGGGAACTGAACAGACCTGCCAGCAGGAGAGAAACATTGAAGACTCACTTTAATTCCAAACATCTTCATCTCACATATTCAATATATCGATCCCTATTGGACATGGGACCCCTCGATGAAAGAATTTAGAAAAGACTCTGCAGATCAAGGAGTGGAGCACGTAGCGCGGATTGCATTTTGAGTCTTAGGGGCTTTTGGATGGGTCAAATCACCTTATTATGTAATGGGATGGGATTATTTTATGAATGTTGAACTTCACCCATGGTTTTCAAATGGTATTGTAAATGCAAAAATCTACATAAGGAATCTAGATAGAAGTCATAGGTAGTCCAAGTCGAAGTTGATGAAATGAATTTTGATGTAAGACTATTTTGAGTAAGAGTATATGGTTTTGGGTTAGAGGAAAGGATCCTACAGCTAGTGCATGGAGACCTTAGGAAGTTTGTAGCTAAGTGCGCAAGGTGAAAGTGAATGTATGAGAAATATCTGAGCAATTAATGAAAGCCCTGTTGAGATAGATCTATATTTTTGTTAATATGTTCTACTTTACTTGTTGTTTATGAATATATATATATATATTGAATAAGGGTTTAAATCTGTAATTTCATAGCGTAGTTATTCTTCTTATTTTTTTCTTGTTTTAGGCATTATTAAGTAAGATCATGCAGTCTGCTAGTAAGTTCAACAGGTATGTTGAATAGTTCTTGTATAAGTAATAGATTTTTTCTGCGAAGCTCTACTAAGGAATAAAAGCCCTAAATCCATAGTCCATTATCCCTCTAGATGCAGAAATTTGGTTCTAGCATCCCCCAATATTTCCTCGAGTGATACTTCGGTCTGTGCAAGAAGATCGTTGCTGAAAGGATTGGTAATAGTTGGTTTTGTTGGTTTTCGCAGGCACATTTGAACCTGGGTCTAGGCCCCATCAAGCCAAAAAATGGTTCTGTTGTTGGGACTAGGATCTGACTGAGGGTTAGCTGGATGTGGTATTCATCTAAGAAATATATTTAAGATTGGGTATATCTAAAAGAACGCGAGTTTCTGTGCAAGAAAACATAACTCTGTGCATCTCTACTGAGCATTGGTTACATAAATAGATTTATACATATCAGTACAAGATCATTTTCTCGTCGTTTTCTAGTGAGCTGTATGAGTGGAGATCAAGACTAGTTGTGCAGATGGGTTGTTTCAATAATAATCCTATTGTATCGACTCTGGGGTTGATCCAGCAATTGAAGATGACTGATCACGATATCGTGAAAGTTGTTGATTACTGTATTGATAGTATCCTTGGAGGGTTTATTAATAAGTTCGTGATCGATACCTCGGTATCCTATAGTGAAGAAGAGCACAAATTTTTCAAAGCTATATGAGGTAAGTATCTGAATTCCCTTAAGTAAAGGATTAAAATTCTATTGTGTGAAAATGATCTATTGTGGATGCGCTCGATTGATGTTCGGAGAAAGAGAACCTGGTGCTACGCGAAGCGATAAAAGATTCAGGACAAATTGGGGTACTTACTTTGAAATTGAATATGGTCTATTGTTCATAAATAAGGGAGGGGAAAGTAACCCCGCTACCCCAAGAAGTGTGTCACTGAGATATGGAAAATAGCAAAGTGCTACGAAGATTCCCCATCCTTCCACCCTTGTCACCACCCATTGCCATATTGTTCCTCCACCCCCACCTCCTCCATTCAACATGACCCAGCCCACAAAGGTTCATGTATTCAAGGGATTAGATAATCCTAGATAGTTATTGTTTGTTGCAGAAGAAATATGGAGTTCGCAGAACAATACAGATGAAAATATCATGAAAGCACAGTTGGTTACAACACTGCAAGATAGAGCATTGTCCTGGTATATGAAATATACTACGACGAAATCAACTCCTACATTGGCTAAGATGAAGACTGCGTTGAACGTTGAATTCAAGAAACCAAAGTCGTAGTCCCATTGTATCACAAAGATCAAAGAAATTAGCTTCAATATCTCAGATGAAAACCATAAATAATGGTTCATTATTGCGTTGTTTCCTCACCTTATATTTTTGTTTTCACAATAGAATATTGCAACCCAGGCTAAAGCGATGGAGATAGCAATGAAGCTTGAATCTTCTCCGATAGCCGATACAAGTGTAGGGGTTCAACAGAATCAAACTCAGTTGGAAATTTTTCATATGGAGCTCCAAGATATAAAGAAAATAAAGGAGGTAAGACTTGATATGCGGTCAGAAGTATGGCGTATCAAGTGAAAAGCGGAGGGTCACTTTAAGGAGCAGTGCCCTATTTATAGAGATTATTTAGGCGATCGCATGCAGATTCCATTGAATCCTGGATCGAGTGTTGGGCCAAGAGTAGGGCCTAATGTATGGTGTGGCATATGCAAAGTGGCAGGTCAGCATTCCATGGAATATTTTCATCTGTTGCAAAAAATATGTCAGATAATTGAAGCAGTTATTTTGTAACTACTGCAGTTCGGTAGGACATGATGAAAAACATTGTCAAAGCTATGATCTAATGGTGTAGCATAGTCATGGTGCATATATAATGCAAGTAGAAGGGCATTAAGCCTTAGGCTTGCCGACAGTGCAAGGAGGTTTCCAAGGTCGAGGGCGTGGATGAGGAGTAGGTGTTGATCATAGATGAGGGAAATTCATATGTTACAGTTGTGAACAGCATGGACATTTTTCCAGGGATTTTCAGAATCCTACTGCGGCTTTCTATAAGTATTATCAATAATTTGGTCTTGAAATTGAAGATTTTCCCATTTTATTAGCTAAAATTTAGGAGAAGCGCAACTAGCAGACGCAGAAATTTCAAATGATGAGAGTTGAACCACGTCAAGAAGATACAAGCGTTAACATAGTAACGTGTAGCGGTGTGCCTACTGGAGAAGACCACATATAGGGAAAGAAGCATGTGATGGATACTTGGGTCTGGAAGGCTCCAGATAAGAATGTTGGGTTTAATGTGCAGCACGAGAAGGAGACATTCATGGAAGCGAAGAAGAAATTTATGAATACTGAAGCTTTGAAATCAACCACGCAGAGAAACTTATTTCCGTTAAAGAATAAGCCTCAGGAGAATTTTGAATTGAAGGAAACTGATATTTGTATCTAAGCATCCTTTTTGCAGACGTGCATGAAATTGTTAAGGGATCAAAAGGTTGTAGAAGGGTTACAAGAGCTGATAGATAATTGCGCTAGCAACAAAGATCCACAATTGGAGTAGCGCATGGTAAATAAAGTGTACTAGAATAAGAAGAGAACCTGCAGGGATATGTGGTTGACTGCGCAAATCAAAGATTATGAGATGGATCAAGACATTCTAGATCTAGGATCAGATGCCAAAGTTCTTTCGAAACATACACGGAAGAAAATGGGAAGGCCTAAGCTGTAATGGTCACCAATTCAGCTGAGGATGGAAAATCAATAGAAGATCGACTTTGAAGTTATTGAGATCATTAATGATAGCAATATTTATCCTTCATTTCTTGGATTTGATTAGGCTTACAACATGGATGCTATAA
Source organism: Pinus albicaulis (assembly GCA_034641835.2). Lineage (NCBI taxonomy): Eukaryota > Viridiplantae > Streptophyta > Pinopsida > Pinales > Pinaceae > Pinus > Pinus albicaulis. The sequence goes on from CM076584.1 coordinate 501,527,572, forward strand.
TCAACCTAAAGAATAGGTATATGATCTTTGAAAATAATGGTACCTGATTTGTGGTGCCATTAGATCCTTTCGAAGGCGCGTGCTATACAAATCATGTCCATCATGAGTATGGGGATGCTAAGATTGATCAGATCTATAAGCTTACTAAGCAAGATGAAGACTGGATTAATCCCACCGTGAATGGAAGAATATGTTGGGATCACAATATTTCGTGCATTTCAGATTTTGATGAAGAGCTGGAGCATTGGCAGACTCGTTTACATGAATTCACTAGTAAGCGATGTAACAGAGTAACCAAATATATGTGTTATGTTCAGTCGAAAGTGTGTGACTTACCTTTTTATGATGGAATGGAGAATGTTGTTTTGTTTCTGGAATAATTTGAGCAAAAGGTGCCTGAGGATCAGAGATACAAAGCTTTGGACTTTGCATTCAGGTCCAATCCAACCCGATGGTGGGGCGTGCACAGAGAAAGCTTAGAAGGATAGAAGGAGTTTTTCAAATTGATAAGATTGAGGTTTGGTCATGTAAATATGAAGATCGCGGAGAAGTATGATGGTTAGAAAGATCCTCACAAGCATTTATCTCACTGGAAATCATATTGGGGTCTAGAGCCTTAACCAGAGTGGGTGCACATGTTCTTTTATTCCTTGGATATGATTCCTCAACAGTGGTATCTTGAAACATAGTTGTGCCATGGCACTACGAATTGCGATGAAATGAGGGCAGGATTCTTGTTAACTTATAGCTTGGCTTATGGCTGCGAGTGTATTAATGAGGCTCTTCAAGAATTCAAAGCAGGTGTGTTTTGAATTACTAAGGAGCCAAGAAATTTGGTACAACCTGATTGGGCTGCGTAGTTGGCACAAGTCCAAGAATCCGCTTGGAAAGACTTGGTCAACAAGTCCATGTTGGGGGAGGAGACCTGCGGGTGCATATGTGAAAAGGCACATAGGACTATCAATGAGTCTGTTGAAAGGTGGCTGCATCAAAGTAGAAGTACTGCACGGCAGAAAGACAACAGGCGTAGCTGGAGAGTATTGCGTCAAGGGAGGTAGGACTTTGCTGAAGGGGTGAGTCTCGTGAATTTCACCCAAAAATTGATCGTTGGAATAGTAATCATTGCCTGGACAATAACTTGGTCATTAAAAGGAGTGGTAGGGATGTATTTAATGGGAATATCTGGGCGCATATGCTGCAAAATCAGAATTTATGAGGATTATATGAAGGCAATGATGGAGTTTGAATTTGAATTTTGCTATAAATCAAAGATCCCACTCCCCATTTGAGCACTTTTCACGCTAAGAATTAGAAGTGAGAGTTTTTTTTTGCAAGAGCCTCGAGCAAGCTATTGCATGTCGGATTATAGTTTCGAAGCATTAAGATAAGCATTGATCAAGGCAGGGCTCAGCCACACAATCCGGCTAGGTTTAGAAACCACAATGACGACTACCCTGCCAGCAACTATCACAGGACCGAGGTCACCCAGGTAGCAGAAGACTATGGGCGCAACATCGTCCAAGAATCCACACAAGCGAGTAACAAGATCCTATCCCCAGAAGAAACAACCTAAGGATAAGTGGAGTAAGGTGGCCCAAACTCAACAGAATAAGGTTGTGGAGATATAATTTGACGAAGAAGACATAGCACTCGATGGAATTGATGCTGAGGAGTTCAAACCTATCTCTAGGTTGCCTCCGTATATTCCACCCTGGAAGCCAGAAGCTAAGAAGCTGAAAAAGGATCCAGGCACAGTGAAATATAAGGTCTTTTCACCTTTGATTCTGAACGAAGTGCCAGTTGGAGGAGAGTTATTGGCCAAAGTTCCCTAGTTGTGTATGGAGGACTAGGACTTCAATGATCGAAGAAAATATTCATATTTCGAGCCCAGTAGGTATCTATACTAATGAACCTATGAGGGAGGATTGAAAATATTGGAGCCTATGAAATGGGTGACTAGTATCCAAGAGGTCGGGATACTGAACATGTTGTATGTTCCATAATTTTGGCAAAGTGTTATTAACACTATTTGTGTGTGCCAACTACTAAAATTGGTGCATGATGGTTGTTTGTGGCTTGGGAAGAAGATCCATATTTACACGATGCTCATCAGGAGGATTATGGACCTCCCTTGTCTTGGATTATACCCCACAAAAACTTTTGTGGGAAAATATTAGGAAAAACAGCTCTTGTGCTAGATGAAGAAATATTTCAATTTAACAAAGGGAACCTAGATTTATTAAATTAACTCCATTTTTTATAGAAATAAGTTCTTTTTCACGCACATTTTAGCAGGGAAAATTATGAGAAAGAGTCGCAAAGAGGAGGCTTTTGCATCGGTCATATATTTTGTGGTGGAGTGTAACAAAGGTGTTGTTTATAACTGGGAAAAATATTTATGTAGTGAATTCATTGTGGATTGCAGAGCATCTCAAGAAGAAGGAAAGCAGTTCCATTACGCGTGACCCTTGATCCTCATTTCATTGATGGCTTGGAGGGAGCTCGAGGAGTCACAGTTCCCCACTGCGGACCTAGATTTGTGTGAACTGGCCAGAGATGCATTGTTGTGGAATTCGACGGAACCAACTAGGTTCATGGCGAATAAAACTTTTTGGGTTGCATTTGAGATGAGTCTATGGACTGTGATTAACCAAAATCCTTAGTTTTCACCTAACATTGTGAATCAGTATCGGCATATCACGGAGTTCAAAGCAGACTTCCACCGCATTCATATTCAGGCGAAGGACCTTGTTGGGATATCGTACGAGCTGTCGTACCTTGTAGAATAAGAGGACGTGGAAGCCATCATCATTAGATGGAAAATAAATTGGTTAACTCCACTTACTGAAGACGCGGAGTAGGTTGGGACGAGTGGTGCGAAGCCCACCTCACCAAAGGGAAAGAAGCACAACAAAATCACATTCATGACTGGTAAATAAACTGAAGTAGATATTCTAGAGACAGGAGGGGTTGATGCTTTCGGCGATGATACAAGTATGGATCCATCTGACCCCACCTCCCCTTTTACTCTTAAAAGACAACAGCCACATAAGGGTGGCGCGAGGAAGAAGATGAATTTGGATAGGTTCATCGGCCCAGAAGCAATGATCCTTACTAAAGGGGACCTCGACGAGATTGGTGACATTGTCAAGAATGTCACTGAGCACTTATGGGGAAATATTGAATAACAATACAAGAAGGTATTGGCAGAAATTCATAAGGAGCTAAAGGAATTTCATATTCATAAGAGCGCAGTTCAGGCGAGCATGAGTAAAGTGAGCATGGTCCAAGTGAGCGGAGTGCAAGCAAGCACAAGCATGGCAGTGCATAAGCTGGCAATGAAAATTGATAGCCATGCGGTGTTGATCCCTGCATGCACAATATATTTCAACACTGCAGAGTAGCTGAAGCAGGTGGTCCACTAGCAGAACACGAAGTTGAATCTTGTTGTGCTACCACTCCAAGCATTGCATGAATTCCATTAGGGTATTGTAGAAGAATTGAAGATCCGAGAGAAGCGCACCCTCGTAGTAATTTATGATGTTCAGCAGGAACGGTAGAGTATGGTCAAGGAGAAATAGTTGGCGATACAAGAGCGCAAGGTCGAGACAGCGCATAGATAGAAGCTGGAGGATGTTATCTCCAAGTCTTACAGCAAGGTACCAAAGCTCCAGATTTAGATTTTGGTTGCGCCAAAGGCAAAAGAGGCCAAGCTTGCCACATAATTTAAGGAATCCAAACCTAAATTCAACGAAGTGTGCCTAGAAATGCAGATGAAAATTTTTGAGATACACATATAATTGTTGTTGGCCACTCCACCACAAGTCAGCGAGCAGCGCGTAGCAGAGCTCAAAGCTACCACGGAACAGATTGAGTCCCATATATAGGAGTGTGCCCACGTATTTGGAGAATTCATGGATGTATGGGCCACACTACAGGAGGACCCTCAGGTGCAGCAGATGGATGTCTAAGTGCATGAAAAGCTAGAACATATGGATCAGATTAAGGTAACTACCAAAACCTTAGCACCGATGCAGTGGTTTACCCATCTCCAAGAAGGTAAATTTTTACAAGGATAGGTTGATGAGCTGCGCAGGAGGGAAAAACTACTTACAAATAGAAATAAGCCATGGTAATTTGAGGCCAATCAACTTTCCCAAACTATAGAAAAGAAGTTGAAAGCATTGCACAAGGCATAGAGAGGATTTGAGTAGAAGGCATCCAAGACAGTCACAAAGACGCTTCTTAGAGAAGTCAAATATTTTGAAAAGCAGTGCACCGAAGCGATTCCACCATTGAAGGCTACCTTGAGAAGTATCAAATCAAATATCGATAGCTCACCATCATTATGACTCAAGAAAAATCATAGTTTGGGCTTGTTGGACATGGGACTCCTCGATGAAAGAAGCTATAAAAGATATCGTAGATCAAGGAGTGGAGCGCGCAATGCGGAGTCCTTTTTTAGTCTTAGGGGATTTTGGGTGGTTCAAATCCCCTTATTATGTAATTGGATGTGATTTTTTATGAACTTTGAACTCCACTCATGGTTTTAGGACCATGGTATTGTAAATGCAAAATCTATATAAGGATTCTAGACAGAAGTCATAGGCAGCCCAAGTCGAAGTTGGTGAAATTAATTTGGATGTAAGACTATTTTTAGTCATATTATGTGTTTTTGGGTTAGAGGAAAGGTTCCTACAACTGAGTGCATGGAGACCTTAGGAATTTTGCATTTGAGTGCGCAGACCCCTGCAGCTAAGTGCGCAGGGTGGAAGTGAATGTATGAGAAATATATGAGAAATTAACAAAAGACATGTTGAGATAAAACTATGTTTCTATTGATATGTTTTACTTTACTTGTTGTTTATTAATATTTGTGATGAATAATGGTTTCGATATGTAATTGCATAGCATAGTTTTTTTTATGATTGTTTACCTTGTGTTAGGCATGATTAAGTAATATCGCATAGTCCGCTAGTAAGTTCAACAGGTGTGTTGAACAGCACTTGTATAAGTAATAGAGTTTATTCTGTGAAGCTATGCTAAGGAATAAAAGCCCTAAAGCCACATTCCATTGTCCCTCTATATGCAGAAACCTAGTTCTACCATCCCCCTATATTGCCTCGGGTGAGACTTCGGTATGCGCAAGCAGATTGTTGTTGAAAGGGCCGGTAATAGTGGGTTTTCTTGGTTTGCGTAGCCACATTTGAACTTGGGTCTAGGCCTTATGAATCCAACAATCCCCTATCAAATCCAGTAGTGTCACTTCCTAACTTATGAAATGTATATCAAAAAAGCCAATAAAAGTGATAAAAAAACTACACTTATTAATTGTGGTTTCACAGTGAAATTATTGGGATCCATAAGTCTAAGACAACACTTCCAAGGATTAGAATTCATCATAGATCAAAGGCCAAACTAATATTCTTATGTACTACCATTAAACCACCAATTTTTGTAGCTGCTACAAAAACCCCAAATTTTTTACCACTTCAAATTTGGACACCCCCTTTACTCAATATCGTATCACAAATTTCCTAGGATTTATTAGGGTTTGATCCTTCTTTGACCTAGTTAGGGTTTCACTGTATCCTAGTAAATCTAGGTTTAAAATATTTAATACATGTGGTTTGCTTCCCTAGTATCAAGTCACAATCACAAATTGAAATGTTAGTCTCCCTAACCACTGAATGTGCAATTTGTGACTTGCCTTAAGCTCCCCACACCCTTTAGCCACAAATCACATTTTGAATTTAAAGTGACTTGTCATTTCACTCTAGAAATGTGACCTATGACTTGGCTACGTCTAGTTTATGCAATAAATCTAACACACACTTCTAAATTGTGACCTCCCATACGTGTCACCTCTTATACCAAAAACTCGCTCACTTGTTCCATTTCACTCTGCCTCCAGCACTGACTGAGTGGAACTCTCCTTTGATTATCATTTGTGAAATTAACCTCCTGGTAAGTAAATAATATTCTTACAATATTTACTCTTATTTTACTTTCTGTTAGTATGAATCTTAATCGCAAGTGTATAAAGAAAAACCACTTTAGCTGTGCATAACAAACAACCCTAACAAAAAATATGGCTGCCAATATCTTTAGGTCTACAATTAGTTGATCAAGATAAATGCTACAAAAATCTAGATCTATGCATTAAAATACATTAATTATTAAATAAGAACAAGAGTTGCTCCATGCATCCAATAGACAAGACAAGAATATGTTGAATGACTTTTTTGTATTAATGGCACTTGGGAGGAAAACATAGAAGGATGTTACCAGTGCTCCTCAATGGGATGGGTTCTTGTAAGTCCTCAGCACTTAAAATCTAAAATTCCTCTCTCCTGATGGTGTAGAAAACCCAGACAAAAATGGAACTCAAAGGAAGCTCACAAGCAACAAGATAGAAAAATATGACAATGATGGTGGATCAAAGTCAGAGCAAAAGTATAGATCTGGAGTGATCTTTAGGTAACAAAAGGTAGTAAATGAATGGAAAAACCCTTCTATTTATAACAAAATATTGAGTTAGTCTAGATATTGGTGCATATTTAAAATATTATTAACCAAATCAAGATCCAAGTTTTATGGAATATTTTATTATATTTGTTGGAGGGAAAAAGAATTTGACTTGAGTCAAATCCCTTTATTTGTAAATAATAAATAAATAAATTATTTATTTATCATTTTAAGGATGTGGTTGAGTAATAATCAAATAAATAATGATTTATTTAATTATTAATGAATGATTTAGTCAAATTTAACAAGGAATATTATTTAAAAAAGGTTTAAATATTTATTCCTAGAAAATAATAAGTTAAATTATAATTTATCTAATTAATTTTCCTGTTTTGGGTTAAATATGATCAGGAATATGAATCAAATTGTTGTTTAACTAATTATTCCTTGAGAAAAATCAAACAAATGTGGATTTATTTAATATTTCCTCATGGGGTTTTCTGTTTAGACCATAAACAACTTAATAAAGGTAGTTTAGTAAGTTATTTTTCATAGTGAAAGCAATTTTACTTAGGGTAAAATTGGTCTTACATGGTGTGCTTAGGTCCATCTAATAGTAAGAGGTTAGATGAACAAAAAATGGTGTAACACTTTCCAAGTGTTATTTTGATTCATTGACCCATATATACATACTTATGCACCTTGTGCATATCCTCTTGTATTACTTTTGCGCTCAACCACCAAAATCCTTACCTCGACCTTTAATTAACTCATGGAATCACACTCTAAAATAGGCATTGATTCTTTTATTGATTCCAAGGCTCGACACTTATGACTTTACACACTCCTACCCTAGCCTTCCATTTTATCACCAAGGATTTTTTACACTAAGTTTGTGTTGAATCTCACTTAATTTGTTGTATCGAGCACCCATATTAATCCCATTAATTGAAACACCTAACTCAATTTCATATATTCATTAATGGATAGATTTGTGTGAATTTATGGCATGAGAACTGTGTTCATTCATTTTAATGGGAGTACACTTATTTTTTAGTTTTAATCCTATGATACAATATTTGGTTTTGTTGTGGTCCTAGTGTTTTAGTCTACTGGCATACCAAATGACCAGGCAACATCAGAACTGCTTTGGGATCTCAGGATCTAGCCCTCCTAGATCCAGAGAGGGATCACTCTATAAAGGTAAAGAATAATATATCTTTGAATTTCAATTTAAGATATTAGGCTAGTTATAGAGCACAAGGGTTTTTGTTTTGTTTGTTTGGTTGGAAAACATTGACAGAAGGGTTTGGTGTAAGGTAGAGGAAATGAGTAGTGAAGGATTTTTGGCAATGGGGAGATAATTCAAAGAGGATACAAATCCATTGGGAAATGGGATCATAAAAGGGTTTACCTGCAATTCAAATATCCAAGGCTTTCAAAGGGCTAGTCATCTAAAACAGAGGATCTCTTAAGATGATTATATGGGATGAAACAATAAGGAAATGAATGGGAATGACAAGGAAAACCTTCCAAGGTGAACACTTCGGAGTAATTCAAGGGACAGGGCATACCTTATACCTCTATGATCAATACTCCTGATGAGGCTAGATTCAAAGACAACAATCCAGTAGTCTTCCTAACTACTTTCAGACAGTAGAAAACACTTAAGTTCAAACACAAAGCGAAGCCTAAGATCAGAGAAAGACTTTTAACCTTCTCTGCTTTGACATTCAACTCAAAGGGATCTCAGAAAGTTAACTGTTAGAAAGGGAAAATTAGGGGACAGGGCTAATCACTAAATCTCCCTATTTTCCTATTCTTTCAGTTGAAACAGACAAGAACATCTAAAAAACAAACTCTAAATTCATACATCAATAAGCATGGGCAAACCAACTCTTTAACTGTTTAAATTGTGTTGAATTTGTTTTGAGATACACAAATAGCAGAAAACATAAAGATAAGAATGTGTAGGAAGCATTAGGGTACTTACAGCAGTATATCCTAGGCCAAAATTAATGTTTCTTATCAGAGAAAATGAACATAATGTAATCACAGAGGGAAAACAATAACTGAGAAGAGACACATCACCAATGACTTAGATCAGGATCCGATGAACATGCTTGTCATATTAGTAGAGCAAAACCAGTCACATACATTCTTGTCCAATAGCTTGATACAATCTAGAAATCATCTCCCAGCCTATTTACAATAACTACTCAAAGAACTCTAACTCAATAAAAAAGCTTACAATCAGTTAATTTCCAACCCTTTACAATGCATTTTCGATGAGTTCTTATAGGTGAATGAGTGGTGGTAGTGGTAGATAGGACTTAAATGATTCATTAAGACAAAGGGGGAAGAATTATTCAGATTCCCACTCTGCTTAATGGTTTTACATTAAATATGTGTACCCTTTAGATGAATTAAGAGTCTTTGTCAGTTTGACAATAACCCCTAGGGTATGTTCTGTGAAATATTTTCCTTACTGTAGTACTCTGTTTTATCCTCTGTGACAAGTAAGGTAGACAAACTAGCTTTCAGGTCTTCCATGATGTGCAACCAATGTACTGACAGTTTAGGAAATTCCGTCAGAATAATAAATGTTCTAGGGCTCGATGAAGAATAGAGAATGGGTAGTATAAATTGGTCCTCTCTTCAGTAGAAGGAATTTTCTGCTGATATATCTTCTGCATTACTTTAATCATTGTTTTTCATTTAACATGTGCTTCAAACTTCATTGAGTTTCCTTGATATTCTTTATGGTCTTCAAACTGCATCTTTGTCTATAACTGTGGATTAGGCCTCAAATACAATGCACTAATCCCTTTAGTCCTTTAGCTCTGATTCTCTGCAATGGTGGCCTTGGTGTCTGAGGGTTCAAACGTGCGAACAATGGTCATATTCCACTGTTTGATACATGAAACATATCCTTGCTGGCCCCTTTTGCATTTAATTATGCCACGAGGTTGCCACCCTGAGCATTTCTATCACCTTTGGTGACTGTGGGGTAAACTGGCAAGGACCATCATCAAACCTGCAACATGGCGCAAACATGTTAATAAATCCTGCGAATTGGGGTTGAACTTCTTTTCAAAGGCTTAGCTGGAGGGCGAGGAGCAGTGTGGATGGTGATTGCAGTGGAAAAATAGGAAGAAAACCCTGGTAGAGTAGCTAACCAGGTCCAATGGAGGTTTGGGTGTGATGAGGGACGTGGATCGTTAGATCAGGACAATCTACGGTGGAGATCTCTCGATGAGCGTTTTGGGAGAGATATGGAGAGCAAATGAATGAGATCACGATATAATATGGATCGTTCAATCTCAGAGATCGACAGCTGGGATTAAAACCAAAAGCGACGTTGTGGAGGGCAGCGGTATGGTGGGAAACCGAGGATGGTTTTCGCATAAGAAAATGTGGGGAGGCGGTTTGGGATGGATGGAGTGTGATTCCATACACTGGTCGACACGTGGATTCTCAATACTGCCCATTTCCAAAAATTTTGAAATGTTAAACCTTAGGCACTAGGGTTTTTCGATATGGAGTATATGCCATCGGATCATGGGGTGTTGATTAGATGGTGCGGGTCGCATGAGATAGGCACAGAGAGGTAGGGGCGGAAGACATGGTGGGCCATGCGGTGACGTGTGATGTTTGTCGCATAGCGAGTGGAGGTCGAAGGACTAGGTGATGTGATGGTCGTAGATCTTCTCTGATCAATGGCCAGGATTACAACACATTTTCGGGGGGTCGGGGGAAAGGAAAAGAACAAAGGGAAACAAATTTTTGTGATTGTGATGGCAGGGGCTAATTATAAGGCAAAAACATGGTTTTGTGGAAAGTGGAAGGACTGAAGGCGGAAGAAAAGGCACTTATCACATCGGAAGATTAGAAGAGTAAAGGGAAGGCAAGGAAAAGGAAACTCCAATTGCGATGAGCGATGAGGGCTTAGCGCCTGGTCGCGGGGGGTGAGGTTATGTGAAGAAAGGGCTAAAGCTATAGGCCCTTAGGGGCTAATAACCCAAATGTTAAAAGGACTGCTTTAACGCTTTTTGAAGGGATTTTTTAAGGTTTTTTTGGATTTTTTAAAGGTTTAACGGGGATTTAAGGCTTTTAGAGGAAAAATGGAGGGTTAAAAGGTGAAGAAAAGGCTTTATGAAAATGGGGGGAAATAAGTGAAAATAGGCAGTTTCGGAGGCCTTTGGAACAACTTTCTTTGGTGAATCAGCATGTTTTTAAGATGGAAATAATAGTGAAGATGAACCTCCAGGATAGGAAAACCAAAAGACTTCAAGGATGATATATTTTCAAGGGAATTTATCACTTGAAGGCTTGATGACAAATTTAGCCACCTGTTTGCTTTGACAAATTATTATAGGCGGCTAACAGGTGCAACTTTAGGACATATGATTTGGACTATACCAATTTATCTTTTTTTTTAGGAATAGTTTATAAAATATATGCATATATTTATATTGTAAACCCTAATGCCTCACTTGCAATATTTTTGAAGGAAAAACCTTGTTCCATTCATTGAAATTGAGACTAGGTTTGGGAGTATCGATTAACATTATGTTGGAAAACATATCTTTAAGCTATAAAATGAAGTGAAACTATAATATGGATTTGTGACCAACATAAAGGACGTAAATCACATTTCTAACTCCCAATGAAACTAGTATTGAAGTCTGCGACATAAACTCCCTTTCCTTCATCATTGAATCGCTAGTCGCATACCTAGTGCTCAATAAAACTATGATCTCAAAGTGCGACCTAAACTATAACTTTGAACTATGACTAAGTTGAGGTTGCAGTTAAAATTCATAGTCCCTAAATTTTTTGTCTATATATGTGGCCTGTGATAAGAATTAAAACTACGATGACACTATGAGCTAGACTTGATACCAAACCTTCCCATTCCATTCCCTTGGTCGTAAAGCATAGTTTTAGACCTCAGTGGAACTGTGTCTTTGAAATGTGACTTGCCTTGTTAATTGAAATTGTCACCTGCAAAAGACTTCCTAATAATCTTGATCAATCTAACTATTGACATCCCAAGGCTTTACCTAAACCTTGACATTGTCTTGTGCAAATAGTGATTATCAATGGCTTAGGCTAACAATTGTTTCATTGATGAATACTTCGAGATATCAGGTACCATTGACCTATATTTCCTCAACATTTCATCTTATTTCATAGATGTTAGTATGAATCCTTTGTGGAAGTGTACGAAAAAGGACCACTTTAGCTACGCATAACTAATAGCCCTAACAACAAAAGTGGCTGCCAATATCTTCAGATCTGCGGTTAGTTGAACATAAAAGCGCTGCAAAAACCAGATCTATGCATGGAAAGACATTAAGCAGAAAAAACAAGGGTTTGCTCCATATACCAATAGACAAGACAAGAACAATTTTTGAAAGAATTTTTATATTAATTGGGCACCTAGGAGGAAAACAAGAAGGCATATCCAATTCTCCTTAGTGGGATGGGTTCTTGGAAGTCCTCAGCACTTCAGATCTAAGATTTCTCTCTCTTGTTGGTGTAGAAAACCCACACAAAGAATGGAACTCAAAGGGAGCTCACACATCAAATGGTAGAAAAGAGTGACCAAGTGTATAGATCCAGAGTGATCTAATAGGCAACAAAAGGTGAAGAATGGTAGGAAAAACCCTCCTATTTATAACAAAATATTGGGTCATTCTAGATCTTGGTGCATGGGTTAACTAGATCTAGATCCACTTTTTATGGAATATTTTATTATATTTGTTGGAGGGAAAAGTTATTTGACTTGGGTCAAATCCCTTGATTTGTCAAAAATAAATAAATAAATGATTTATTTATCTTTTTAAGGAAGCGGTTAGAAGATAATCAAATAAATAATGGTTTATTTAATTATTTAAGGAAGTGGTTGAAAGATAATTAAATAAATAATGATTTATTTAATTATTTGTGGGTGATTTGGTCATATTTAACAAGGAATATTATCTAAATAAGGTTTAAATAATTATTTCTAGAAAATAATAAGATAAATAAAGGTTTATCTAATTAATTTCTTTGATTTTGGGTTAAACATGACTGGGAATAATAATTAAATTATGGTTTAATTAATTATTCCATGAGAAAAATCAAACAAATATAGGTTTGTTTAATATTTCCTTTTGGGGTTTCCTGTTTTAACATAGTGAAGGCAATTTTACTTAGGGTAAAATTGGTCTTACATGGTGTACTTGGGTCCATCTAATGATAATAGGTTAGATGACCAAAAAATGGTGTAACAATAGAAATGGTTCCATCTGTCATAAGGGGATCTGACAGAAGCTCTAGCAGGGTGGAAAGAAACATATGCACCTAAAGAGCTCCAAGTATCCCAATACACCTGAAGAGATCCCAAGGAAGAGTTGGATAATGGCAGAGAAGGATAAAGTTTATGTCATAATCAAGATGCAATCACATGATAAGTTAAGTAGAGATTTGAAAAAAGTGATGCCTTCTTATAAGATCTTGTAAAATGGGTTGGAATCTCTTGTCAAGGTGCATAAAATATATTCTATAGGTGCACTAAGTGAAACTAGATCGAGAGAATTCAAGCAATAAATCCAAGTTATTTGGGACCCAATTAAGCAAGCTGATAAAGGAGACAATTTGCAAGCCACAAAAGAAGTGATTGCAGAGTGTGTATTTGAGTCTGTGAAGCTATAAAAAAATCTTGCCATGTTGTTGATTCAGATGCAAGCTAAGCCATTATCAGTACCAAATCCATTAGAATACCTTACTATACATGGGGATGAGCTACAACACAACATCCTAACTATCACAGGTGCATATAATATCTGGCAAGCATTTTTGGTTCAAGATCTAAAGGAAGATGTTCTAGAACTTTCCATCACTAGGCTAGTTGATTGAGAATGTTTTTTTTTCCTTAATATTAGTATAATTTGTGATTTTTTAAAATTGAATTAATATTTAGAGTAGAGATTCACATGGAATGTGAAATATCATGTGGAATTAAAGAGTCATGAGGGTAAGTGAAAGGACACTCTTCCTTCCATTAATGAACCCTCATGGCTAGATGTAAGGGACCTTTAGTTTTGGACTTGACTTGTGCAAATTATTTGAGAGTTAATATATATTTTGAGGATTAAAGTGGTGGATTTGCATCTCCACTAATGGATTTCATGGAAATTTTATGTGATGGTGTCGTGAATATTTCATCTTAATGTTTGAAGCTCTTTGAACCCGAGTATGCAATTCCTTACATGTGTCATTGAGAATTGTGAGAATCTTCTTCCAATGATTTGATAGTATATGCTTTTCTTTGATTTTTTTTATATTAACAAACTAATTTTTTCATTTAAGAACATATCATACATAGGATTGTATGCTTTTAATGCTTTCATGTTTGTTGTCGATTAGGAACTAATTCATAGTCGATAAAGAATATTTATCCTTATACATGAATTTTAATTGAATTATTGTGGGAATTGCTTCATTTAAGATTCTTTTCATGTTATTGAGTGGTTTTTATGTTCATAACATCTCATATGTTGGGTTTCCATAAAGTTTCTTAACTTGTTTTTATCAAAAAAATTATTTGTTTTCTAACACTTATTGTTCATCTTGTCCAAAGAAAATATCTCAACATGGTGGAAGCCAGACCCACATACCATATGGGACTCCCATACCAAATAGTGTAGAGTCAAGTTGGGATTATACACTGGGGATATCCCCTAACTATTGACGGTAAAATTTGGCCCATCAACAATGTCAAATATTTAAAAAAATTTGGTTACTTGTAGATTGTTATCAAATAGGTAATAAACACTATTAATTGTGTTTCCAATCACTTAAAGCATTATCAATTTCTTATCCAATAATTTACTTCTAATTTTCTTGTATTAATATTAATCTTATCCCACTATTGAAAAATGCAGGTGCAGATTTCTTAGCAAACGTTGCTTATAAACTTATCCCACCTGAAGGCTTCAGCCAAAATCATTTTTCAGTTGATTTGATATTCAAACCCTCCATAACTTAAAATTTCTCTAAATGGATAGTTTTCAATGATGACAAAGACGTCATAAATCTCCTCAGTTTTGAGGGAACATATGATGACTAGATCATCGATGAAGACTCTCATGAAAAAGAGTTTAAAAAAATCATCAACTAAAAGAAAAATTGAAAAGTCCATTCCCAAATTCATAGTAAAGTTAGAATACTTTTATGATATTAATGATAAACTTAAAAAACCTGCTAATTGTAAAACTACAATCTCTTCATTGATATTTGAAGTCATCAATCTTGGCCCAGACAAAAATCCTCAAAATGTAAATTTAGGGCTTGGATTGTCACCAGATGAAATACTATCATCAACTTAGATTATATAAAGACAAAATTTCCTGTAATTATGATGATATGAAGACCTATGATACCTCAATCATCCAGCATAACATTCCAATGCTACCCAATGAAAAGCCTATCCAGCAAAAATTAAGAAAAAAAACATCCTAATATTGAGCCTCAAATTAACGAAAAATTAAACAAATTGTTGAAAGTTGTTGGTAATATTGAGAGAGAGGTGAATCAGTATTTCTTATCAATTATTAAATTATTAACTTTTTTAGAGAATTAACAATATATAAAACATCAACACATAAAGATAACAATGCACAAGATATTTTTAGGAAGAAACCCTTCCAGGAGAAAAACCATTTAATGTTTCTCGAATGATTTTTATGAGTACAAAATATTCTTCAAGTCCAACTGAAAAAGGGAAGCCCCAACTCCCTCGTACAATATAAAATATTTCAATTTACCATCTCGAACTGGAAGGAAACTCCAAATCCCTAGTTTTATCAATTAATACTGATAGGATGCTCCAACACCTTGAAAGCTCCAACTTTCCCTAGCACCACCCTGCCACCCTGAAGTGTTCTCAGGATACAACCTTAAGGAGACTTCAATATCCTTCCTTGTACTGCCCAATGACCCTGAAAATAATAATAAAGTAGAAAAAAAATTGTGGCCTCCTATACCAGGAACAATGATCCACTTACATCAATGATCAGATAAAGAAACCCTTATTGCAAACCCAAACCAAAATTTTTCTACTACTGCAAAATATGTGACAAAGAACCTGATGAACCTTGAACTTCTATGATCTGACTGTCTTGATTATGAATCCCCTTAGATTTTCTTCTAAATGCATTATTCAACCTTAATCAAGCCACTAAACTTTAGATGAGTCCAATTTACTATAAATAAACTTCATAACCTAGAGACTGATGCAAACATACCATAGCAGATGTAGAAAATATTCAGTGACACAACTTTTGGTTACAGTGTTGAGGTATGCCTTCACCTTTGTGAAATTGATAAAAGGTTACCTCATAGATGAACTTTAAGACAATATATGTGAAAAACACAACCTTCCATACTTCTTATATTAGGATATCATGCATAAAATGACTTCTTTATAGGTTTGTACATAAATATAATTGATAGTGGCTCCTTGAATTAAGATTAGAATTTTTCATAAGAATCATTGTGTCAAGGCTAGTTGTAGAAGTTAAAGAATACCTTGTATTAGTCACAACTCTATGCACTATTTCAACATTAGCAATTGGGCATAGGTCTTCACAATTCTGATTATATGTTTTCTTTAGATATACTGAATCAGCTTCAGGAACATGAAATATTATCAAATGATATTCCTCATAGACAAGGGACTTTGTATTAGTGTTATATATTTTGGATTAGTGCATATGAACGTTAGATTATAGTGGAAACCAATATATCTACAATTAAACCCTTGGCAATCAGGTATCCTTTAGAATTGATCCCTTATTGCAAAAATACATAGTGAAATATAAGATCACAAGCATAGGTTGTTGTTAGATGGATCTAACCTATTCATATAAATTCAGAAATTTTCCCTATTTGAGGGTCGAAACCATGCCACAAACTTGGATATGTGAGTGACAATAAATGACTATAGTATCCCAGGGAAAACCTCAAGGAGAAAAAGATAATCTTCATATTTAATACACGATGGATAGAGCTACAATCAACTCCTTTTTTCCATATATTTGAGCCCTTGAAGGGACAAAATCACACCAAATGTATTTGGTTCATGAACATAGACTTTCTTGCTAAAAAATTAGGCCTCCAAAAGAGAATATACATGATTACTTAAGGGTCACAGAATATCTTTGAATTTTGTTGATTAGTGAGGGATGAATTCTAATGATTATGCTTCATATTTAAAACTTATGCCAAACCAATGAATCCCATAAGCCCAAAACAGTCAATAAACCCTTCAAAAATCCTTCCAATTATGGCATTCTTGTCTAATATTTCTATACTCCACAACATTGTAATTGTATTACAGAAGACTAAATGACAATGATGATCAATGGTGGGAAAAATTACTTAGTTTTTATATAGGCTGAGGAAACCTTTGAAGGGGTAGGCCGACACATCTGAGGGAACAAAATTTGAAATTTGAAATTGTTGGATCCAAAAATCCAAATATAATGAGGCTAATTTTAATATTTTATTTTAATTTAAAATTTTGATACCCATAATGAAATGTAATATTCCCAATTAGCCCACGCTAATGGGAATATTCATTTTTTGTTTCATTTTTCTGTAGCTTGAATAAATGTGTAAATGAGGACAATAAAAACTCCTATAACAGCAAATAAATCAATGCCACATGTGAACAAAGCTAAATCTGGGCTATTTACATAAACACCCTTATGTGTGAAAGGGACTGAATCTTTTGACCTGGTCAACCATGACCAAATCAAAAACGTTGTCTAGAAGGAATGATCTTCATGAAGGCACGGTGCAGTTTTAGTTGGAGGAGGCTCATGCGAAAAGAGCTATTTCATTGAGATGGTTTACGGTTTTTCAAGCTCTCAATCTTATAAAAGGAAGAGGAGG
The DNA here is from genome assembly GCA_034641835.2 of Pinus albicaulis. Taxonomy (NCBI): domain Eukaryota; kingdom Viridiplantae; phylum Streptophyta; class Pinopsida; order Pinales; family Pinaceae; genus Pinus; species Pinus albicaulis. The sequence continues at coordinate 501,544,987 of CM076584.1, forward strand.
ATGACATGAGAAGGTTGTTGATGTGATTAAATTTTTCAGAGTATATTGTCTATTTAGACATATCTCATTCTCCTTGTTGTTTAGCAGAGAATAGTGTTGTTTAGCACAAGGATTTCCTATTTAGGAATCCCATCGATTTCCTTGAGAGGCCTCTTGGAAGAGTCTTTCATTTCTTGTCCACTATCAAGCTGAAGACCAGGCTTCTTCTTCCAACTACAACGCAAATCTTGTTGAGGTTTTGGTTGTATTTGTAAGCTGCAGCAAGTGGAGGCTAGATCTACTCAGATCTAGGCCATTGTAGTGCCTCTTTTCAGTGGGAAAGTCTTCTATCCCCCTGGAAAGAGAGTATTGGATGATTGGAGCACTGATTTCAGATCTTGGCTTGAGGCCACATATGTTCTAGAGCCTACAATGTAGTTTCCTTTCCGGTACTGCGTTATTTGCAAGTGTATAGTTGCATGGTGTTTTGGCACACTTTTGGAGGAGAGATCTCTAGTGTTGGAGTTTTGCCCTTCATTGTGGTGATCCATGGATTTCAAATCTAATCCATGTCATGTTTAGATCTGATCTAAATACTCTTATAATTTCTTCATAATTTCTGAATCATTCTATAGATCTGCTGCATAATATCCCATATCTACTCCATGTACTTCACTTTTTTCTGAAAAACCCAAGGGGCATTTGTAGAGGAGCCTATATAGTGTACAAATCTGATATAGATCTAACTTTTTGTACACATATCTGCTCTAGATCTAAAGTGTAATCTACAGCTCTTATCAGTCAATAAAATAACGTTTTCAAGCTTGTTCAGTCATATTCTATGGTTGCAGCACCTCATTTTTGAGGATTTCTTCATGAAAAGTCTTCTATTTTCTGTTCTATAACTCATGGGCTTAAATATAACTTTGATTTGCTATTGTAAATGTACATATTGAGCCTCCATATTGGCCTCCTGCTCTTACATTGCTGAACTATGTTATTTTCTGAGCAGTATTGTTTAATATTGTTGTTGGTCCCATTTTGAGATATTACATGAAATGTTTTAGCCCAAATATTTAATTTGATTTTTTAAGGAATAGTACTCTTGAATTCATGATTTTTCCAGCTAATAATAAAATGCCACGTCATCCATTTTTTGGAGCTTTGACCACAAGTTGGGGCTTCATATTTGAACAAACATATATCTCAAAACGTGAGGACTCTCATGGCGTGCCACATGTTTTCAATCCTAGAGACAATCTTGAGTTGTGAAATACCAGTGCCTAGGACATCTTATATAGCGGAGAGTAAGAGTAATACATTATGGCAGGGGTGACTGGCAGAATGGAGCTCTCATGCCATTTCTTTTTAAATAGGAATTTAACTTGAATGGGACCAAAACTTCTAGAAGTTACTAACAGAGAAAGCAATATTGCAGAGGCAAGATGTGAAACTCTAACACGAAAAGTAGCAGACAATTCAAAAGTAGCTTAACTGCAAAGAGGGTTGGATTCTAAGCATTTCACAGAGATTAGTAATCACAGAGCATCTATTGAATTCGTAGAGTGAAGAGGATACTAACTGTTGTTGAGAAAACATCTAGAAACATATACCAGCATGTAGTGGGCTTAGTAAAATAAGAATCCACACATGAAAATAAAATTTGTAAATAACATCTCATTAGCAATCAATATAGCAGAAATGCGGATGAAATGGAAATGAAACAGTATGTCACACCTGAGCCATATTTAAAGTGCCTAAAAGCTTATGACATAAGTATCGTCAACGATACATTTATATCAGAAACAGTGGGCTACTCGCATTCCAAAATGTGACACAAGATAAATGGATATAAACGGAATTAATGGCTAAGCTACAGCACATAAGAAATAAATACACGTTGTAAAGCACCAAGATCAGAATCCTCCTTAAAGATCAAAACTCTTTCTCATTGAAAACCCAACGGGCTCTTCACATTTGCATTAAAACTTTCACAAAAAGCATACAATACATTCTTTTACAGTCAATTCTTCAGAAAATTTGGAACATGTTCTTCTCTTTGGATCTTTCTTATATAGACATCTTCCTAACTGAGCGAGGAGATATTTTTTGGGAAAAATATCTTCTTCGCATGACCAAAATTTGTTAAAGGTCCTTATCAAAATAAAAAAATTTATGATGAGGAATAAAGGCCTCTCATCATGGACAGTCAAGCACTCGGCCGTTTTTAAAACAAAATATTAAATAACAGTCTGGTAAAAAGTAAAATGCTGAAGTGGAACATGAAGCCCACTTGAAACTTGAAAAGTAGCTAACTAAGTAAAAAGTAAAAAAGGCCACTGAGGCCAAATCATGAGTTGAAAGTGTTTCACAGATGTGAAGGGGTTGAGGCAGTTGTAGATGCTGGTGGTGGAACATTTGCTAGCGAGCTGGCGATCTGACTGGCGAACTGAGTACATCTTTGCAGGCTGTCTGCTGATGGTTCGGGCGTCGCTGCGAATTTTTCCACCCTGACATAGGCCTCTGTGAGGTCATTGAAACTTGCCTCAATGGGGAGCTTGTGCTTTATAAGATGAAGAAGGGCGAACTCTTGGCGGAGGGATAAAACAATTGTTTCGGCCTTTAACCGAGCGGTTTTATCCGACAGGATGTCCGTCCGGTCTTTTTCTTCTTGCAGGCGTGTCTTATACTCTGTCAACGGTCGTAGCACAGAAGGAGCGGTTGGGTCCCAACAAGATGGCAGTTCAGCTGCGGTAATCTCACCCCATACTGCATCGAAGTGACCCACGTTTGCTACCACCTGCTGCAGGGCTCCCGAAGCCGTAACTCGGGCCACCTCCTTGTCAATGATTTTCTGACATTCAAAGACTTCCATGAATCAACTTGGTATGCCATGCTTCTCCACCTCATCAGATTCCAGCTCCTTCAAGAATGAAATATAGTTTCTGGCATGCTGGGCTCTGAAAGACAAGTTGAGGTCGGCCTCCTGCAATTTCCTGTTGAGATAGGGTATAACAGATTTGTTTTCTCCCATCGTTCTTAGGAAGCCCCACTGTTCCATCACCGCTAAGATTATGTCCAACCAGACTATACTTCTCGCTTCACTGAGGGTGATATTTCCCTTCATGCGGCTTTTGAGGTCAGTGATGGTTTTCTACTGGTCGGCGCTTGTCTTATTTTCTAGCTCGATTTCTTTCTGCAGTGTCTCTATTTTCCTGCCATTCTCAGCTAAGAGATTCTCCAAATCAGTGATCCTTTTCCTTGCGGTGGATGCCTGCTTTTCCAATATATCATTTGCAGCTTTCACTATGTACAGCTGCTCTGACAGCGGACTTGTCTCTGGTGGAGTTGTAGCAGGCGCGCAGCTGTGTGTGTCCCATGTGTTCTGCAGCTCCATCAACCTATTCTGCAAGGTGACGATTGTTTCAGCCATTTTTTCTTTGTCGTCCCTTTCTTTTTCCTGTGTGTTAGCCAGTTCAGCCTTTTCCTTCTCTTCTTGCGCCAATTCGGCCGTCTGCACATGGTGGGAGGCCGATATGTTGACCTTACCTTTCAATGACGTGACCTCCTTCTGCAATCGTTCTATCAAAGCGTGCTGCGGGTTTGTTTCTCCCGTGTCCTTTCCCTTGATTAACTTCTGGAGGCCGCGTACTTGATTTTCCTGTGCGCAAGAGTTTTCCTGTTCATTTTTTAGGGTCGCCCTCACCTGTTCATGTTTCTTCTCTAGATTTTTCAGTGCAATGGTGACCCGCATCACCTCGTCCTTCAACATATCGCCCACGACCTGAAACAGGTTACACATATCGGTTGCTGGCACCTTGGCCATGTCAATTGCATGTTAGAGCACCCGGTAACTAGTGGTACCTGTATTGGGATCCAAGATGGCCTCAGCCATAGATAATACCAGGTGTTCTGTGTCCACATTCATGGTGGTGGAAACCCTGGTGTGGTATTTCTCTACATATCCTTCCAGCTCGGCTTTGTACTTATCCCTGATCGTTTGATTTGCCTGTTTCCTGGAAACTGCCCCTGGTGAGGTAAGATCTCTGATGGCTTGTGAGACTTCTGAAAAGTCGGAAGAGGTGGTACTATCTCTCAGCACTTTTATCTCGACTCTACTCTTGTCCAGTTGACCATACGGCGTGAACGGATCTAGCAATTGTTCTTCCCCTATGACTTCTACCTCGCTGGAGGCTGTTTTCTGCTTTTTGCGAAGGGGAGAACCTGCTCCTGAGGTACCTGCTTCTTCCCCGCCTTGGCCTTTATTGACATCCTCTTCTTCCCCTGTGGTAGATGAATCGGTCTCCATCTGCGAAATCAAAGGCCAAGTTTCAAGGTTAGCCCTCCACTCCATGAAAGGCCTTGATTCATGTATATAAGGTGTGGACCTGTTCCTCTTCCTTCTATTTGAGATAATTTCCGAGGATCATAAGCCCAACCCTTACCCAGCCTTAGGTCTAGGCCCTGCAATATTTTCTCAACAATGGGAAGGGCATGTCTCGAATTCACAACAAAAGGGCCAATTGTGATGGGGAGTCTCAGGATGAAACCTTTCTTTGCAGGGAAAAAATGGAGTTGGTCAGCCTTGAGGGTCTGCCGAATGTACTCCAGTGCATATACTCGTCGAACAGGAAACACAGGTAGCTGGTAAGGGGGAACCTCGACTCCGTAGACCCGAATTTCAATGTAATTATCAAATAGATACTATTCCTTAGTGCTCTGGGATTTTCTGGCTTGTAGCCAGCTCTTCATCTTAGTAAAAACTCTAGGTGAGGGTGAATCGTGGATAATAATATAGGAAATGGACATGAAATTATTTACAAAACTGGAGTAACCCTCCCCCTTAGGTAATTGGCATACAGAACAATTCCAGTTGAAAACTGGTCAGGGTTGGGAATTCACGACATATACCCTATCTAAACCCAAACCATCAAACTTCTCAGCGTGCTAATGTAAGAAAAGATAGAAGACCATCGAACAGAAACGGAAGTGACTGGCTTCTGAAAGCTCCAGGAACTGGGTTTGAATGTTAGCCGCAAGGTAACCATGGATATCTAATACTACCCCCCTTTGAGACATTAACCACAAGAAATAAACACATACCCTGGTGACTTCCCCCAAAGCACCTACACCTAAAAGACCAGCGATGAGGGCGAGGATGGGCTGCACTTCCTCTTCGAACAGGCTCAGCGGGAACAGGTCTGCAGCGAGGAGTAAAGTAGCTTGGTTGCTGGTGATGGAGGAAATGAAGTCGTTTTGGCGCTCCGATGGTAGTTTTGTGAACTGGGAGGTCAAAGCCACTTCACTGAAACTGATATATGTGTCGCTAGTGGGAAATCAGAGGGCTTGCCTGATAATGTGGTGGGAAAGAGAAAATATCGTATTCCCTTGAGGAGAGGTAAACGTGCCCCGTTGCTCATCATAAGCATCTCTGAGCAAGAAAATAAAATCAACCACAGAATAGACTTGAGGGGTAATTTGATGGTATAAACCAAACACAACCACCCGGTACCGGTCTCTATTCTCAACATGTCATCTAAAAAGCATGGGTTTAATGCTGCTGATGTGAAAAGGGTATTGGGGGTCGGCTTGCAGGTCGATGAAAGGCTCAAACCCGGTAGGGTTTCTGGTTTCTCGAACCTGAGGGGTTTCTGGTTCAACTTTCTTGGCGTGCCCCTTCCCATGATTGACATATAAAAATTTTAAAAGACGAAAGGAAAGCAGAGAGAAAATGAGGGACGGAATACCTGTGCAACAGGGAAATATACTCGGGAGAATGATGCGGGGGAGTTGATAGCGACTGGGTAGACCTTGGCTCCGATTCCCACTTAGTTTATACCGTAGCTGGAAGACCTGTGACTTTTACTGGAGTAAACTACAGGAAAACTGTTATTTTACGACTGAGCGTTCTGAGGTAAAAAGACAGATAGGTAAAATAAACGGGGGAAAGTGTCGTAAGAACACTGACAGTGGAGCACGCGGCGCGTAGGGGTTGGGTGTCAGCTGGAGACAGGTGAACACCGCATGTCGGGTTTAATACTGGTACGGGCCTCTATACCAGTTATCCTAGAGACATACCTTACCTTTGTGCTGCAGTGAACCATACGATTCTCGAAACCTCTTATTTGTAAGTCGGGTTAAACATACTGCGTACCAGTCTTTAGGGCCCACGTACCGATTTTCCACGTTACCAAAATCCCAATGCTTTGATCTGCCACATCGTGCTTTGATTTGGGCCCACCTCATGACGCTTCAATATATTACCGCGGGGGTATGGGTCTGTCCCCCCTTTCGCCTTTCAACCCCCGTGGAAATTCCCGTGTGTATAATTCCCTCACGTGCCCATTTGAGAGGCGGCCAACGTTTAAATTATTTCGCTTTGCATCCTTTGCACCGTATCTTTGCGCCTTTTGAAGTATCGTTCCCCCTTTTGCCTTGTATTTTGTCCTTTCTCATACACATTTTTTTTTTTGGGCGCAATATTTGTCTCATCATCGTTCCTCCCCAATCAACTTTTTTAAATGTTTCACCATCTGCCATATCATTCAATACCTGTCCATCCCAAAGTTAACTCAGAAGAATTACTATTTTTAATCCATGATCAACATTGGCTCCACCTGGGGACGGCACATTTATCCTTGGATGTGTCGAGAACTTTGCAGACCACCTGTTTATCTTCTGCGAACACCATTCCTCTTCATGATTTGTCACGACCTACGCACACACATTACTAGAGCAAAGATAAAATAGACACTAATATACAATATGATACAGCAGGCTTTCTTGGCGAAACTCAGAACTGGAAATAGGGCTTGAGAAACTGGCCGTTTACAGGGGCGTCAAGCATATCTCCCTGTAAATTCTCCAACCTGAAAGTATTGTTGCCACCTTGTTCTACAATTTTAAAGGGGCCGATCCAGAGGGGATCAAATTTACCATGTTTAACTTTATCAGCTCTTCTAATGTCCCATCTGAGCACTAAATCTCCAATCTGCAATTTTCTTTCCTTGGCATGTTGATCGAAGAGCTTCTTCATTTTCTCCTGGTATTCAACTAGTCTCATATTCACCTGGTTCCGTGTTTCTTCTAGCTCCACCAGCTGGTTGATTCTCCTGGTTATGTCATTCGGTTCTTCCTGACTTCCTTGCATGAATCGAGCCACTGGTAATGCTAGCTTCATAGGGAAAACTGCTGCCCTCCCATATACTAATTCGTATGGGGACTTCCCGGTTGCTCTCTTGCTAGTGATCTTGTTAGCCCATAGAGAAAATTTTAACTGGGAGTCCCAATTATTCTGGTTTTTGTTTATAGCCTTCTTTAGAACCCTCACCAACTTTTTATTTGATGACTTTTCTAGGCTGTTTCCCTATGGGTAATAGGCTGTTCAGTGGCCTAGTGCGATGTTGTAATGTTGATAGAAGCTGACGAACTTTGCAGATTTAAAGGCTTGTGCATTATCGGTCACAATCTTAGCAGGACAACCAAATCTGGATATGATGTTTTCTTCTATGAATTTCATCACCACGGTGTCTGTTGCGTTTCTGGCGGGTATAGCCTCTACCAAATTTGTGAAATAATCCGTGGCAGTTAAGATCAATTTATGTTGACCACTGGATGGGGGGTGTATTTCTCCGATGAAGTCGATTCCCCATTGCTGGAATGGTTCATCTACATGGATAGGTATCATGGGGAGAGGTGCTAGCTTCTGTCTCTCGGCAAAATTTTGGCACTTCTCACAGGCTCTAACTCGGGTAAACACATCTCCAAATAGTTTAGGCCAGAAGAAACCAACCTTCAGGATCTTGTGAGCAGTTTCCCTCCAACTGTAATGGCCCCCACAGATTCCTTCATGAAACTCAGCCATTATACCTTCAACCTCTTCCTCTGTCAGGCATAGGAGCAGGATGCCTGAGGGGTCTTTCCATACAGCCGACCATTTGCAACCACGTACTTCTGTGACTTTAACATCAGTGCTCTGTATTTAGCCTTTTCACAGTTGGGTGGGAAGCTTAGTGTTAACAGATATCCCACTATCTCCTTATACCACTGGCTGGTAAGGTACTTCATATGTGTCTTCTGGGAAGCCATCTCTACTCCCTGTGGTTCTTCTTTCCCTTCAGACACCTCGTTTTCCATCATGGACAGGTTTATACCCAAAGCCTGGCAATTTGACTCAGATAAGATTTTGGCTAACCCCTGCCCCTTGATTAGTTTAGTAGGGCAGATGTCCAGCTCATACTCCTATATTTGCGGATATCCATTTCCCTCTTTTACCTTCACTATCTCACTGAACAAGGATATCTTTGACAGCTGTTGTGGGCACAAATGCAGTGATGTGGGACTGGAGGACATACATACGAAAAGCTTTGAGGGATTTCACTAGCGCATATGCCTGCTTTTCCAATATGTCATATTTTAGCTCAGCATCGCGAAGCACCTGACTGAAAAAGGCAATAGGCTGCTCATACCCATCTTCATTTTTCTGCAACAGAACTCCTACTATAGTATGAGGTGATGCAAAGGAAAAGATCATAAAAGGCTTGGTGTAGTCTGGCCCGACTAACACAGGGGCTTCAGTAAACGCATTCTTAATCCTGGCAAAAGCTTCTCTTGATTCTTGTGACCACTTAACCTCATTTTTCTTCTTTAACATGTCCGTAATATGCCTAACTATCTCAGCATAGTTAGGAATGAACCTTCTCGGGAAATTTATACGACCTAGGAATACCTGAACTTCTTTCTTATTTCTGGGGAGGGAAATACCGTTTATGACTTCCACTCTCTTAGGATCTATCTTTACTCTGTCTCTGGTAACAATATGTCCTAAGAGCTTGCCCTCCTTCAGTGCAAACAAATACTTTTGTGGATTGAGGGAGAGGCCATACTTTCTACACTTCTCAAAATTTCTGCGCAAGTGTTCAATGTGTTCTGCATCGTCTTTTGAAAAAACAGTAATGTCATCCAGGTATACCACCACGAACTTATCCTTCTCCCTGATAAAATCAATATCCATGGCCCTCTGGAAAGTGGCCTCCGCGTTGATCAACCCAAAATTCATTCCGGCATACATAAATGTCTCCCATGGAGTGGTAAAAGCAGTCTTCTTTTGATCTTCTGGCAGTACAGCCACCTGATTGTACCCAGAGAATCCATCCATCATCGACATTCAAGATGCTCCTACCACTTTCTGCAGGATATGATCCATATTCGGCAGTGGATAATTATCCTTCAAAGATGCTCTGTTAAGATTCCTGAAATCAACACACAGCCTTATTTCTCAATTTTTCTTTTGCACAGGAACTAGATTTGCTACCCACTCCGAGTATCTCAAGGGTACAATTATTTTGGCCTTCAGTAATTTCTTAATTTCTTTCTCAATAGAGGGTAGCAGTAGAGGATTTATCTGTCTTAGTTTCTGTTTATGAGGTTTTGCATCTGTCTTCAGTGGGATTTTGTGCTGCATAATGTTGATATCAAAAGTTTTTAGGTCTTGATAAGACCATGCAAACACATATTTATAGGACTGAAATAACTTCTGGTAAAGTTGTTTATATTCATCCGGGACCTTCTTAGATAGCTTCACGATCTTGGGGTCAACCTCAGTGCCAAGATTCAGATCTTCTACCTGATTCTCCTCCAAAACTTTGTTCGGTTGTAAGGGAACGTCATTCTTGTTAAACAGCCTTTCTAAGGGCACTAATCCTTGAGGAATGACATTCCCTTTCAACTGCAGAAATTTGTGGCCAGCTACCTTTTCTTCCCACTTATCTCCTGGGGTAACCTTTGTCTCTTCCTCTTCACAACTATCAATCTCCATGTTTGAGAATTCCCCAACTGTTTCATAAAATCTCTTCACTTTCTCTTCATCTTCAAATACTTGCCAGTGTTTGATATTGTCTGGGATTGATGGCCGATATCGTACCTCAATTTCATATCTCAAGAGAGGATTCTGAGGTGGATGAAAAGTACTGGCAGCCACTGCAAGGGAGTCCGCCATTCTATTCCGCTCCCGGGGCATGAACTAGATATTAAATGCCAAGAAGAAATTCTCCACCAGATCCCAAACTTCATTTCTATAAGCCGTTAACCTAGGATGTTTGGCTTGGCACTGATTTCTCACCTGTCTGACTACCAGTTCTGAAACTCCCAGAACTTTTAGACCTTTTATGTTCATACTCCTGGCTGTCTACAGCCCCAGTAAAAGTGCTTCATATTTGGCCACATTATTTGTGACTTCATACTCCAGCTTGAAAGATAAGGGGACCCATTGGCCTCTAGGGGAAATCAATAACACTCCAGCCCCATTACCTTCCTTGGAGTTATCCCCATCAAAATGAAGTGTCCAGATCTCTGATTCAAGGCTTTCTATGGATTGTTCTGCCTTGATCTGGAAAAATGATGTTTCATGTGCGTACTCCTGATCTTCCTCCAGCATTAAACATGAGAAGTCCCCCTCCCTGCTATAAACTGGAGAATTAACTGAATCATCTGCCTTGGTAACTGTCTTGACAAATCTGGTTTCCCAGTACAACCTCCTCTCTTGACCACCAAATACAGGGATAGTGGCATAGGTTAGGTCCAATTTGATCGATCCCCCAATTTTGGTTCCCCAAGACCTTGACAGTAGCATGCCAAAGCGAGCTGGGATGTCAGCTATGACTATATCCATCACTACACTTGTTGTTGGGATCTGGGCCAGGTTAACCACTAGGTCCTTTATCATGCCCAGGAACTTAACTCTTTTGGAGTCAAATGAGTATAGGTCTTTGTATGGGCGGGTGATCTGTAGTCCTAGTTTCTCCATGACTGAGAGGGGTAAAAGATTATGGGAGGCTCTTGAATCTAACATTTAGTTATGTAGCAGCAAATCATGTATTACTAAAGACACATAAAAAGGGGGAGTGGCAGCATCTAATTCTTAGACATGTGGGACAAAAACAACCATAGGTATTTCTTCCTGAAGGTTTAGGCTGTCTGGAATGTTTATTACTTCTAGAGGAAGTATAAAGGATGTGACCTGGGACTGATATGCAGGTTGTTTTAACAACTCGGTCAAAGGGACTGGTATTTTCACTTTCTCAAGCTCCTTCTGTAGACTGAAAGCAGAGGAGGACTTATCTACTAACACTTCTCTTGGTTCTTTATCTTTGGAATTGTTTTTCTAAGGGGAAGGTTTGACTTCTTTTAAGACTGGTTTGACACTAGGGGGTGTAGCCACTTGCGAAGATGAAGGAATTTTATCAGCAGATTGTAAAGATTGGTTAAGGGGCCTCTTACCTTTGTCTGGGGTCTTTTGAGGAGTTGACTCCTTCCGTACAGGTGCCTCTTCTTGAGGTGTGTCCTCCTCCTGATCCTGAGTGTGAGTTCTCTTTCTATAGGACCTGAGGTCATACTTTCTATTGAACTGAGCTTGCATGAAATCCACGAAATGCTTGCAGTAGTCATCAATCTCAGGATCTTTGGTATCTTCATTAGCTTTCACTTCTGTGTGTGCTTGCACCTCTACTTTGCCACTTTCATATAAAATAAATTCAACGTCATCACTGTTTGAGAAAGCAAGGTATGCCTCCTCTTGCTCGTGAGCAGTGTCTTCAGTGGAACCCTCTACTTGCCCTTCCAAGTATAGAGGGTGTGGTACTTGATCTTGCTGCTCTTTATGTCCTCTTTGCAGTATCTGCAAGGGTGGTTTTCTGTATTGAGGGTTAAAGCCTCTGTTTGGAGCATTTTGGAAATTCTTGGAGGATGAATTCTTTGCCTCCATTTCAAGCTTCACTAGCTTGCTTGAGAGATTCTTGATCATCTTGTTCATTTCCTCAATCCTGTCATTAGCTAAATCTTTATCTTGGCTTGAGGTGGATACCTCTTTTTTTTCCCTTCTTCTTGTATCTTGCTCAAATCTTACCTTGGACTTACCAGTGGAGGCGAAGTTTGCCTCAAGATCCAGTGCATCTTTCTAAGCATCATCCAGAGTGGCTGGCTTTCTTTCTCTCAGGGAGAAGCCAAATTCAGAGTCAAAGGCTGCAACAAACACCACCTTGGGAGCAGTCTGGTGTGGTTTCATTTCGGTGGGAAGGCTCAGGTACAACTTGTTAAATCTCTTAATAAACTCGGCCACCCCTTCATTGTGTCTTTTCTTGAGTGTATTAAACTTAGTCAAACAATGCCCGTGGTCTTTCTTCTCTCCCCATTTCTTGAGGAAAGTGTCTTCCATTGCTTCCCATGTGTTTATGGAACGGTCTCCCAACGTCTTGAACCACTTTCTGGCTTCACCGTCAAGGGATTGGACAAATAGTCTTAGGACTATGTCAAGATGTTCTATGTTGAAATTCTCCGCAAAGGAACAGAAGACCTCAAGGTGCTTTTGAGCTTCAATCTCGTTCTCTCCACTGAAATGAGGCAGGATCTTTAGATAATCTTGTGGCAGGTCGTTCAGTACTTGGGGTAATGCCAGGGGGGCATATTTATTCAGCAGGAAGCTCGGAACATTTTCCATTGGAGGAGGAGTTGGGGGTAACAGAAGGACTTGATGTGTAAGTGGAGGTGGCGGAGGAAGTGGGGTGTGGATGATGATGGGAATATAGTGAACAGCAGCTTGGGATGATGGAGACAAAGGCGGAGTATTAACAGCAGATACCTCAGTGACTTCTTTGATTTCCTCAGCCTCTGGAGTGGGGTGAAATGTATAATGGGTGGTGTCTATGGATTCTACCTCGTCTTTAACTTGGATGTTTCCAGGAGGTAACCTGTCTGAGTAGTAACCGGTTTCTCCCACAGTGGAGGCAGAATCTTGTACTTGGGCCACTTGAGAAGAGGAAGAAGGAAAGTCTTCTAGAGAGAATTGTGGAATCTCAGTATGGATAAATTGTCTCTCCCTCCAATTTCTTCTATGTAAAATTTTTTCTGGGTCAGACACAGAGGGAGTCTTTGGCTGGGACGTATCTGACCTAAGGTGTGGCTTCCGAGGAGCCAGGACTGCAATTAGATTTATCTGAAGCACGAATGTGGAGTCACCAAGGTGAGGGATATACAACTCTAAACTCTCCATTCTCACCTAATTGAAGAGTGAATAGGGTTTGTCGAGGCCCAGGGATTTCAGTTATTCTTAAATTTCGCTCCCCGGCAACGGCGCCAAAAAGATGTTGTCAATCCTAGAGACAATCTTGAGTTGTGAAAGACCAGTGCCTAGGACATCTTATATAGCAGAGAGTAAGAGTAATACATTATGGCAGGAGTGACTGGCAGAATGGAGCTCTCATGCCATTTATTTTTAAATATGAAATTTAACTTGAATGGGACCAAAACTTCCAGAAGTTACTAACAGAGAAAGCAATATTGCAGAGGCAAGATGTGAAACTCTAACACGAAAAGTAGCAGACAATTAAAAAGTAGCTTAACTGCAAAGAGGGCTGGATTCTAATCACTTCACAGAGATTGGTAATCACAGAGCATATATTGCATTCGTAGAGTGAAGAGGATAATAACTGCTGTTGAGACAACATCCAGAAACATATACTAGCATGTAGTGGGCTTAGTAAAATAAGAATCCACACATGAAGACAACATTTGTAAATAACATCTCATTAGCAATCAATATAGCAGAAATGTGGATGAAATGGAAATGAAACAGTATGTCACACCTGAGCCATATTTAAAGTGCCGAAAAGCTTATGACATAAGTATCGTCAAGGATAAATTTATATCAGAAACAGTGGGCTACTCGCATTCCAGAATGTGACACAAGATAAATGGATATAAACGGAATTAATGGCTAAGCTACAGCACATAAGAAAGAAATACACGCTATAAAGCACCAAGATCAGAATCCTCCTTAAAGATAAAAACTCTTTCTCATTGAAAACCCAACGGGCTCTTCACATTCACATTAAAACTTTCACAAAAAGCATACAAGACATTCTTTTACAGTCAATTCTTCAGAAAATTTGGAACCTGTTCTTCTCTTTGGATCTTTCTTATATAGACATCTTCATAACTGAGCGAGGAGATATTTTTTGGGAAAAATATCTTCTTCGCATGACCAAAATTTGTTAAAGGTCCTTATCAAAATAACAAAATTTATGATGAGGAATAAAGGCCTCTCATCATGGACAGTCAGGCACTCGGTCGTTTTTAAAACCAAATATTAAATAAAAGTCTGGTAAAAAGTAAAATGCTGAAGTGGAACATGAAGCCCACTTGAAACTTGAAAAGTAGCTAAATAAGTAAAAATTTAAAAAGGCCACTGATTCCAAATCATGAGTTGACAGTGTTTCACAGATGTGAAGGGGTTGAGGCAGTTGCAGATGCTAGTGGTGGAACATTTGCGGACGAGCTGGCGATCTAACTGGCGAACTGAGTACATCTTTGCAGGCTGCCTGTTGATGGTTCGGGCGTCGCTGCGAATCTTTCCACCCTGACATAGGCCTCTGTGAGGTCATTGAAACTTGCCTCGGTGGGGAGCTTGTGCTTTATAAGATGAAGAAGGGCAAACTCTTGGCGGAGGGATGAAATGATTGTTTCGGCCTTTAACCGATCAGTTTTATCCGACAGGATGTCCGTCCGGTCTTTTTCTTCTTGCAGGTGTGTCTTATACTCTGTCAACGGTTGTAGCACGGAAGGAGTGGTTGGGTCCCAACAAGATGGCAGTCCAGCTGCGGTAATCTCACCCCATACTTTGTCGAAGCGGCCCACATTTTCTACCACCTGTTGCGGGATCCTGAAGCTGTAACTCGGGCCGCCTCCTTGTCAATGATTTTCTGACATTCAAAGACTTCCATGAATCGGCTTGGTATGCCATGCTTCTCCACCTCATCAGATTCCAGCTCCTTCGAGAATGAAATATATTTTCTGGCGTGCTGGGCTCTGACGAACAAGTTGAGGCCGTCCTCCAGCAATTTCCTGTTGAGATAGGGTATAACAGATTTGTTTTCTCCCGTCGTTCTTAGGAAGCCCCACTGTTCCATCACTGCTGAGATTATGTCCAACCAGACTATACCTCTCGCTTCACTGAGGGTGATATTTCCCTTCCTGCGGCTTTTGAGGTCAGTGATGGTTTTCTGCTGGTCGGTGCTTGTCTTCTTTTCTAGCTCGATTTCTTTCTGCAATGTCTCTATTTTCCTGCCATTCTCAGCCAAGAGATTCTCCAAATCAGTGATCCTCTGCCTTGCGGTGGATGCCTGCTTTTCCAATATATAATTTGCAGCTTTCGCTGCGTGCAGCTGCTCTGACAGCGGACTTGTCTCTGGTGGAGTTGTAGCAGGCGCGCATCTGTGCGTGTCCCATGTGTTCTGTAGCTCCGTCAACCTATTCTGCAAGGTGACGATTGTTTCAACCATTTTTTCTTTGTCATCCCTTTCTTTTGCCAGTGTGTTAGCCAGTTCAGCCTTTTCCTTCTCTGCTTGCGCCAATTCGGTCGTCTACACATGGTGGGAGGCTGGTATGTTGACCTTACCTTTCAATGACGCAGCCTCCTTCTACAATCATTCTATCAAAGCGCGCTGCGGGTTTGTTTCTCTCGTGTCCTTTCCCTTGATTAACTTCTGGAGGCCACGTACTTGATTTGCCTGGGCGCGAGAGTTTTCCTGTTCATTTTTTAGGGTCACCCTCACCTGTTCATGTTTCTTCTCTAGCTTTTTCAGTGCAATGGTGACCCGCATCACCTCGTCCTTCAACATATCGCCCACGACCTGAAATAGGTTAAACATATCGGTTGTTGGCACCTTGGCCATGTCAATTTCATGTTCGAGCACCCAGTAACTAGTGGTACCCATATTGGGATCCAAGATGGCCTCATCCATAGATAATACCAGGTGTTCTGTGTCCACATTCATGGTGGCGGAAACCCTGGTGTGGTATTCTCTACATATCCTTCCAGCTCGGCTTTGTACTTATCCCTGATCGTTTTATTTGCCTGTTTCCTGGCAACTGCCCCTGGTGAGGTAAGATCTCTGATGGCTTGTGAGACTTTCGAAAAGTCGAAAGAGGTGGTACTATCTCTCAAAACTTTTATCCTGGCTCTACTCTTGTCCAGTTGACCATACGGCGTGAACGGCTCTAGCAGTTGTTCTTCCCCTATGACTTCTGCCTCGCTGGACGCTGTTTTCTGCTTTTTGCGAAGGGGAGAACCTGCTCCTGAGGTACCTGCTTCTTCCCCTCCTTGGCCTTTATTGACGTCCTCTTCTTCCCCTGTGGCAGATGAATCGGTCTCCATCTGCGAAATCAAAGGCCAAGTTTCAAGGTTAGCCCTCCACTCCATGAAAGGCCTTGATTCATGTATATAAGGTGTGGACCTGTTTCTCTTCCTTATGTTTGAGATAATTTCCCAAGGATCATAGGCCCAACCCTTACCTAGCCTTAGGTCCAAGCCCTGTAATATTTTCTCGACAATGGGAAGGGTATGTCTCGAATTCACAACAAAAGGGCCGATTGTGATGGGGAGTCTCAGGATGAAACCTTTCTTTGCAGGGACAAAATGGAGTTGGTCAGCCTTGAGGGTCTGTCGAATGTACTCCAACGCATATACTCGTCGAACAGGAAACACATGTAGCTAGTAAGGGGAAACCTCGGCTCCGTAGATCCGAATTTCAGTGTAATTATCAAATAGATACCAGTCCCCAGTGCTCTGGGATTTTCCGGCTTGTAGCCTGCTCTTCATCTCAGGAAAAACTCTAGGTGAGGGTGAATCGTGGATAATAGTATAGGCAATGGACATGAAATTATTTACAAAACTGGAGTAACCCTCCCCCTTAGGTAATTGGCATACAGAACAATTCCAGTCGAAAACTGGTCGGGGTTGGGAATTCACGTCATATACCCTATCTAAACCCAAACCCTCAAACTTCTCAGCATGCTGATGTAAGAAAATATAGAAGACCATTGAACAGAAACGGAAGTGACTGGCTTCTAAAAGCTCCAGGAACTGGGTCTGAATGTTAGCCACAAGGTAACCAGGGATATCTAATACTACCCCCCTTTGAGACATTAACCACAAGAAATAAACACATACCCTGGTGACTTCCCCCAAAGAACCTACACCTGAAAGACCAGCGATGAGGGCGAGGATGGGCTGCACTTCCTCTTTGAACAGGCTCAGCGGGAACGGGTCTACAGCAGGGAGTAAAGCAGCTTGGTTTCTGGTGATGGAGGAAATGAAGTCGTTTTGGCGCTCCGATGGCAGTTTGGTGAACTGGGAGGTCAAAGCCACTTCACTAAAACTGATATATGTGTTGCTGGTGGGAAAGCGGAGGGCTTGCCTGATAATGTCATGGGAAAGAGAAAATATCTTATTCCCTTGAGGAGAGGTAAACTTGCCCCGCTGCTCGTCATAAGCATCTCTGAGCAAGAAAATAAAATCAACCACAGAATAGACTTGAGGGGTAATTTGATGGTATAAACCAGACACAACCACCCGGTACCGGTCTCTATTCTCAAAATTTCGTCTAAAAAGCACGGGTTTAATGCTGCTGATGTGAAAAGGGTATTGGGGGTCATGGATTCTGGCTTGCAGGTTAATGAAGGCCTCAAACCTGAGAGGGTTTCTGGTTTCTCGGACCTGAGGGGTTTCTGGTTCAGCTTTCTTGGGCGTGCTCCTTCCCATGATTGACATATAAAAAATTTAAAAGACGAAAGGAAAGCAGAGAGAAAATGAGGGACAGAATACCTGTGCAACAGGGAGATATACTCGGGAGAACGATGCGGGGGAGTTGATAGCGACTGGGAAGACCTTGGCTCTGATTCCCACTTAGTTTATATCGTAGCTGGAAGACCTGCGACTTTTACTGGAGTAAACTACGAGAAAACTGTTATTTTACGACTAAGCGTTCTGAGGTAAAAAGACAGATAGGTAAAATAAACAGGGGAAAGCGTCGTAAGGACACTGACAGTGGATCATGCGGCGCGTAGGGGTTGGGTGTCATCTGGAGACAGGTGAACACCGCGTGCTGAGTTTAATACTGGTACGGGCCTCTGTACCAGTTATCCTAGAGACATACCTTACCTTTGTGCTGCAGTGAACCATATGATTCTCGAAACCTCTTATTCGTAAGCCGAGTTAAACATACTGCGTACCAGTCTTTAGGGTCCACGTACCGATTTTCCACGTTACCAAAATCCCAATGCTTTGATCTGCCACGTCGATCTTTGCTTTGGGCCCACCTCATGATGCTTCAATATATTACTGCGAAGGTATGGGTCTGTCCCCCCTTTCGCCTTTCAACCCCCGCGAAAATTCTCGTGTGTAGAATTCCCTCACATGCCCATTTGAGAGGCGGCCAACGTTTAAATTATTTCACTTTGCATCCTTTGCACCGTATCCTTGCGCCTTTTGAAGTATCATTCCCCATTTTTCCTTGTATTTTGACCTTTCTCGTACACATGTTTTGTTTTGGGCGCAATATTTGTCTCATCATCGTTCCTCCCCAATCAACTTTTTTAAATGTTTCACCATCTGCCATATCATTCAATACCTGTCCATCCCAAAGTTAACTCGGAAGAATGACTATTGTTAATCCATGATCAACACCACATATGGTTGGAATAAGCATGAAGAGGAGAATCCAATTAATGTGATATTGACTCTATAAACCATTATTTTCCATGTCATTTTGGTTAAAAAATTATGGGTGTCTTCTATTGTTTCTTGGGTTGACACCAATGACATCCATATTTCAACAATCTCCCCCTTTTGCATTGATGGTAACACATGTACTCTCCCTACAATCACTGCTCCCCCTGACTCCATGGATTTGATCTCCTTGACCTATTTTCTCTCCTCCTTTGACATCAATAGAAAACAGTGGCTCCCCCTGACAAGTCGAATGCATCTCTTTTACTATAACATGTCTTTTCTCTCCCTACATGTATATCAATGTGAGTGCACAGTAATATGCACTTTGTAAAATCCCAAGCTTCTTCCGAAGGTACTCAAAAGT
Organism: Pinus albicaulis; assembly: GCA_034641835.2. Taxonomy (NCBI): domain Eukaryota; kingdom Viridiplantae; phylum Streptophyta; class Pinopsida; order Pinales; family Pinaceae; genus Pinus; species Pinus albicaulis. The sequence continues at coordinate 501,563,892 of CM076584.1, forward strand.
CAAATGTGGTAGATTTTTAGTGAAAATGTCAACTATTTTCTCCTTTGTCCCAATGTATTCCACTTTTATGTTCTCTTATGCAACTTGTTCTCGAACAAAATGGTATTTGATAAGAATTTGTTTTGTTTTTTAATGCACAACGAGATTCTTGGAGATACTTATGGCACCATTTTTGTCATAGAACATTTGAATGAGCTCATTGAACTTCACCTTTAGGTCCTGCAAATTTTTTTCCATCCAAAGGAATTTGGCACAACATGTTGTTGCTTCTATGTATTCTGCTTATGTTGTGGATAAGGTGTTTACAGACTACTTCTTTCTTAGCCATGATATAAGGCAACCACCTAAGTAGAAGGTTGCTCCTTTGGTTCTTTTACAATCATCAACATTTACTACCAAATATGCATCTATATAAGTTGTAATAGTTATATCTTTTCCTTTTGGATACCATAGTCCATAATCTATTTTCCCCTTGAGGTATCGAAAATTTATCTTCATTGCAACATTAACGTGGGATTTTTTTCGTGCTGCTTGAAAACCTGTTACCTCTCCAATTGCCTACATCACATCTGGCCTTGAATTTGTCACATATAATAGACCTCCAATCAATAATATATACATTATTCGGTCTACATTATTGGATATATCTTCCATGCTCAACTTGCAAGCAGTCACCATCATTAGTTTACAATCCTCCATCTGAAACCCCTTTAACATTTATTTAATATACTTGGTTTAATAAATGAGTATTCCATTTTCTACCTAAGATATCTGAAGTTTCAAGAAGAAATTAAACCCAACAAGTAGTGAAATTTCAAACTGTCTCTGCATATTTGATGCAAATTTCTTGCTTATCCTATCATCAACACTTCCAAAGATGATGTCGTCCACATACACTTTGATGATAGTGAAATTTTCTTGTTCAACTTTTACATAAAAAAATTTCTCGTCATTTCCTCTTATGAAGCCTTGTTTCTGCAAGTACCTATCTATACGAACATACCAAGCTCAAGGATCATGTTTGATACCATATAAATTATTCTTCAATCTGAAAACATAATCCTTATTTCCAATATGCATAAATCCTTCAGGTTGTTCTATGTATACCTCTTCTTCCAATTCTCTGTTCAGGAAAGCATAATTTACATCCATCTAATACACCTGGATACTTCTGGAACAAGCATAGGCTAAGAAAATGTAATATTCCCAAATGGGGAAGCAGCAATATATGAACACAATAATGGAAATAACAATGAATAAATCAACACACCATGATATGAGACAAATGTACAGCCATCTTATTAAACATATCATCAAATAATAGGCACAAGATCTTGAGGATCTAGTCACTCAAGCAATACAAAACAAGCCTCCTCTAAGAAAATATGTCAATACATGTAAAAATATTTCCATACAAGTGCCATGAGCCATGACAACGCAGTTTTAGGGAATAAATGATGCAGAAATGATAGATCAATATAGATCTGTTTTTATATAGCTCAAATAATGCTAGGAGTGAATATCTATCCTCCTAGACACCTTTCCAAGAGAACTCGAGAAGGGTTTCAGGAAATACACCCAAATACAAATGGTGATCTACAGCCCTAGGATAGAAGAATCATTGCAAACTGAAGCTCATGAAATATAAGGCTAAAATAATATAGATCTGATGTATATCTCCTCAAGTATCTGCTCCAATGAAAGGCTAAACCCTTCACCTACAGGAAAACACTCTAAAAGATCCAATAGATCCCCCTCTGAAACTGCCCTCTAAAATAATGCATTTCCCAGTTGAAACTGTGTTGTAAATGATGGGAATAGTTTGGCCTAGTGCCAAAGATCTGAAATGTGCTCAAAATCTCTCCTTTTTGATCTCCCAAGAGAAGGAATCCTTCCTCCTATGAAAAACTAGCTCATAAAGTGGGTTTCTCAACCCTCCACTACAACACCCTGCAATACAACACAATTTTCTGCAGAAACTGCATTGTAGCTGAAGAATGAAGCTTGGCCATAATGTCGGATATGTGTAAATTATAGATGAGTACTCTCCCAAGAGGGCTCTCAAGGAAAGAGGTGGGATTCCCGACTGGCAACACCCTATGCTAAACATCACCAGCAATCTTAGCTAAATAGCTGAAGAGAGAAAAAGTCTAAACAAACATATCAAAATAATAATCATAAGCTAACCCCATATGGCTGCCATCCTTTTCCTTATAAACAATGTGAGCCTTCTCATCTAGGGTACCACTCATTAGGTTTTCCACCATCATGCAATCAATCTCCCTCCAAAACTGCGTTGTCCACCATTAATGCCACTCCTTCATAACAACATTATTTGATTTGGTCAAAGTTGACCTATTCAACATGCTTCGACCCCTTTTCACACCTAAGGGTCTTCAATCCAGCTTTTAGTTGACCTCCATTCACACTAGGAGTGTATTTTATTCCTACTAAGGAGATTTATGGGTCTCCATGCCCTCTTATTCCTCTACCTAAGAGAAAAATCAAAATTTAATATTCCAATTAGTTGTGTGCTAATTTAGGAATATTACAGTCCTCCCCTCCCAAATGTTGCTTGTCCTCAAGCAACTGCAAGGATAGAACTGAAGAGCCTCTCCTCTTTCTCTTGTGGCATCCTCATAAGATAAGTTCCTCTCAAAGAACAATATGCTCTTTCATCATTATGTCCTCAAGTTGTTCCTCCCAAGTGTATAAGTATGCCTTTGGTCAAAAATCTAAATGGCTCTCATCATGAACAAGTAGGATATCCATGGAAGCAACTATATGTGGTCTAGAGGCCTTCTTAAGGCATGGAATCTGAAATATATTGGGAACTAACATTCCCATGTGAAGCTTCCATCCCCAAGCTATCATCCCCAAAAAGTGAGTCACCCTCCAAAATGGAAACTCATGAAAAATATCCTCCACCTTAGGTTTCTAAAAAGAAGGTGGCCTGCATAGCTGAACATGATGGACCAAATTGTCCACCCCACAATCTCTCTCTCTCCACTTATGATAAGTGTAGAGCTGCTACAAAAAATGGGTTGCAATAATGTTGCCTTCATAAAGCAAAAAGGAAATAGGATCCTCAAAGATCCACTCATTGGTTCTTGCCCAAATCATCCCATAGAAAATGAATATGACCTTATCATCATATGGAATCCAAATGAGAGAAGTACTAAAGGTTTTACATAGTGCTGTGTAATATTCCCAAATAGGGAAAATCAGCTCTATTAGGAATATCTTAAGATATTCCAAAAGTGGAGCTATAGCAATTCATGAATATAGCAATGTAAATCAGCTCATAAGATGTGAAAGGAACATCTAACCATCAAATTAATTATTAACAGCAAGAATATGACCTATACACTCCTTCCAAAGTGAGGAAATGCAGCAATATAGGGCATAAAAACGTTATTTACAAATAATTATGCTATATACGTGAGAAATGGGACTTGTATCCCTTATTTTATAGAATTTAAATCTCACATATGGAATGGGACCAAAAAAAAATCACTCTAGCCAAGTTAAACAGATATCCCGGTTCAAACATGGCTTAAAAATACCCAAATCCCATGACTTATGGAATGCAGAAGTGACTGAAGAAAATACAGCATAATCATGAGAGGGTTTCTATAGAAATATATGATAAACAATATATCTGGAGTTTATTTAGCTCAAACTCAGAGAAAAATAGAGATCTAGCCTCTTTTATACAATGTGAAGATAACTCGGGAAGGGTTTCTTGAGAGAATGAGTATACAAGAGAAGATCTGCAAAACTAGATCTGAAAAAACGTAGTTATATTGTAGCTCTATAAATAAATAGCTGACTAATACAAGAACATGAGAATTTTTTCTATACAATCTTTTCGGGAGAAGGGTTGGCCCTTCCTCCAGGAAATAAGCTCACAAACAACGGTCTTGACCCTGCTGCTACAACACTAAGTAAAAGGACATAGTTCCTAACAAGGACTGTGCTGTAAGAGATGGATACTGCTTTGGCCAAGTACCAAGATTTCAAATATGCCTAGAGTTCTTCCTTACAGATCTTGCAAAGAAAGGGAAGCTCCCTCCTCTAAAAGATAAGCTCAAACGATGGTGTTGTGAACCTTCCACTGCAACACCCTCCAACACAATGTTATGCTCTGTAGAAATAATGCTATGGCTGAAGGAGGATGCTTGGCCTCAAGCCTAATTGTGGAAACTGAATTACAATTCTCCTCCAAGAGACATCTCAAGGTAGGAGAAGGAATTCCTAAGAGGGAAATCTTGGTGCTAAACAACACTGCAGCTTTGCTAAACAGCAAGAAAATGAAAAATAGTCATGCAGACCATGCATCAATAATCATCAAGCTAACCTCAAATGGCTACCACCCCCTTCCTTATAAGCTTTTTGAGGCTCCTCACCTTGGGTCCCACCCATTAGGGTTTCCACATGCACATGATCAATCTCCCTCCAAAACTGCGTTGTGTCTCCATCAAGGCCATCCTCCAAAATCACGTTGTTTAATTTGGTCAAGGTTGACCCCTTCAACCTACTTCATCCTTGTTCACACCTAAGTGCCGTCAATCCATCTTCCATATGTCTGTTTAGGCTGATCCTTGTTCACATTGAGCTATTTGCAATGATGATCCACTCCTCTTCATGCATGATGTTGACTTGGTCAAACTTGACTTAGTCCACAAGCAAAAAGTCCCTTTTCACACATGAGGGTGTGAAATCCAGCTACTATAATGATCCCCTTTCACACCAAGAGGTTTTTTATGCTGATTTAAGTTAAATATGGGCCTCCTGCCCCATTTATTCATCTACTAAGTGAAAAAATCAAAAATTAATATTCCCATTAGCTGCATGCTAATGTAGGAATATTATAGTCCTCCCCTCCCAAATGTTGCTTGTCCTCAAGCAACTACAAGGATAGAACTAAAAAGTTTCCTCCCAAGGAATGGAGTCTGAAATGTGTTTGGAACCATCATTCCCATGTAAAACCTCCATCCCCAAGCTATCATCCATACAATATGAGTCACCTTCCCACAAGGCAACTCATAAAATATCTCCTCCACCTTTAGCTCCTGCAATGTAGGTGGGTTGAATAACTAAACATGGTAGACAAGATGTCCTACCTGTTGTGGCCAGCAACAACCCCCCTTCTTATTTAGTATTTTCACTACTACTAATAAGTGGGGACCCTTAGTCAAAAATTTAAAAAATCGTTTAGTGCTCGTATTTCCTTTTTCAATAAAACTTAATATCATAAACTTAGGAGAATACCCCTTGAAGAATCTTAAAAAAACTTAATTTTTATGATAAGGTAGGATAAAATCATTCCTTAAAGAAATATCGCATCTCAAAAAAGGTAATGAATACCTCCTTACAAGCAGAATTCTAAGATTGCGAGATCGCGATGCGAAACTACGCACTAAAAACATTTATTGCATCGCATGCCTCAAATATCACTTACGCTTAAAAACCTCAAACCGCCGATATGCGATGGCACATATCGCAAATCACGTTTCGCAGAAAAACACATTAACGTAAGTTTGTCATATGCTACGCTCCAGCACTTTTGCGATATTGCGATATAGCGATTTTGCAATTTTGCGATAATGCGATATAGCGATTCTGCGATATTGCGGTATTGTGATATTGTAATTCCACGAGATTGCGATATAGCGATACTACGATATGTGATATTGCAAAGAAAATCGCAGATCACCGTATCGTAGATCTTTAGGGCTCATTGTAAGAAAATGTTTTTTCCATAAACCGAGGCCTGGTTATGCGCTTTAATGTTATTCAATGAGTTAGTTGTCAATCATTAATGAAATATGGTTTTTTTCTGATCGAAGAGCCATTTCACGTAAGGTGGTATATTTTATATGTCTTCAGCATTTAAAAGCTTTCCCGTCACCTTTTTCTTATCATTATTCTCACCTCATTTGTAAACTGCAGGAACGAAGAACAGAAAACTATACAAAGAAGTATTCAGGATATTATGGGAAAGAAAGACAAAAATCCGAGTTCTGAAGACAAAGAAATGACGCCCTTGTATACAGACACCGCCTGTAATAAAGATGCTGGTATTACTACTTGGGAAGGCATGTACAGTCTACTTGAGGAAGAGAATCCTAGAATAATGGAGGTTACAGATACTGCAGGCTCACATGGGTCTTCTGAGGCATCTATTACAAAGCTAGCTTGCTCGTTCTTGCACCGAATAGTGGCGAGGCCCAAAATTCTTCCATACACGGACATGGTTAAATGGGTACTGGACAGCACTGACATCACAAACAGTTCATGGAGAAGTTTGCTAAAGAAAATGAAAACCTGGCAGAATGCACCAAGGACTGGTCAAGGAGGGACGAACCACTAAAAAAGGATAAACATGGTATGTATAGTACTGGTTCTCTCACCTCCCCATATTGCTTTACTGCTGCTATGCTCTGTAGACTTTTTGGGAAGCCAGACATTAATAAATTTTCATCTAAATGGCTACCATTATTAAATGCCGCCATTAATGCTACTATTGTAGATTGGGCTAAGATATTATCTGAAAACTTAGCCACAGCTATTTTGAATTACCGGTCTAAAAGAACTATTTCTCAGAGAATTTATCCCCCTTTCTACTTATCTGCATATGTGATGGATGCAATCTGTTATATTTCCAAGTTTCCTTTAATGGGTTGGAAATGGATGACTCAAGACCCCTTACCCATTCATATTTATCATAAAGAATTGTGGGATTCCAAGTTCACTCCGTATTTTTATAAGATTTGTCATGAAATCATGTTGCCCCTGTACAAAATGTTATATGATAAAGACGCTCCAAGATTTTCTCCCGAAGCAGAGGTAGATATACTCCCTGTCGCGAGATGGTTCAGAGAAGAACTGTTTACATATGTCAGGGTATTTGGAAGTCTCGCTTCCCCTCATGTCTTACCTTTTTATGTTCCTAATAAACTCATGGCACGAGAAATTTCTTATCAAACCTGCGGAGAAGGAGGTTGACTAAAGATTTGAAGGACAAAAAGAAGGCTATTTGGCCACAATTTCCTGTGGCCTGTGGGGCCTTTTCACTATTTGATGTAGGCCATGCATTCAAAGAAGTAAACAACATAATATGTCTACGATTATTCAAATTTCCAAGAAGACCGTTCGACCCTTATGATATTGCAAAAAATTTCACTACTGCAGTCAAAATAAAGGTGTTTTCTAAAGAAGATGATCTTTTTTATGACATGTTCCAAGAGAAAGGTACACTTAAAGAGGTTCTACATTCAGCCCAAATGCGATTTCCTCCAGCAGAATTTCAAGAGTGCAAGATATACAGGGAAAGGAGGTTAGCTAATATCCCTTTGGATAAATTACGCTTGGAACCCATAAGGGAACCAACTCCCAATATTAGTCTCAGTGGAATTTCAAGCATAGACATATCTAAATCTAAGTCTGGGAAAGAAACATCAAAACACTCTAAGAGGTCTGAAAGTGACCATGATAAAAGTGAAGAAACAGTAAGGGATACTGCCCAGTCAAAGGAGCTCCCACAGCAACAAGTTTTGACCTTTCCACAGCTAAATCCTCTCCCTCTCATCATCCAGCCACCATTAGTTAGAACCAAGCTAGATAAAGAATAGGAGACATTCAATGATTTAATCAATATTGAAGGACAGAGCACAAAGACACCTGTGAGTAATGTACATGCAACAAAAGATATAGTCACATGAACAATCAGCAATGTCTCAGAAATGGAACATATTCCCATTACCCCATCCTCTAAACTTATGCTCAAAATAGAGAAAATTCCTCCTCTTGATGTATTTTATAGTCCACAACACAAGGCAGTAGTGAGAAGACAAAGAAAGAAAAGGAAATTGGAAAACGTGCACTCTCATGATGCAGAACAATTAGACATCCTATGGCAAGATCCTACCACCGATCCCACTGAAAATCTCACCAAATTATCTCAGATCACAGGACCATATGCCTCTGCGGCCATTGATAAAGAATCTGAGGTACGGAAATTACTGAAAGATAAAGAAGATCAAATACAAGTTTTTCAACAACAGCTGCAACAAGCCAACGCCAACAACGAAGCACAGAAACAGCTTGAAAAATTACAGCAAGACTTCCAACAAATGCAGATAGGGTACCAGAACATTTTGGCTGAAAGAAAAAAATAGTTACAGGTTATGCAAGAGATGCACAAGGATGATCCTAAGCTTACAAAATTCATCACAGAATCCATTTCCCTAAATGATCAACTACTGCAGCAACAGGAAGCATTGTGCCAAAGAATATCACAGTGGAACTCTTATTGTGAAATAAGCAATAAAATCACTAATCAAGTCGTAGACTTACGACATGATTATGATTTAATTGATAAAAGAGTTACCGAATATTTGGCTTGGAAAGAAACAGAGGAGGGGAAAAGAGCAGGCGCACCAATAATCAACGACAATCACAAAGAAATTCTCTTTAACAATTGGGATGCACAAATCAGGAAAGCAAAGCAAGCGGCAGAAGAAGCAGCCACAACAGCAAACAGTGTTATTGACTGCATAAATGAAAAATTGCACAAGGCAAGTCTGATCTCAGAAAACACTCCAGGGTATCTACTGAAAGTACAACAACTGTAGACAGGCTGGAGACACAAGGCTCAAGAAAAGGCAGAATCAATTAAAATATTAACTAAGTTGAATTTGGATTCTTACTGGGCGTATTTGGTAAAACCACACACCCAGTGCATGACTCTCAAATGTGTCATCAATTCTGCTGAGAAGATGGAGCCAGCTCTTGCCGATTTCGTTTTCACAGGACAGTTAAAGTTGGAAGTTGACTAGCCGACTCTTCTCAAACAAATGTTGAACGCTTGCGATTTCAAGGAACAGATACACAAATAGTTAGTTGTTAGTTTTAGATTCAGTGTTAATATTAATTTTGCTTTATTTTTTCCTTAAATGAGGAAAGTCATTTAAACCGTATCCTACATTTTTGTAATAAATTATTTTTAGATCTAGTTAGTAGTATTTAAACCCTTCTCATGCATTTAGAGAAGGGTCCTGGAATTTGTCAAAAACTTGTCCTCAGAACATGCACTTTTGTACCCTCCGAGGAGGTTTTGATGAATGAATGGAACAGAATTTATTAATATCTGCGTTTAATATCTACTACTGATGTTGCACTTTTGTACTCTTAGTGGATGTTGGATTAAGAAGAGATAAGTCATTATTTCTTGAAGCTCATGAGTAGAACTAGTTATAAATGGTACTTTTATCTCTTAACTATTTCTGCCTTTGTGTTAAAGTGATATTCATGTTCAGTTGTTTTTATATTGATGCGTGAATGCTTGAGTTATCATTTGGCACTTTTGTATGGTGATAGCTATTTATTTATGCTTAATATATGAGTAGCTTATTATGCGATATGTTTTTCATAACTGTTTCATCTAACTTTTTATACGAAGTGGTTTATCTTTATTGAATTCATTTCTCATAACAGTTGAATGATATTTATTACCAATTGTTATTTGAAATCATTTTAGATCGCATAACAGAAAGATTACATCCCGGGTTAGTGTAGAATTAGATATTTCTGTTTATTAGAATATAATTGCATGTTATTAGATTAGAGTTAGAATAAAAGCATTTCACTTAGGAACTTTTAGAAAGGAAATATCAATTCTCAACACACACACACACATATTGGGAAACTGGTCCCATATCCCCAGTCAGACCCAATATACCAAATGGAAAAGGAGCTGCTAACCAAGGTCTGGATCGAGTGGGTATCCCCCTTGTTGTAGACCCGATTTTCGGGGCTTCAACATATTTGGCGCTAGAAGGAGGGCCTCAAACTATGAATGGCAAGTAATTCAAAATCTAAATACCATTCTGAGAGTAAATCACCCTCACCATCTCCCCCGACTTCCCCATCGCACTTAAAATCTTTAAATCTAGAGCCAGAACTCGAAAGAACAACAGCCGCTGCCACAAACCCTGACTTTTCAAAAGAATCTGGTATTGAACATCCTGAAGTTGAATCTTTGATCCATAAACTTTAGCGATTTTCAATATCACCTCAAATATCTGATAAATCTCAAGGCAGCGTGACTTCGCAATATAACCCTACTCATCCTCTCACCAGATTATAGAGCAAAAATTTTGGTGTTTAGCCAACCGAATTACCTCTACCTACAAGGAAGAGAGCAAGGAAATCACCTAAAGGGTCTGATAGCGAGACTCTTTCATCATCATCATCCATTTCAACCTCTTCACCACAAAGTCAACCATCCACCCCTCCACTTCAAATTATTGTTCGCCAGTCCATTGGAACTTCCACATCTCCTTCTCAAACATATGGAATCGTAATATCCTCATCTTCCCAACCGCAAGGATCATCTACTGCACTTTCTTCTGTTGGTAGTTCAGCGTTGGCCCAATCTCCATGGAATAACCCAGGGGCAGTCTTAATGCTTGCGCCCTTGAGTCAAATACTGGCCCATCCTGAAAAATGGCTGCCTAATTTTAATCCTGAAGCAAGCATGCTAGCGGAAGAACATATAAATAACTTTATGTTGTCCATAAATCTCAATGGAGTTACCAATGAAGACGATTTCGTCTGAATTTTTCCCTATACTCTACAAGGAGCAGCCAGATCATGGTATTTCTCATTACCGTCTGGATCTATCACTAGTTGGGATATCTTCCAAGATCAATTTTTGACTAAGTTCGATGATGACAGGTCTACAGCGACACTGATCAATGACCTGTCTAACCTTAGGGCCGAGTCAAAAGAACCTATCAAAGATTTTAATTCACGTTTCAATAAACTGTTAAATAAAATTCCTACTGCTTCCAAGCCTAGCGAAGAAGTGCGAAGTGAATGGTAAATTTATTCTTTACCATCAAACATAGCAATCTTCGTTGACAGGGCTAACAAAAAAACTTTAGCTGACAATATGAAGGAAGCAATAGCAGTAGAGAAAAGTATCATAGCCCTAGAAAAGAAAAACACGATAGAGGAACGAAAATCCAAGACGGTTACTTTTAAGGAAGACCCCAAGAAAAAACAATCGAAATATCCATTCGATTTAGAAGGATTGCAGAAAGTTCTGAAAACCATGTCCAACGAAATGGTTGACATTAAAAAACAAGGGGCAGAAACATCTTCTAAAAAGTCGTACAAGCCTTATAGAAGAAACCCTTCAACTGATTCAAATCCGCCAAATGCTATCACAAGTGTTGAATCAGAAGAAGAAGAAGAGGAGATTGCTACTGAAGAAACTACCGATGAAGAAGAAGTTGTAGAGGTACAAGGTATGTGGGATTTCATCCTCCCAGATGAAGAAGATCAAGAAGCATCCCCAGTTAGCACTCGAAGTAGAAATCAACTTGATCCTCCTCAACCTACTCCTAAGCCAAAGAGCGCAAGCTCAATGACTAAGGATAAAGTTGCAGCCAAGAAAATGACATCCAAAGCAACTCAAACTAGCCCAGTCCAAACAGATTCATCAACTCCATCAAAAACACTGATCGTTTCGGATGAAATGGAGTATAATATCATAGAAGACATGAAGAAGACTAGGGCTAACATCACTTTTTATGAATTGAGCAAGTTAAAACACCAACAAAAGGTACTTTTGAAAGAATTACATGCTGTACCAGAAAAACCTTTTTCCGCCCCTGTAATCTCTCAAGCTTCCCATGAAATGGGAAGACCTCCAACTAATGTGATTAATAAAATTGATCTAGAAAATATCGCTTTAATTGGAGGAAGGTCGAGATCTCATACTCCCCCATTCTTCTTACTTATGAAGTTTTCAATAAAAATTTGCATAATTTCTTAGTGGATTCTGGAGCTTCATCTAATATTTTACCAAAATCAATATGTGCAAAGATGAACATTCAACCACAAATATATGTTGTGCGCATATTTCAGCTAGATCGATCGCAAGTTGAAGTGATTGGCGAATTAAATCAGGTTACCATAAGGTTGTCATCTAATCCAAAGGTATGTCAAGTTATCGACATTTTAGTTGCAGATATTCTAGAATTTTATGGCTTAATTCTTAGCAGAGATTTTTCAAAAAAAATTCATGGATATTTTGCAACTGATTGGTCGCACATGTGGCTTCCTTAAAATGGTAAACCAAATTAGATAAAGGTTGAGCGAGAAAAACATCAGAAATACATAGTAACAGAACTGGAAGGAGAAAATGAACCAGTAGCATACAGCAATAATATCATTGGCAACTACTCAGTTGATTCTTTCTTAGGAAATTTTAATGCTCATACTTCACCTTACTTAGAACATTCTGTTTTATCTCAAGTAGAAATTTTTTCTCAAACAGATAGTTCTAAATGTATTAATTTTATAGATGCTCCTGTAAATAAATCTTTATTTTGGAAATTATTTTTTGACGGTTCTAAGTCTAATGAAGGAGCAGGAGCAGGATGCATGTTGATTAGTCCAGAGGGAAACAAAACTATGCTAACTTTCAGACTCGAGTTCAATTGCACCAATAATACCGCAGAATACGAAGCTTTAGTCCAAGGATTATACAAAGCAATCGGATTCGACATCAAATATCTACAAGTTTTCAGAGATTCTGAAATTGTAATCAGACAAGTACACAATACTATACATTGTTTATCAAGTCATTTAAAGCATTATCAATCTTTAGTTCAAGATCTGACTGAACACTTTATAGCATTTAATATTTCAGTAATCCCCAGACTTCAGAATGCTAGTGCAGATCTCCTAGCTAACGTAGCTTCCAAGCTCATTCCTTCAGAAGACTATAGCCCTGATCGGTTTTCAATCGAACTAATCTTTAGACCCTTGATTCCTGATAACATTACCAATTGGAGGATTTTCAATGATGATCCTGATATTGTAAGCTTCCTTACATCTGAAGGATATTACACCAATCAGATAATTGATGAGGACCAACATGACAGAGAATTGCAACAAGATAGCACTAATAATGCTATGCCAAAGTCAGTAGTCAGGTTAGAAGACTTTTATGATTTGAAAGATCGATTCAAAAGATCTACCAATTCAAAACTACAAAGTTCAACTTTGAACTATGAATTAGTAAATCTAGGAACCGATACCAAACCACAGAATATCAACCTAGGCCTTGGCCTAGCTCCTGAAGAAAAATTAGCGTATTTTCGTCTCTTGAAAAAATACAAAAGTGTATTTGCTTGGAACTACGATGAACTCAAAACTTATGACACTTCTATCATCCAACATACTATCCCAATGATAAATGATGAAAAACCTGTCCAGCAAAATCTGAGAAAGATCCTTCCCAATTTAGAAAACCAGATCAAATATGAACTCAATAAGTTATTGAAAGCCAAAATCATTTTTCTCGTTCGACATTCTAAATGGGTTTCCAATATGGTTCCTGTTAGAAAGAATAATGGAGACATTATAATTTTCATTGACTTTCAAAATCTTAACAAAGCCTGCCAAAAAGATAATTTTCCTTTGCCTCCCATGGGGAAAATACTGCAGGCAGTCACAGGATCAGAATTAATGTCTTTCTTAGATGGTTTCTCTGGTTACAACCAAGTGTTGGTCCATCCCGATGATCAATTGAAAACCACATTCAGAACCAAATGGGGCACTTACGCATATCAAAAGATGCCATTTGGTCTAATCAACGCTGGTGCCACATTTCAGAGAGTCATGGACATCGCATTCAAGGGATTAGTTAATAAATCAGTGGTAATTTACTTGGATGATACAACTGTATATTCCAAGAAATGAGGCAATCATCTTAGAGATTTAAAACAGATCTTCCAACGTTGTCAAAAGTATGGAATTTCACTTAACCCGAAAAAAAATCCTTTTTTGCATTAAGTGAAGGAAAACTTCTTGGATTCATAGTGTCAAAATCTGGAATTCATATTGATCCTGACAGAATCAAGGAGATTTCCGAAATACCCCTACCTCACAACAAGAAAGCTATGCAATCTTTCCTTGGCCAGATTAATTTTGTAAAGAGATTTGTGCTATATTTTTCAAGAATTGTATCTCTTTTACAAGAAATGATTAAAAAGAACTCAAACTTCAAATGGGGCCAAGACGAATATGAGGCATTCAATCTGATCAAACAAGCAATTGTTAACGCTCCATCTTTAGCAACTCCAAATTTTTCCGATCTTTTTATTTTTTATACATTTGCCTTTGATAGATCATATGCTGCGATACTCACTCAAGAAAATCAAGACAAAGCAGAAGCCCCAATTTCTTTTTTCAGTTCAAATTTACAGGGAGCTGAGTTAAATTATTCAGATGTAGAGAAACAAGCTTGTGCTGTTTTCAAACCAATTAAATATTTCAGACCCTTTCTACTTAAAAACCATACAAAAATCATAGTACCATTTCCAGCGGTAAGAAATCTCTTAGTACAAAAAGATGTGGGTGAGAAAAGAGCTAATTGGGTTACTGCCTTACAAGAATATGATGTAGAAATCAAACCAGCAAGTATTGTAAAAGGTCAAGGCTTTTGCAAAATGCTAGCTGGAGCATCGCTTATTTCCGAAATACCATATGCAGAGATACAAATGTACGAGGTAAGCCTAAACGATGTTGAATCATTATATGTTGATATCATATTTTATTTAAAGAATGGATATGCTCCTCCAAATCTCGATTACACCAAGAAAATAGCTCTAAGGTTGAAGGCTAAACAATATTAGCTCGTGAATGATGTTCTTTTTAGAATGAATTATGATTATGTTCTCCTTAGATGTCTTGATAAATCTGAAGCTGAAAAAGTCTTGTAGGAACTCCACGATGGGCCAGCAGGTGGACATTATGCCGGAGACGCTACTACACATAAAATCCTATGCGCAGGCTATTACTGGCCCACACTATTCAAAGACTCACATAGCTACGTAAGGAAATGTCAAGTTTGTCAAACCGCTGCTGGGAGACAAAAGAAACCATCATTTCCACTGCAACCAGTCAACATTGAGCAGCCTTTTGATCAATGGGGATTGGACATAATAGGTGATATCGCTCCTCACTCTTCTAAACAACATAGGTATATCCTTACAGCAACTGATTATTTTACTAAATGGGTAGAAGCAGTTCCTCTCAAGACGGCTAATGCCGAGCATATCATCGAGTTCATAGATCAATTCATAATCACCAGGTTTGGTTTACCTTCTGCTTTAATGTTTGATAATGCATCATATTTTTCTGGTAATGCTATGACTGAATTTGCACTCAAAAGGGGTTTCAAACTTAAATACTCTGCCAATTATTACCCACAGGGGAATGGATTAGCTGAATCTACAAATAAGAACTTAATCAGAATCATTAAGTGAACCATTGATCAAAATCACAAAAATTGGCATAAGTCTTTAATGTATGCTTTATGGGCAGATCGAATAACGCAGAAAGCTTCCATTGGCACTTATCTCTTTAATTTAGTTTATGGGAAAGAAGTGGTTCTTCCAACTCATCTAGCAATTCCCTCTTTGGCCTTAGTTCAATATATTGATGAAGCACCAAATTCTTTCTTACAACTAAGGCAGCTGGAAATAATTAAGCTAGAAGAGCAACGAGAACAGGCCAAAATAACTCATGCTCGTCACCAAGCATTAGTAAAAGCTTCTTTTGATTCAAACATGATATCCATAAAGGACTTTCAGATGGGAGATCTAGTTTTAAAATGGGACAAGGCTCATGAGGAAAAAGGGAAACATATGAAATTTCAACGAATGTGGCTTGGCCCTTTCCAAATCGCAGAATTCATAGGTCCATCTACTTTTATGTTACAAGATTTAACAGGAAAAATAGAGTCTTTACATGTTAACGGACAGATCCTCAAAAAATATTTTCCATAGGAGATCATTCTTCTATTTTGTAGATTAGTTTTCTTTATTTTCATAATAAAACCAGTTGTAGATGGTTACATTTGGAATTCACAAAAAAGATACAAATTCTATTTTAGATTTTTTTTTTCACTTGTATAAATAGAATTCTTCTAGAAAATTGATCATTATTATTGAAAGATACAGTTAAAGGCTTTAGGCCTAGAAATGATACTAGTTTCAACCTTATAAATTTTGATAAAAAGCGACCTTTAGTGGGAAATTTTTTTATATCAATCCAATGAAAGGTATCAATAACAAAACGAAGATTCTCTGTAGAAAATTTCTTTCCAAAAAACTCTACCATTGTCGTCCTGAGCTATCTTAAGTAAACAATGACTTCCTCCCCACCTAGGAAATTACAACGTTCAGGGAATAATCCAATGATACACTTTATCTTAAAGAGTAAGAGGTCTCATCACGAGCCGACTTATCATGATCATAGATATTATTGCTTGCTGACTTTTCCAATACTACATACCACAACAGGGAAATGACTCAAGATTGTTGCAATCAAAATACAAGGGGTCTCATCACGAGCCAGCTTGTTCAGCAAAGTTATAAATCAAGTGAATGGCACTGTCATAAATTGGCTACCAAACCAAGACATTGTTCTTTAAGGGTAAAATATAAAATGAAATCAATAAGTGTGGATATGGATTTCTCTTTGAAAATTGTATATTTCTCTAAGTAGGATACAGGATCATTGCTGGGTAACAGGTAACCCTGTCGAGCCTATAAACGCCTGCTGGTAGCAGAGGCTCTACCTACGACAAATGAGCATGTTTAAAATTGATTTATAGAGAAGCCTTTGTTTTTATCTTTATAAACCAAGTAATGACTAATGTAGATACAAGGACTAGCTTAAGGAAGTAAATAATAAAAGTTAAATATAGAAGAAACAAAATATCATTTATAGATAAAAGCATAATGTACTTTTTCTTTCTATAATAAAGTTTGATTTTCTGAAAAATATTCTATTTTGGAAGTTTAGAAAATTCAAAAGAAAAGCAGAGATAACTGGTTCTTCCAAGTGAATCGCCAATTGTTGTGGCCAACAACAACCCCCCTTCTTATTTAGTATTTTCACTACTACTAAATAAGTGGGGGCCCTTAGTCAAAAATTTAAAAAATCGATTAATGCTTGTATTTCCTTTTTCAATAAAACGTAATATCATAAACTTAGGAGAATACCCCTTGAAGAATCTTAAAAAAATTAAGTTTTATGATAAGGTAGGATAAAATCATTCCTTAAAGAAATATCGCATCGCAAAAAAGGTAATGAATACCTCCTTACAAGCGGAATTCTAAGATTGCAAGATCGCGATGCGAAACTACACACTAAAAACATTTATTGAATCGCATGCCTCAAATATCACTTACGCTGAAAAACCTCAAACCGTTGATATGCGATGGCACATATCGCAAATCGCGTTTCGCAGAAAAACACATTAACATATGTTTGTCATATGCTACGCTCTAGCAATTTTGCGATATTGCGATATAGCGATTTTGCAATTTTGCGATATTGCGATATAGCGATTTTGCAATTCGGCGATATTGCAGTATTGTGATATTGTAATTCCACGAGATTGTGATATAGCGATACTGCGATCTGTGATATTGCAAAGCAAATCGCAGATCGCCTTATCGCAGATCTTTAGGGCTCATTGTACGAAAACGTTTTTTCCATAAACCGAGGCCTGGTTATGTGCTTTAATGTTAATCAATGAGTTAGTTTTCAATCATTAATGAAATATGGTTTTGTTCTGATCGAAGAGCCATTTCACGTAAGGTGGTATATTTTATATGTCTTCGGCATTTAAAATATTTCCCGTCACCTTTTTCTTATCATTATTCTCACCTCATTTGTAAACTGCAGGAACGAAGAATAGAAAACTATACAAAGCAGTATTCAGGATATTATGGGAAAGAAAGACAAAGCTCTGAGTTCTGAAGACAAATAAATGACACCCTTGTATACAGACACCGCCTGTAATAAAGATGCTAGTATTACTACTTGGGAAGGCATGTACAGTCTACTTGAGGAAGAGAATCCTAGAATAATGGAGGTTACAGCTACTGCAGGCTCACATGGGTCTTCTGAGGCGTTTATTACAGAGCTAGCTTGCTCGTTCTTGCACCGAATAGCGGCGAGGCCCAAAATTCTTCCATACACGGACATGGTTAAATGGGTACTGGACAGCACTGACATCACAAACAGTTCATGGAGAAGTTTGCTAAAGAAAATGAAAACTAGCAAAATGCACCAAGGACTGTTCAAGGAGGGACGAACCACTAAAAAAGGATAAACATGGTATGTATAGTACTGGTTCTCTCACCTCCCCATATTGCTTTGTTGTTGTTATGCTCTGTAGACATTTTGGGAAGCCAGACATTAATAAATTTTCATCTGAATGGCTACCATTATTGAATGTCGCCATTAATGCTACTATTGTGGATTGGGCTAAGATATTATCTGACAACTTAGCCACATCTATTTTGAATTACCGATGTAAAAGAACTGTTTCTTAGAGAATTTATCCCCCTTTCTACTTATCTTCATATGTGATGGATGCAATCTATTATATTTCCAAGTTTCCTTTAATGGGTTGGAAATGGACGACTCAAGACCCCTTACCCATTCATATTTATCATAAATAATTGTGGGATTCCAAGTTCACTCCATATTTTTATAAGATTTTTCATGGAATCATGTTGCCCCTGTACAAAATGTTATATGATAAAGACGCTCCAAGATTTTTTCACGAAGAAGAGGTAGATATACTCCCTGTCGCAAGATGGTTCAGAGAAGAACTATTTACATATGTCAGGGTATTTGGAAGTCTTTCTTCCCCTCATGTCTTACCTTTGTATGTTCCTGATAAACTCATGGCACGAGAAATTTCTTATCAAACCTGTGGAGAAGGAGGTTTGACTAAATATTTGAAGGAAAAAAAGAAGGCTATTTGGCCACAATTTCCTGTGGCGTGTGGGGCCTTTTCACTATTTGATGTAGGCCATGCATTCAAAGAAGTAAACAACATAACATGTCTACGATTTTTCAAATTTCCAAGAAGACCGTTCGACCCTTATGATATTGCAAAAAATTTCACTATTGCAGTCAAAATAAAGGTGTTTTCTAAAGAAGATGATCTTTTTGATGACATGTTCCAAGAGAACGGTACACTTAAAGAGGTTCTACATTCGGCCCAAATGCGATTTCCTCCAGCAGAATTTCAAGAGTTCAAGATATATAGGGAAAGGAGGTTAGCTAATATCCCTTTGGATAAATTACGCTTGGAACCCATAAGGGAACCAACTCCCAGTATTAGTCTCAGTGGAAGTTCAGGCACAGATAGATCTAAATCTAAGTCCG
The DNA here is from genome assembly GCA_034641835.2 of Pinus albicaulis. Taxonomy (NCBI): domain Eukaryota; kingdom Viridiplantae; phylum Streptophyta; class Pinopsida; order Pinales; family Pinaceae; genus Pinus; species Pinus albicaulis. The sequence goes on from CM076584.1 coordinate 501,583,170, forward strand.
GGAAAGAAACATTAGAACACTCTAAGAGGTCTGAAAGTGACCATGATAAAAGTGAAGAAACAGTAAGGGATATTTCTTAGTCAAAGGAGCTCCCATAGCAACAGGTTTTGACCTCTCCACAGCTAAATCCTCTCCTTCTCATCATCTAGCCACCATTAGTCAGAACCAAGCTAGATAAAGAATGGGAGACGTTCAATGATTTAATCAATATTGAAGGACAGAGCACAAAGACACCTGTAAGTAATGTATAGGCAACAAAAGATATAGTCACAGGAACAATTAGCAATGTCTCAGAAATGGAACATATTCCCATTACCCCATCCTCTGAACTTATGCTCAAAATAGATAAAATTCCTCCTCTTGATGTATTTTATAGTCCACAACACAAGGCAGTAGTGAGAAGACAAAGAAAGAAAAGGAAATTGGAAAACGTGCTCTCTCATGATGCAGAACAATTAGACATCCTATGGCAAGATCCTACCACCGATCCCACTGAAAATCTCACCAAATTATCTCAGATCACAGGAGCATATGCCTATGTGGCCATTGATAAAGCATTTGAGGTACGACAATTACTGAAAGAGAAAGAATATCAAATACAGGTTTTGCAACAACAGCTGCAACAAGCCAACGCCGACAGCAAAGCACAGAAACAGCTTGAAAAATTACAGGAGGACTTCCAACAAATGCAGATAGGGTACCAGAACAGTTTGGCTGAAAGAGAAAAATAGTTACAGGTTATGCAATAGATGCACAAGAATGATCCTCATCTTACAGAATTCATCACAGAATCCATTTCCTTAAATGATCAACTACTGCAGCAACAGGAAGTATTGTGCCAAAGAATATCACAGTGGAACTCTTATTGTGAAATAAGCGATAAAATCACTAATCAAGTCGTAGACTTATGACATGATTACGATTTAATTGATAAAATAGTTACTGAATATTTGGCTTGGCAAGAAACAGAGAAGGGGAAAAGAGCAGGCGCACCAATAATCAACAACAATCACAAAGAAATGCTCTTTAACAATTGGGATGCACAAATAAGGAAAGCAGAGCAAGCGGCAGAAGAAGCAGCCACAGCAACAAACAGTGTTATTGACTGCATAAATGAAAATTTGCACAAGGAAAATGTGATCTCATAAACCACTCCAGGGTATCTACCGAAAGTACAGCAACTGCAGACAGGCTGGAGACAGAAGTCTCAAGAAAAGGCAGAATCAATTAAAATATTAACTAAGTTGAATTGGGATTCTTACTGGGCGTATTTGGTAAAACCACACAGTCAATGCATGACTCTCAAGTGTATCATCAATTCTGCCGAGAAGATGGAGCCAGCTCTTGCCAATTTCTTTTTCACAGGACAGTTAAAGTCGGAAGTCGGCCAGCCGACTCTTCTCAAACAAATGATGAACACTTGCGATTTCAAGGAACAGATACATAAATAGTTAGTTGTTAGTTTTAGATTCAGTGTTAGTATTAATTTTTCTTTATTTTTCCTGAAATGAGGACAGTCATTTAAACCGTATCCTACATTTTTGTAATAAATTATTTTTAGATTTAGTTAGTAGTATTTAAACCCTTCTCAAGCATTTAGAGAAGGGTCCTGAAATTTGTCAAAAACTTGTCCTCATAACATGCACTTTTGTACCCTCCGAGGAGGTTTTGAAGAATGAATGGAACAGGATTTATTGATATCTGTGTTTAATATCTACTACTGATGTTGTACTTTTGTACTCTTAGTGGATGTTGGATTAAGAAGAGATAAGTCATTATTGCTTGAAGCTCATGAGTAGAACTAGTTATAAATGGTACTTTTATCTCTTAACTATTTCTGCCTTTGTGTTAAAGTGATATTCATGTTCATTTTTTTATATATTGATGCGTGAATTCTTGAGTTATCATTTGGCACTTCTGTACGGTGATAGCTATTTATTTATGCTTAATATATGAGTAGTTTATTATGCGATATGTTTTTCATAACTGTTTCGTCTAACTTTTTATACGAAGTAGTTTATCTCTATTGAATTCATTTCTCATAAAATTTGAATGATCTTTATTACCAATTGTTATTTGAAATCATTTTAGATCGCATAACGGAAAGATTACATCCGGGTTAGTGTAGAATTAGATCTTTCTTTTTATTAGAATACAATTTCATGTTATTAGATTAGAGTTAAAATAAAAGCATTTCACTTAGGAAATTTTAGAAAGGAAATATCAATTCTCAACACACACACACACACATATTGGGAAACTGGTCCCATATCCCCAGTCAGACCCACTATACCAAATGAAAAAGGAGCTGCTAACCAAGGTCCAGATCGGGTGGGTATCCCCCTTGTTGTAGACCCGATTTTTGGGGCTTCAACACTACCCAACGCTGTCTTCCTCTCCACTTATGAAAAGTGTAGAGTATATGCTGTCCTTGGGCTGCAATAAGGCTGCCCTCAAATGGCAAGAAGAAGATTAGATATCCAAAGATCCTTTCTCCCATGTCATGAATCATAATGGCCCAAATCATCCCATTCAAAATGAATGGCACATCATCACCATTTGGTATCCAAATCAGAAAAATGTTGAAGGTTACATGTAAGTTTGGATAATAGAAATGGTTTATCTAGTGGATACAGCGTATTCCTCCCAACTGTTGATTTAGAACATCATGTGGCAAGTGGTTCTTCAACAAGATGACAATTGTGAATGTTTTCATATCTACCATGAAGTGGTAAATAGAATTATATATCAGCTGAATAAAATGAGAATGACAACACACTTGTCCAAATTCATGTAGAGCAGGTTTATCTCCATCATAAAGGTTGGTTCTATCATGACCATGAATCTCGTAAACAATATTGCCCTCTTGTGGGGAAATGCACTGTACATACATGGTGAGAAAGTGTACATACTCAATGAAAAAATCAATAAGTACAGAAATGTATTTCCTACCATGCATAATGAGTAAACTAAAAGTGAGGTCCATGGATGAGTCCTCCCATGAGAATTTCCTCATAAAAATATGCAAAAAGGAAATATGCATATTCCTCTTGGAACACTCCATCAAAAGATACTTACTCCCAAGTGACAGCGTTTTTGGCCTTAGTGTTAAGGCTCTTGTCACTCCATGACTTCTCTCTTTGACATTCCACATGCCAAAGCCATCCACCAATATGTTGTTGTGTGAGAAGCTCTCCCTCCTATGTGGAAGCATATCCTTGTCCTTAAATGCTGAAGGGTAGCCTCTTTGCCCCTTGAATGTGCCATACATTCCTCCTGAAATAGCATGATGAGTATGGAGAAATTTCAGCCCATACTCTCCCAATAGTAACCACATCAACAAGGACTCTTATTGCCTCCTTGCATCATAAAAATGCAAATCACGGAGCAATAATACAATGATGGACATGTGAGATCTCTCATCAACATAGTACAAACCAGCTCCCTTATACATCATGTGGGAGTTATCCTTCCTCCCAACCCAAGGTTCATACATGAGATACACCTCAAACATAAATACATGTGAATACATGAGGCATACCTCAAACAAAGGTAAATACATGGACATAAGATTTGACATATGATGTCCAAACTCTCTTCTTAATAGCCACAACAATCATGCCTTCTTCTTATGCATCCTATCATTGATACTTAAGGAATGAGACAAGGAAACAAAATTTTTTGGGTAGTAACCATACTCACCCAAAAGCAACCAGCGCAGCCATGCTTCTTGATGGCCTGTATCATAGATCTGCAAGGGGTTTGGAAACCTCTTGCTCCATACTGCCATCCACTCATCCCAATGTGGGTGATAGATCTCATTCTCCAAATACTTGGTATCCTCACATGGTAGGACACCAACCTCCCCAAATCTTTGAAGAACCTTGCACTTCATGAAATGTTGAAATGCACCTCCAATGGGATCTCTTGATGAGACCTCCTCCTCATTCTTGTCCTTCCAAAACCAATGGGGTCTTGGATATGTTGCAAGTAGAAGTCTCTCTTTGAGTTGTGGCATTCTCATTGAGAAAGTGTCATCTAGAGAGGAGAAAATGCTTCTCATCTCAAGATGTCTACTCCTTCTTACTGCTTCCTTCATTGCTTCCTGAATGAAGCTGACTTCTGTATGCTCCCATGAGGAATGGGTTCTTCTTTCTTCACTGCTGCTTTTGGCTAGCGCAGTGCAACATTGCTGCTCTAGATTAGTAGTAAGTGATGATCCTGGGTCATGTAACAGTAGATTTCCACCATCCTCTAAAATATTTTCTACAATAACAGAAAGTGGAAATTCAATCATACCTTGATGGGCTTTAGGAACACCTCGCATGGCTACAAGAGTTCCTTCTTCCACTATGTTGGCTCCCTCAACTGCTGATGTTGAAGGCTGCTCCTCCAAGGTTGTGATAGCACTGATATAAGTCTCCTCCAAAGGTGGTGAGGTCTCCTCCCTCTCTGATTGTTCTTCATCAAATTTCTTGATCACCCTTTGAGTGAAATCTACAAGAGTAGATACTCTTGCATGACTTATGTGACTGAACCACCAAGTGCTTGCTTTGCCCTTCATGTGCAGTGCTACAATCTCCACTGCTTCCCTCTCTACCACTGGATGTAGTAGGAATAATGCACTGAGTCTTATTTCCCAAGCTCTTGCTGCAGAAGTCCCATCAAAAGTGGACAATAGAAACCTATTTCCCTTTATTTCTCTCTTGCTGCAAAGTCTCCTCTCTTCCTTCAGTTGAATGAACTGTGGGAAGGCTAGAGTATCCTTGAAGGCTCTAGGTTGAGACTTGTACTCAACAAGGTATTCACTTAGAATATGATGATCCAAGTGTCCTCCATGCTTCTTGTCTTCTTCTTTGTGAGAATAGGAAGTGCATGGTCTTTCCTCTTCTCCTTCTTCTATCTGCTTAACCTCCTTGGAGAGGTTCTTTCTAGATCTGAAAAGTGATGAGAATAATATCATTCTCTCCATCATTCTGACCTTGCTCCTTCTGATATCTGGAACTCACAGGCTGAGCCAAGATTATGCTCTGATACCACTGTAATATTCCCAAATATGGAAAATCAGCACTATTGGGAATATCTTAAGATATTCCAAAAGTGGAGCTATAGAAATTCATGAACATAGCAGTATAAATTAGCTCATAAAATGTGAAAGGAACATATAACCAAAAAATGAATGCTTAACAGCAAGAATATGACCTATACACTCCTTCCAAAGTGAGGAAATGCAGCAATATAGGGCATAAAAAAATTATTTACAGAGAATTACGCTATACATGTGAGAAATGGGACTTGGATCCCTTAGTCTATAAAACTTACATCTCAAATTTGGAATGGGACCAAAAACAAATCACTCTAGCCAAGTTAAACAGATCTCTCGATTCAAACATGGCTTAAAAATACCCAAATCCCATGACTTATGGAATGCAGAAGTGACTGAAGCAAATAAAGCATAATCATGAGAGGGTTTCTATAGAAATATATGATAAACAATAGATCTGTATTTTATTTAGCTCCAACTCAGAGAAAAATAGAGATCTAGCCTCTTTTATACAATGTGAAAATAACATGGGAAGGGTTTCTTGAGAGAATGAGTATACAAGAGAAGATCTACAAAAATATATCTGAAACAACGCAGTTATACTAAAACTCTATAAATAAATAGTTGAATAATACAATAACAAGGGAATTTTTTCTATACAATCCTTCTGGGAGAAGGATTGGCCCTTCCTCCAGGGAACAAGCTCACAAACAAGGGTCTTGACCCTGCTGCTGCAACACTAAGTAAAAGGGCACAGTTCCTGCCAAGGACTGCGCTGTAAGAGATGGAGACTACTTTGGCCAAGTGCTAAGATGTCAAATATTCCCAGAGATCTTCCTTACAGATCTTGCAAAGAAAGGGATGCTCCCTCCTCTGAAAGATAAGCTCAGAAGATGGTGTTGTGAACCTTCCACTGCAACACCCTGCAATACAACCTTATGCTCTACAGAAATAATGTTGTGGCTGAAGGAGGATTCTTGGCCTCAAGCCTGAGTGTGGAAACTGAAGTATAATGCCCCTCCAACCTTTCAAGGTAGGAGAAGGAATTCCTAAGCGGGAAATCCTGGTGCTAAACAGCACTATAGCTCTGCTAAACAGTAAGAGAATGAAAAATAGTCATGCAGACCATACATCAATAATCATCAAGCTAACCTCAAATGGCTACCATCCCCTTCCTTATAAGCTTTGTGAGGCTCCTCACCTTGGGTCCCACCCATTAGGTTTTCCACATACACATGATCAATCTCCCTCCAAAACTGTGTTGTGTCTCCATGAAGGCCCTCCTCCAAAATCACGCTATTTCATTTGGTCAAGGTTAACCTCTTCAACCTTCTTCATCCTTGTTCACACCTAAGTGCCTTCAATCCAGCTTCCATATGTCTGTTTAGGTTGATCCTTGTTCACATTGATCTATTTGCAATGATGATCCAGTCCTCTTCATGTGTGATGTTGACTTGGTCAAACTTGACTTAGTCCACAAGAAAAAAGTCCCTTTTCACACATGAGGGTGTGAAATCCAGCTACTATAATGATCCCCTTTCACACCAAGAGGTTTTTTATGCTGATTTAAGTTAAATATGGGCCTCCTGCCCCATTTATTCATCTACTAAGTGCAGAAATAAAAAATTAATATTCCCATTAGCTGCATGCTAATGTAGGAATATTACATGCTGGAAGGTACCAACAGTCTCCCGAGTAGTCACGGTGCAGTTTTACCAACTGCAGTTTCATAAAATTATGTGGCAATTTGTTTTCAAACTATTTGCTAGTTGTGCATATCATCTCATCTACTAGTAGATAGTAAATGGCACTATAAATCAACTGAGTATACAGGAAATAGTATAACACTTTTCCAAAGCCATACAAGAAATGGATATCTCCATCATAGATTTTGGTCCAAAATTGACCATGAAGCCCAAATAGAGGCTTGCACTCTTGTGGAGCAATGCACTATATAGAGATGGTAAGAGAATGAAAATACTATGTTAAATGATCAATAAATGAAAAAACATATTTCTTACCATGTACTGAGAGTAAATTGATAACAAAGCCCAAGAATGAGCTCTCCATAGTGGTATGACATATCTCCATGGAAAGGAATGAACCATGTGATGTATGTAAGGCATTCTCCTTATACTTGGGGATCTAAGTCAAGAAGATCATATCATGGTAATAGATGTGTCCATCCACTACTCTATCACTTTCATCTCCTACTTGTCCATCAAGTGCATCATATGTGAAGTGATCCTGGGAACACCCCATCAAAAAATCCAAGCTCCCAAGTGACAGCGTTGTTGACCTTTGTAATAAGGCTCCTCATCTCACAACTCCATCCTTTGACATACCACATGTCAAAGCCATCAATCATAATGCTGATATATATGGGGGATTCCTTCCAAAGTGGAAGTACCTCCTGATCCTCCAAGGCTAAGGAGAAGCCAAGTTTGCACCATGATAGTTCCATCTCCTACTCCTACAACATCATGCAAAGTATGGGAGAATATCAGCCCATACTCTTTCAAGAAAAACCAAAGCAACAACAACTCTTGTTGCCTCCCCACACCATCACCATATAAACTATGGAGCAACAATATGATGGTTGACATGAAAGATATCACTTCACCCCAATACATCCAAAATCCTTGCTGCCATATGATGCAAGTGCCATGCCAAGGTTCATCCACCAACCAACTCTTTGAAATAGAATGTGTCATATGATGACCAAACTCTTTCAAGAGTAACCAACATAGCCTTGCCTCCCACTACCTTGTGTCATAGATCTACAAGTGGCTTCCCAGCCTCTTGCTTACTAACATCACCCACCTAACCAATGGTGAGTGTCTATCATCATATCCAAAAGTGGCATCCCTCCAATGGAGAATACCATCCTCCCATATCAAATTTCTGTCTTTTCTTTTCATGGGATGTTGAAATGCAATCTCCTGTAGATCTCCAAATGAAGACCACCCCTCAATGACCAAGTTGATCCCATAAGGATCCAAATATACTGAAGGCAAAATCTTCTCATTGAGCAATGAAGTGCTCATCAAGAAAGATCCATCATAATAATGGAAGATAAGATATCTCTCATCAACCATATTCCTATCCTCTACTATGCATGTAGAAAGGTCATTGGAATGCTCCAATAATGGTTGGGCCCCCAACTCATTGCTACTGCTCAATGACAGCGATGTTGATCTCCATAATGGTTCTCCTGTTGTCTCAAGATCATGCTCAGTGTTGAACACATAGTTCTTTATTGCATTGTTCAAGACAATACTCATCCCATCCTCCAAGAATCTACACTCCAACCCCAAGAGTTGTGTGCAGCTCAACAATGATACATTAGGATGATTGTATATCTTCTCCTTGAACAAATCAAGGCTGCTCAGCGTAGTGATAGTCTCCTGCTCCAAATCAACAATGTACTTTGACCCTAGGGCATGAAATGGTACATTCCCACAATCCTCCATATGATGTGTTGAAGTAACAGAAAATGGAAACATGTACATACCTTAGTAAAGCTTGGGAACATCTTGTATTGCTACAATGGTTCCACCTCCCGGTGTGATGGTTTTCCCAACTAATGATGATGACGGTTGTTCCTCCATGGCTGCATCAGCGCTGGTACAAGTCTCCTCCTCCTCATGCATCTCCAGAATATTGCATGGGCTCCCAAATGTCAAGAGATCAAGACCACTTGGCAAAGATGTAAGTGCTCTTGTAGCAAGTGGTGGTGAAGGTTCCTTCTCCACTGATTTCTTCTTGTCAAACTTCTTGAACAACTTTTGAGTAAAATCTAAATATGCAGTCACCTTTACATGACTCAAATGGCTGAACCACCAAATGTTTGCTTCGCCCTCAAGGTGCAGCATTGCAATTTCAACAACTTCTTTCTCTACTACTGGGTGTAGTAGGAAAAATTCATCCAACCTCATTCCCCAAGCCCTTGTTGTGCACGTGGATGACCCATCAAAGGTATATAATAGGAATCTATTGCCCTCTTTTATTCTATAGCTACAAGGTCTCCTTTCTTCTTTGAGCTGAATGAATTGTGGGAGAGTCAGATTCTCCTTGAAAGCTCTAGGTTGAGACTTATATTCTGCAAGATACTCACTTAGAATCTCACGATCCAAGTGTTCTCCATCTCCATGCCTCTTGTATTCAAAATAAAAGGCCATAGCATGTTTCTTTGGAGCTCTATGCAATATCGGATCTTCTTTTTGTTGATAGGAAGTACATGGACTTTCCTCATCTTGAAACCCTAAGGTGGTTTCTGTTGGCCACCTATAAAATTTGTTATATCAAAAGGTGGCCAAAACATTTTGGAGCCTTCAAGAAACACTTTTATTGCTAAAAAGTGTTATCTCTTGAAGACTCTTGAAGGCCTCATGCCTCTGTCCAAATATTCACTGCTGTTCCTTTTTTATACTCAGAAATTCTGCTTATTTCATGAGAAAAGACTGCTGCAAAATCATCATTTTTCCCCTTCCTCCACTCAAAACTAACCTTCATTTTTCTCCCCTTTTCCTCCATAAAATTCCTCTATTTTCATGATTCCCCTTATTCCATTCATGAAAATCATTTTCCATAGTTTAAAACTCATTTTTAAGTTGTACCGAAACCCTCAAAATCCTTTGAAAACCAAAAAAAATCATAAAAAACATATATTTTTCGTATAAAGGCTTAAGCCCCCTTGGGCTAAAGTCTTAACCATTTCCCCTCAATACACCTTGGTGCTGGAACAAAGCGCTGAACCATTCAAGTGCTTGATCGCATCGCAAAGTTTGAATGGTTAGATTGAAAGACCAAGACCGAAGTCTCGATTGCGATTAGGCCCGTTTTTGTATACGCCCCACGCATGTTATATCACATAAAGTCCACGGGCCCCACAGTCGGGCGCCAGAACATATCATAAATATATATCCTACCCCTGAAGCATTAAAATTTTTTATTATATTGAAATTTTGGGTTTTCATATATCATAAAGGGTTTCCAACGGTGCAAAGTTTAAAACGATATAAACCGTTGATCTACAGCCGATCAAACGGCCAGCGCTACATCGCATCGCAATTTTCATTTGGTACATTCGTTTGTCCCCCCCACCCGATTTTTCCATCCCTCCGATTCACTCCCCACTGTTGATCTGATCCTCAGATCAACGGCCAGTGCCCAATCGCTCTGTCGCACTTCAAGTTCATTATCCCACCGATTGCGAACTCCCAACGCATATCCCACCATCGATCTGATCTGTAGATCGACAGTTTTCATATAATCACATCGAGGTTTTCCATCGAGTGCATCTAATTACTTTACTCAGCCCACCTCCGATCACCGATTCCCGATTCACTCCTCGTCGTTGATCTGGCCATCAGATCAATGGTCCACATTTGATCACATCGGATCTTTTCATCGGGTGCGTTCTTAACATTTGTTTTTCCCCGTCGATTGTGATCCTCTGATTAGATTTGGACCATCCACATGTCCAGCTCGGACAGTCCCAAATCTTTCCCCATGGTGTCATCACCCTCCACCTTCCACCAAGAGGATTTTAAGCATGTAATCCCCACTGTTGATCTCTGCGCGATCAACGGCTCTGACATGTTCTTCCCTCTACTCTCCTTTTAACCTACTCTTAAATAATCTCGATCGTTGGATGATGCCATCTAATGGCCACGCTCCTCCTTGCAGCCTTCTAAGCAGTTTTACCCAAGAAAACACAAGATTTCTTGATTAGTTTGTGTTTTGCAGGTTTGAATGGTTTGTTCCGTCATATTAAAGAGAAAGCCGAAGGCTGGGAATGACGATTCCCATGCCTTTGATTTATCAAAGGAAACCATTCGCAGGGCTCAAACTCCACGTCTCGTCAATTTTTCATGAGGCATTGATGCCATATGAGCCCTGCGCAGCCCTGCACATCAACAAGACACAGTGTTATTTCTAAAAGAGTATCAGTGTCAAAGACAGAACATACCAGAACAGAAGATTGAAGATATATTTGTGAGGATTACAGCTAAGATTGATTATCAAAAGCCTAATCCTCCAAATTAAAACATAGTTAAAGAAAATCATACATGTTTTTCAGACAGAAAAGCCTCCACCGCCACATCTAAGGAAAATTGATTCCTCTCAGCTACCACAGTGCCACCTGTAGCCACAAGCATTCAAACAGAGGCCGAATTTATTGAGAAAAATCAGATATTTGCCTCAATGCAGCCAAAGAATTAATTCTGCCAAAGGAATTTAATGTAAAAAATATCAACAGAGTTATTACATCCATGACATAGAGCCTCAAAAGTCAAAAAAAGCTCCCACCGAGCTTAATCTTAAGTGTAAAACAATTAATACAGACAGAACATCTGTAAACTTCTTCATCGAGCCCCTCAAAGGCCGAGAAGCCATTAAGGCTATATTAATTATCTTGGGAGATCTTTTATTAGATCTCACCTCCTCATTCTTCTATAAATACTTCTGTAGAAGATGAGAAATTGTTGGTTGATTCAGTTGCTGAACTTTGAAATGTAATTGAGCTTGAGACTTCTACCTGTAAATAGTGTTCACTGGCCCTTGGAGCTCTGCTTGTAATAGATAAGTTAGTCTGGGAGGTGTAGCTGATTGCTAAACTAAAGCATTGGACTTAAAGCTGTAACTGGTTTGGAGCATCAATACAAGTTGATTTATGGGATCCTGGTCTATGTTGACGGTGATGTTTTTCTCATTGTAACTTGTTATTTTGTTTTTGTTTTCACTGTGTTTCATCTTCTCTTATAAAGAACATCATGCATGGAGTTAGGACCTACTGTATACCAGTACCCTTCTCTGACTGAAAATCTTTATCTGAATGTTTTCTTCCAATCTGTGTTATTTGGGAATGATTCAATTCAGTTTAAGCGTAGGAATGCTGGTGTTCCCTCGTCTTATTGTCTTAGCTGAATATTATTCTTAAATGTTATGTTCAGTATTAGTTAAGTAGAGATGAACTAAGGAAAATATGGTGTGCTCTGGTCCTAGTTTTATCCCCAAAGACTGTCTGAATGTTTCCCTTGGAATGTGTTGAAAGCTGGCTAGTTTAGAAGTACTTACCAGATATTAGACTGTCCTTTGTTATCATTAGTGTTTCCCTCTGTTTTTATATGTTTTATATTGAAAGTGTATCAAAGGTTGGCTAGTTTAAAATTACTTACCATATCCTAGTTTACTTTCATGTCTTTCTTAAGCGTATGTCGAAATCTGGCTAGTTTAAAAGTACTTACCAGATCTTAGGCTGCTCTTTGTTCTTCATCTGTTTAATTCTCCTTATTTTTGTATCATTTCATTCCATAAATCAAACTTTAAATATATCCTTAGACATATATGACTTGCCCCATGGACCACTCTTGCCTCTTGTTGTTTCAATTAAACCCTATTATGACTCCATAGCCCAATGGACTAAAACCTGCAATTATCTATCTTCCTGGCCAAAGCTTGTTCTATTTACTTGCAACTTCACACCTTTGAAACTCTTTGCATTTATAACTCTCCACCTCAAGCAGTAATCATGCTCAACCATCCAAAAACAAACAAAATACTTGGCCTTCATAACTAACCTAATATCATTACCCAAAAATTCAAAGACAAATCCATATTTGCACTTATTGGAGAGATCCCTCTCCGGATTCAAGAGTGCTAGATCCTAGAATCCCAAAGTGGTTGAAATGATGTTCTCCCTGCGGTCGAACTTTTTCCAATCTTACTGATTACAGGGTGCTAACATTTCTGGCGACTCCGCTGGGGATCGAACCCAGGATCATTTTCATCTTAAGGTAACCATAGGATATCAGAGATTTGTTTCAAAGAAACGTTTGCTATATTAACCAGCTGAGCCACCGGTAACTAAAATTTCTGGTAACTCCGCTGGGGACTTTGAGTGTTTTTGGTATAGGTACCTTTAAAGACCTCAGAAAACACTTGATTCAAGAAAATTGTGCAGTGAGTAAAAAGCATCCTTTTCAAGCACTACCAAGAAATGGTAATCATGATGAAACTTGTTTGAATCAGTGACAAACTAGGCAAACCCTAGGATTCTCATGAGTCTTTATCTAACCTTGAAACATCAGCTGAATTTTCCATAAGAGTAGACTGTCTTTTTCTCATAACCGTAGCTAAGTTTTGAAACAGAGTTAGGACATTCTTAGAAACCACACGACTAAAAAATAATTCAGAAAACCCAAAAATATTTCAGATTGGTATTCAATAAACATGGTGGTGGACCATAAAACCTTTTACCTCTGAAAAGAGCTAAAAAATTCCACTTGGCGACTCCACAATCCTTAGCATACCTTAAGACTCCACTGGGAAGAACCCTTATCATTGTTATATCATTCAAACTCAGTTAGAGGACTGTAGGATTAAAATTTGTGTAAACAGATTTGTTGACCTTTTAAAGACTGCCATACCTGGTTAAACTTTTCTTGTTTATTTGGGTCTGAAAAACACGGCATAGTGGCTCCTAGAAAGATTCACACTAGAGCCTATCCTGACCCCGATCCACCCAAGATAGTTGATAACCCAGAAAGTATTCTTAGGAAGTCTCCTAGGATTAAATTATCAACTGTTTTCAGATTACTCTTGAGAACTAATTCAGTCCCTGAAAATATTTCAGCTCTACAACAATCACAAGTTGACTTAGTAAATCCCTTCAGAACTAGGTCTCTTGGTGATTTAGATTATTTAGATTATGATTCTTCACTTTCATCTCCTGAAACAAGTGAACATCCTGGTAGCAGAGAAACAACACCTCCTGATTTACATCTCCTTCACAACTTAGGTGTCTCTCATCCAAGATCAACTCAGCAATATACTCCTGGTCCATCCACTTCTGCTCACCCTACATCCACTGTTCAAACCACTCCAGTCCAGCCCACTTTCCCTCTTGTTAATCCACCTCTTGTGAATCCACCCCCACTACATGTGATGGCCGCATGGTATGCTCCCTTAGTCCTTCCTATACCATTAGTCAACCTCCCACAGGACTATCAGTCCAAAATTCCATTATATGATGCTAGTAATGCTACAACTGCATCACAACATGCGGATAAGATGAATGACTACTTTGACAGAAATGAAATTGATGATGATTTTGTCAAGCTTAGATTATTTTCTCAAAGTCTAGGGGGAGAAGTAAGAAAATGGTTTAAAGCTTTTACCCCCCATAGTATCAATGATCTCCAAATCTTCCATCGAACATTCTTAAAAAAATGGGAAGCAAAGAAGAATCCTCTCCAAGTCCTTTCTGATTACAAGAACCTCCATAGAAACACTGGTGAAAGTGTGCAAGCTTATTGCACCAGATTTAACATTGTGTACAATGCCCTTTCCCCATATCTAAAACCTCCACAAGGCTCAACTTTAAACAAGTTTCTTGAAGGTTTTGACCCTGAAATGGCCTATCAGTTGAGAGAGAGAGATCCTACAACTCTTGAAGAGATGCAAAAAGGAGCTCTTGCTGTGGAATTAAATTTGATGGAGAAGAGAGAAAGAATGAAAAATGAGAAGAGAGTGTCCTTTAGGGAGGAAAAATCACCTTCTACTTCCAACTCAAAGATGGAGAGAATGATGGAGGAGATGATGAAGAAAATGAGCATCCTTGAGAGAACACAAGCCAGTCAAAACCAAACTGCTCCTCAAAACAGAAACCAGAACCAGAATCAGAATTTTAGAAGGAACCAACCTCCAAACAGATCTAGGGAAGATGATCAACAGATCACTCCTCCCTTTCACCAAAACTATGTAAGTGAGGTTGAGGAAACAGATGAGATAATAGAGGAAGATGATATCAACATACTGGGGGTAGATAATGATGACTTTGAGATTCATTATGAGAGAAAACAAGGTTTATACACACGTTATGATGACAAAAGAGATGATGATGAAAGTTATTATCAAGACATGGAAAATGTCATCATAGAATCTCAAAGAGAATATGACCTTAGAAGAAAAACCAGTCAACAAACCCCTGACAACAAAACGTCTGATAAATCTTCACAAAACAGCACTGCAACCAAGCCTAAAATGGTCAAACAAAAGGACAAAACAGTGGTTGTAAATTCTGATAATGGTAAAGAGAAAGGCACTCAAAACAATTAAAAACAGAGTGCAGACATTAGTAGTACTAACATCTCAGCTAGCACCCTTGTCAAAACAATTTTTTCAAATGTAAATAAAATAAATCAGCAAGCTGATGTTGCTGATAGACTAGCAGCTAGTAAGGCTGAGGTAAGTTCTTCAAAGAACCAAATTCCTTTCAGCCTAGAGTAGGAAACTTCAAAGATTAAAATCTCTGTTCCCCTCACTGAGTTAGCTGCCCAAATTGTATATAGGACCCAAATTTTGAAGGCTTTAAATATTGAGGATAACAATGACACAGTCAATCTTAATGATGACCAGCTGGAGCTTATTTTTGGTCCAAAGATTGAAGGTAAGTATCAAGAGGGACCTGTTACTCCCTTTTATGTGAGTTTAAACGTTCATGAAAAAAAAATTCATAACGCTATGCATGATTCCGGGGCTTCTCATAATTTAATGCCTAAAGCTATAATGGAGAGCCTGGATCTAGAAATCACCAGACCTTACAAAGACCTTTACTCCTTTGACTCAAGCATAGTAAAATTTTTAGGATTAATCAAATACCTCTGCGTTAACTTAGCTCAAATTCCAGCCAAATGTTTAGTCATGGATATTGTTGTGGCTGATGTGCCCCCAAAGTATGGAATGCTATTATCTAGGTCTTGGGGAGCTAAGTTACAAGGGAATATGCAAATGGACATGACCTATGTGACTATCCCTGTTTTCAATCAGACTAGAAGACTTTACAAGGAATCCCATATGCAATACACAGTTACAAGCCAAGACAGACCACAGAACTCTCCCCTTTATTCTGTAAACACAGACCTGGATTCATTTATCCTTTTCAATCATGAAACTTTTAGTGAACAAGTGGCCTTGTCTGATTTAATGATAGATAGAGAAGAGGAAGAAGATAACGCCAAAGTGTCAAAACAGTTTGCTGCATTTGAAAACGTTAGAAAACCAAACAAAGGTCTTGAGCTACAAGTCATCTTTCCATTTCTCTTAAACCTTGACAGTTAAGAAAACAACCCTCAACCCAGAAAAAGACTTGAGGAGTTGAAAAAAATACAACTAAGTGCTGAGATTCCACAATAACCATTAAACACTTCAGTTGAAGAGGACAAACGCCAAACGGATGAAACCGAAAATAGTCCTCTGTGGAGTATGTATTTTGACGGATCTTGCACTAAGAACAATGCTGGGGCAGGTGTCTAGATTTCCAACACTGAAAACAACCACACAGAAAGAATTTCTTGCAAATTAAACTTTCAGTGTTCTAACAACATAGCGGAATATGAATCCCTTCTCTTAGGCTTACGTTTGTTGAAGAAGTTAGGAGCCAGAAGAATCAATGTGTACGGGGATTCAGAGTTAGTCATTGGGCAAGTCAATGGGGAGTATAATGAAAATCATCCCAGACTTAGGGCCTACCGAAACGATGTCATGGACCTTTTAAAAGCTTTCGAGGAGTCCAAACTGATTTTTGTCCCAAGAAAAAGAAATATTGATGCCCACAATTTAGCCTTTGCAGCTAAAACATGCTTAACACTATATGAAACCAAAAACTGCACAACTCAGATAAAATTTAGACCAGTCGTGCCTGATAATGAAAAGTATTGGCAGGTGTTTGATGGAGACAAACAAATAGAAGACTTCATGAAATTCAGAAATGAATTCAAACTAAACAGTTTGGACTCAGATTATGAAACAGACTACAGTGAAGAAAATTTTCTTGGTGAAGAAGAGCAGTCTCCTGAGCTTGTCAATATTAATCTTCTGACTAGCAAACTTAAAAACAAAATAGAAATGACTGCAGAGTTAGAAACAGAGGATTTAGAAACCCTGCACTCTAAAGATCAGAGTTTGCCTAAGGGTCTCGCACCTTTAGAAGAATTGTTTGATTTTAACGATGTGGAAAATAAACCAAAACTGGAACCTGTAGAGACTGAAGTGGAAGAGTGCAATATAGGCAGTGAGAAAAAACCGAAAATGATGAAACTGTCTAAAACTTTACCTGCTCACATTAAACTCAAATACATACAGCTGTTTAAAGAATTTTCTGATGTTTTTGCGTGGAGTTATGAAGATATGAAAACATATGACATTGAAATAATACAGCACAAAATCCCTCTCAAAGAAAACCAAAAACCATTCAAATAGAAACTGTGCAGAATAAACCCTGTTCAGTTTCCTTTGGTTCAGAAGGAGATCATGAAAATGTACGATGCTGGTATTATTGTCCCTATTAGATATTCTGAGTGGGTGTCTAATCTGGTGTCAGTTAGGAAGAAAATTGGAGAGACCAGGCTTTGTATAGACTTTAGAGACTTAAAAAAAGCTTCATTAAAAGACAACTACCCTTTCCCTAAGATGGATCATATTTTACAAAGGGTGGTAGGGTCTAGAAGAATTTCTTTGTTGGATGGCTATTCAAGGTACAATCAGATCTTAGTTCACCCTGCTGATCAATTAAAGACAGCCTTTACTACACCATGGGGCACTTTCATGTATAGGAAAATTCCTTTTGGTCTAATGAATGTTGGAGCAATTTTTCAGAGAGCCATGGACATAGCATTCTTGGAAGAACTGGGCTACCTCATCATTATATACCTTGATGATGTCACTGTGTTTTCAAAAACAGATGAAGAGCATTTAAAACATTTAAGAAAATTTTTCGAGAAATGCAGAAGGTTTGGGATGTCTTTAAACCCTAGGAAAACACTTTTTGGGCTCTAAGAAGGTAAACTTCTTGGGCACATTATTTCAGAAGAGGGTATTAAAATAGATCCCAAAAGGATTGAGGCCATATTGCAAATCTCTCATCCTTGGAACATCAAGGAGTTGCAATCTTTCATTGGAAAGATTAACTTTTTGAGAAGGTTCATCCCCAACTTGGCTGAGCTCCTTAGGAATATAACAAACATGTTGAAGAAGAAGCAAGGGGTAAAATGGACCTTGGAAGAAAAGGAGTCCTTTGAGTTGGTGAAATAAGCGTTAACCAAAACACCGGTTCTAATAAGTCCTAATTTTTCAAAGGATTTTTATATTTTTTCGTTTGCATCAAAACATAACATAGATAATATCCTTTTACAGAAAAATCCACAAGGAAAAGAGCAGCCTATTGCATTCTTTATTAAGGCATTAAGGGATGCTCCTTTGAAGTATAACATTATGGAGAAGCAAGCTTTTTCTTTGGTTAAAGCGTTGAAAGACTTCAGGGTATACATTCTTCACTCACACATCATTTCCTTTGTCCCAAACTCAATTGTTAAAGACATTCTAACACAGGACCCAGATGGTAAGAGAGGTAAGTGGATTGTTGTTATCCTTGAATATGATTTAGAGATAAAACCCACTAAACTCATCAAAGGCCAAGGTCTAGCTAGATTAATGGCTGAATCAAATTTTGAAGTTCTTGATATTAATATGATTGATGCTTTGGATGATCAAGAGGAAATATCAACTCCCAATGTTGAAAACCATTTAATGAATTCCTCTTGGTATGCTGATATAATTTATGTTTTGCTTAATTTGAATACACCTCCTGGTTTGACAAAAATGAAGGCAAGGTTCCTAAAGTTAAAAGATGTAAACTATTGCATTATAGATAAATGTCTTTATTGGAAAAATGCAAGTGGTGTATTTCTTAAATTTTTGCCTGAGTTTGATGCAGAGAAGTTCAAGCACCAGTTCCATGAAGGAGAGTGTGGAGGTCATTTTTACTGGAAGACAACAGCCAACAAAATTTTGAGGGCTGTTTTCTATTGGCCTACTCTTTTCCATGATGTGCACAAGATGATCATAGTCTGTCATAAATGTCAACTTTTTGAAGGAAAAATAAAACTGCTACCCCTACCTCTGCATCCAATCATTGTTGAAGCCCCTTTTCAACAGTGGGGACTTGACTTCATAGGAGAAATCCATCCCCCATCTTCTGCCCAGCATAGATGGATTCTCACTACCACAGAATATTTCACTAAGTGGATAGAAGCCATACCTTGTAGGCAGGCCAATGATTCTGTTATTATAAAATTTATAGAGAATAATATTCTCTCTAGATTTGGCTGTCCTACCAAGATCATCATGGATAATGCAGCAGCATTTGGGTCAAAGAAGATGGCTGAATTCTGTCACAGGTATCAGATAACATTGGGGCATTCCACGGCCTATTACTCTCAAGGTAATGGACTTGTAGAATCCTCAAACAAAATTTTTGTGAACATAATCAAGAAACTGTTTGAGGACAACAAAAATTCTTGGCACACAAAGCTAGTTCATGCACTTTGGGCTGACAGATTGACTTTAAAGAAATCTATTGGTATGTCACCTTTCTAGCTTGTGTATGGTACTGATGCAATTTTTCCAAATAGCCTTGGTGTACTAGTTATGAAGTTGATTCAAGAGTTGAAAACTGAAGATAATGACATGTTCAGAAGGATAAATCAGACCATTCATCTTCAGCAAACCAGAGAGGAGGTTTATAACAAAGCATTGTAGAAACAGGACAGCATTAAGAAGATTTTTGACAGAATAAAAAAGGCCAGCAATTTCAATATTGGGGACAAAGTTTAAAGTGGGACTCAAGGAGGGAAGACAAGGGCAAGCACGGAAAATTTGACAACCTATGGCTTGGCCCTTACTCTATCCATTCAGCTGCTGGTAACAATGCATTTTTCATGCAGGAGTTGAATGGAGCAGAATTGTTTGGGGGTCCTGTCAATGGCAGAATTCTTAAGAATTACTTCTCTTGATCCATGTTATGTTCCGAAAGCCTTTTTATCTTTTTTCTCATTATAAATACTCCACCCATCATTGCATTCAAACTTATAAAAATCAAAAATACAAAAACAAAGAAAAGAAAGAAAAGAGGGCAGATTGTGAAAACAAGAAAGGTATATCCCCATACCAAAAAGAGGAACAAATCTGAAAGTTTGCAAGCTCAAATGCCACTCCTGAAGAACACACTTCTAGTTAGTCAAACATCTTAATCTTGACTAATTAGCTTTAAATTTTCTGCTGATAGGATAGTGAATTCGATTTGCCAAACTGTTTAATCTTGGCTTATCAGTAGATAGTTTAGGATAGAAATTAAAGGTTCAAACACGCTCAAAATCTAAACCTGAAGTTTCAAAGAGAAAATGACTCAAATCTATTTCAAATTCTGAGTCAAAAGATGTAAAAATCTGGTTCTGAACAGCTTAAAATCTGAACCAGTTAGCAAAGGAAAGACAGCTCAAGTAAGAGTCAAAACAGAGTTGTAAAAAGGTGAAGGAAATACTTTGAAATTTCAGATCTCAAGCCTTCCATTTTTGTTTTAAATTTTGTGCAAAATAATGTCTATGTGCAGTTTTTTTTTATGCCATAGACCAGCATCAAGTTAGACTGTTCAATCCTGACTTTATTGCTTTTTAAATTCCTGTTATAGAATTTAGAGAATAAATTTTGTTGGACAATTTAATCCCAACAGATAGTAGATTAGGTAGAGAATAATATGGGCTCAATTGTTTAATCTGAGTCCATGGAGAAAAAGAAGTAGAAATAGATTAGTTTTCCTACTTTCAAAAAGAATAAAATGTTGTGAAAATATTTTTCCAATCCAAGTGCACTCTAATGAAGAAAAAATGTTAGATCAGTAGGATTGGGTAGGTAAAAATCTTGTTGATGAAAGATCCATTGTTTTTATGGCTGCAAATATGTTTTTAGAGCAAGATCATCCTAGCAAAGGAAAGGCAGCCCAATGGATGAGGCACTAATCAGCCTCCCAGAGAATGCAAGTCTGAAGTTCTTGATGCCTTCAACAAGGCACCATCCCCAAGTGGAGCCATTGTTGGCCACCTATAAAATTTGTTATATCAAAAGGTGGCCAAAAAAATTTGGAGCCTTTAAGAAACACTTTTATTGCTAAAAAGTTTTATCTCTTGAAGACTCTTGAAGGCCTCATGCCTCTGTCGAAATCTCAACTGATGTTCCTTTTTTATACTCAGAAATTTTGTTGATTTCATGAGAAAAGACTATTGCAAAATCATCATTTTTCCCCTTCCTCCACTCGAAAATAACCTTCATTTTTCTCCCCTTTTCCTCCATAAAATTCCTCTATTTTCATGATTCCCCTTCTTCCATTCATGAAAATCATTTTCCATAGTTTAAAACTCATTTTTAAGCTGTACCGAAACCCTCAAAATCCTTTGAAAACCAGAAAAAATCATAAAAAACATATATTTTCCGTATAAAGGCTTAAGCCCCCTTGGGCTAAAGTCTTAACCATTTCCCCTCCGTACGCCTTGGTGCTGGAACCAAGCGCTGAACCATTCAAGCGCTTAATCGCATCGCAAATTTTGAATGGTCAGATTGAAAAACCAAGACTGAAGTCCCGATTGCGATTAGGCCCGTTTTTGTATACGCCCCGGGCATGTTATATCACATAAAGACCACGGGCCCCGCAGTTGGGCGCCAGACCATATCATAAATATATATCTCACCCCAAAAGCATTGAAAATTTGTATTATATTGAAATTTTGGGTTTTCATAAATCATAAAGGGTTTCCTCTGGTGCAAAGTTTAAAACGATATCGATCGTTGATCTACAGCCAATCAAACGGCCAGTGCTACATTGCATCACAATTTTCATTCGGTACATTTTTTTGTCCCCCCCCCCCCCCCGATTTGGCCATCCCTCCGATTCACTCCCCACCATTGATATGATCCTTAGATCAACAGTCAGCGCCCAATCGCTCCGTCGCACTTCAAGTTCATTACCCCGCCGATTGCGATCTCCCGACGCACCTCCCACCATCGATCTGATCTGCAGATCAACGGTTTTCATTTAATCGCATCGGTTTTTTCCATCGAGTGCATCTAATTACTTTACTCAGCCCACCTACGATCACCGATTCCCGATTCACTCCCCACCATTGATCTGGCCATCAGATCAACGGTCCACATTTGATCGGATCGGATCTTTTTATCGGGTGCGTTCTTAACATTTGTTTTTTCCCGCCGATTGCAATCCTCCGATTAGATATGGACCGTCCACGTCTCCAACTCGGATGGTCCCAAATCTTTCCTCATGGTTTCATCACCCTCCGCCTTCCACCAAGAGGATTTTAAGCATGTAATCCCCATCGTTGATCTCTGCGCGATCAACGGTTCTGACTTGTTCTTCCCTCTTCTCTCCTTTTAACCTACTCTAACGGCCACGCTCCTCCCCACATCCTTCTAAGCAGTTTTACCCAAGAAAACACAGGATTTCTTGATTAGTTTGTGTTTTGTAGGTTTGAATGGTTTGTTCCTTCATATTAAAGAGAAAGCCGAAGGCTGGGAATGACGATTCCTACGCCTTTGATTTATCAAAGGGAACCATTCGCAGGGCTCAAACTCCACGTCTCATCAATTTTTCATGAGGAATTGATGCCATATGAGCCCTACGCAGCCCTGCACATAAACAAGACACAGTGTTATTTCTAAAAGAGTATCAGTGTCGAAGACAGAACATACCAAAACAGAAGATTGAAGATAGATTTGTGAGGATTACGGCTAAGATTGATTATCAAAAGCCTAATCCTCCAAATTAAAACACAGTTAAAGAAAATCATACGTGTTTTTCAGACAGAAAACCCTCCACCGCCACATCTGAGGTAAATTGATTCCTCTCAGCTACCACAGTGCCACCTGTAGCCACAAGCATTCAAATAGAGGCCGAATTTATTGAGCAAAATCAGATATTTTCCTCAACACAGCCAAAGAATTAATTCTTCCAAAGGAATTTAATGTAAAAAATATCAGCAGAGTTATTACATTTATCACACAGAGCCTCAAAAGTCAACAAAAGCTCCCAGCGAGCTTAATCTTAAGTGTAAAACAATTAATACAGACAGAACATCTATAAAATTCTTCATCGAGCACCTCAAAGGCCGAGAAGCCATTAAGGCTATATTAATTATCTTGGGATATCTTTTATTAGATCTCACCTCATCATTATTCTATAAATACTTCTGTAGAAGATGAGAAATTTTTGGTTGATTCAGTTGCTGAACTTTGAAATGTAATTGAGCTTGAGACTTCTACCTGTAAATAGTGTTCATTGGCCCTTAGATCTCTGCTTGTAATAGATAAGTTAGTCTGGGAGGTGTAGCTAATTGCTAAACTAAAGCATTGGACTTAAAGCTGTAACTGGTTTGGAGCATCAATACAAGTTGATTTATGGGATCCTGGTCTATGTTGACGGTGATGTTTTTCTCATTGTAACTTTTTATTTTGTTTATGTTTTCACTGTGTTTCATCTTCTCTTATAAAGAACAGCATGCATGGAGTTAGGACCTACTGTATACTAGTACCCTTCTCTGACTGAAAATATTTATCTGAATGTTTTCTTCCAATCTGTGTTATTTGGGAATGATTCAATTCAGTTTAAGCATAGGAATGTTGGCATTCCCTCGTCTTATTTTCTTAGCTGAATATTATTCTTAAATGTTATGTTCAGTATTAGTTAAGTGGAGATGAACTAAGGAAGATATGGTGTGCCCTGGTCCTAGTTTTATCCCCAAAGACTGTTTGAATGTTTCCCTTGGAATGTGTTGAAAGATAGCTAGTTTAGAAGTACTTACTAGATCTTAGACCATCCTTTGTTATCATTAGTTTTTCCCTCTGTTTTTATATGTTTTCTATTGAAAGTGTATCAAAGGTTGGCTAGTTTAAAAGTACTTACCAGATCCTAGTTTACTTTCATGTCTTTCTTAAGCGTATGTCAAAAGCTGGCTAGTTTAAAAGTACTTACCAGATCTTAGGCTACTCTTTGTTCTTCATCTGTTTAATTCCCCTTCTTGTTGTATCATTTCATTCCATAAATCAAAATTTAAAGAGATCCTTAGACATAGATAACTTGCCCCATGGACCACTCTTGCCTCTTGTTGTTTCAATTAAACCCTATTATGACTCCATAGCCCAATGGACTAAAACCTGCAATTATCTATCTTCCTGGCCAAAGCTTGTTCTATTTACTTGCAACCTCAGACCTTTGAAACTCTTTGCATTTAGAACTCTCCACCTCAAGCAGTAATCATGCTCAACCATCCAAAAACAAAAAAAATCCTTGGCCTTCATAACTAGCCTAATATCATTACCAAAAACTTCAAAGACAAATCCATCTTTGCACTTATTGGAGAGATCCATCTTCGGATTCAGGAGGCTAGATCCTAGAATCCCAAAGTGGTTGAAACGATGTTCTCCCTGCAGTTGGAATTTTTCCGATCTTGCTAATTACAGGGTGCTAATAGTTTCACTTCTTTTCTCCATTTTTCTTTGCTTGACCTCCTTGGTGAGGTCCTTCTTAGATCTAAAAAGAGATGAGATAAAACTCATTCTCTCCATCATTCTGATCTCTTTCTCCTTCTTCTTAATCTTCTAATAGCATAATGGCTAAGATCCATAGGCTCAGCCAAGATATGCTCTGATACCACTGTAATATTCCCAAATGGGGAAGCAGCAATACATGAACACAATAATGGAAAAAACAATGAATAAATCAACACACCATGATATCAGACAAATGTACAACCATCTTATTAAACATATTAGCAAATAATAGGCACAATATCTTGAGGATATAGTCACTCAAGAAATACAAAACAAGCCTCCTCTAAGAAAATATGTCAATACATGTAAAAATATTTCCATACAAGTGCCATGAGCCATGACAGCGCAGTTTTAGGGCATAAATACTGCAAAAATGATAGATCAATATAGATCTTCTGTTATATAGCTCAAATAATGCTAGGAGTGAAGATCTAGCCTCCTAGATGTTAGTCATCAATAATTTTTCTATTTTGTAGATGACTAAATACTTGTCCTGGATTTTGAAAAAAAAAATCATGAATATTGTGAGTTTTAGAAATCTCATTGCCTTCATTATCCTTAGGATAAATTTTTCACTATTTTACTATCCTATCATGTCATGGTCAGCCTATCACTCCCATAAGACCCGTCATGGGCTCATGCCACTCATTTTCACTATATTTTGCCACCTCTGACCTTAGCACTATGTTTTTGACTTTCCTAACCCCTCCACTTTCCACCTAGGATCACCAACCAACCTACTCATTCTTGTGTTTCCCGGATACATCAAGCATTGATGGTCTCAAAACTATCTCTGTAGGATCTTTAGATAAATCAATTACATTGGATTTTGGATTTTCAATACATCAAATTGTCAAAAACTCTATTTTTCATACTTGAAGACCTCAAAGCCAAGCTTTCAGTCAAAGACAAGCCCAAAGAGCCTCCCACTAGGTCATTTAGGGTTTCATAAGTTGTAGGATTGTTTTGATATTCTAAATCACTTTTTTTCTTGTGCCAAGAAGATAAAATCAAATGGAAATGAGGGTCAGCATATGATTTTCCAAAGTAGGTCAAAGGTCTCCAAGAAAAGCCTCCTTGGTCAAGCACAAATTCTGCAAAGAACAACTGCTCATTGTGATATTTCTGTAGGAGTGTCAAGGTGGCTATCAGTAGAAAATAAGGTAAGGTAAGAGGCCAGATCCTCACTAAAGGATATCCACAGAAAAGAAAAGGGAGCATGCCTATGTTCAAAAAGAATCAGGGTTTCTAGGACTGATTGGCTAAACAGTGTTGCCAAGCAACAAGCCAATGCAAAAGACCACAAGGACAGAGGCACATCCACACAACCAAGCATAAATTGAAGATTTTTGGAAATTATAAACGAACAAGTGTTACACAATATTTTGTCACCGTCCCTGAAATCCCTCGTCCCGCACATTGGAGGGTTATTCCCATGACCTGTGAGCAGTAACATGTCCTGAAAACACCTTCATAAAATCCTCCTGCCTAAGGATAAACATTCTCCTGAAGAACATTTCCTCTGGAAAACCCTAAAAGCAGGTGTTTTAGCCTTGGCGCGAATAGTCAGTTCATCCCTCGCGCCAATGGGGGAAATCCACACTAGAGGGCGCGCCAATTGGCGCACTGTCCCTGTGTCTCACTCGCACCGAGCCCATTAAGGAATGTTTTTTAAAAATAAATGGTGGAAGTTTGGTTCTAACAAACTCCAGAATGAATCATCAAAGGAATTTTAGTGGTTTGGCTCCAGATATCCATGTATAGGAAGTGGTTTTCCACCTCTCATGGAACCTTCCTAAGAGATAGGGCCTATCCCATGATTATAGGGATCCCAACTTCCCTTCCTCCATCTATAAAAGCTTGCCTTCTCCATTAGCAAGCTAGTTGAACTTGTAGGAGAAAAAATATAGTCAGGCAACCATTGAAAGCAGAGCCGAGAAGATCCCCTTTCAAGAGAGCTTTGTCCAAATTCTCGACAGGCGTCATTGAGACGTGCTCCGCTGCAAGCCCCGCCGAAGGAAGATCATAATGTCAGAGCATTTCGTTGTAATCTCCCTTTTTGTCATCTTTAATATAAGCGACTCTGATTTTGGTTCCATTCATGTGTTTACTCTTTTATGAAATGCAATGAATTATATCATCTCTGACTGATATATAGTTACGTGCTTTAAGTATTACGTTGTATGTCGTCGTTTCTCTGCATGTGTACAGGTGTCCAGACAGAGTCAACGGAAGGAATATGATCTGTTGGGCAAGGGACGAAGAGCACCGCTTCTTCTTTGACAACCACAGCGTGGGATTTGAGGTAGGTCACTTATCGTGATCTTTGTCTTTCTTGTAACTAGGAACCAACGTCATTGCATGATTTGATTGTTGCTAGACCCACTCTAGGGCTAGTGGGATCGCCTCTGTCTATAGAGGGGATTTACCGCCTCAACAATTTGGCGACTCCGCTGGGGATTAGTGGGAGTTAGTCCTCCTTCCATTTGGGTTGTTTTGTTTGGATTTTTATTGATTTATTTGCTCTTCTGGTTCACCTCCCTTGGTGTCAAACCCTTGTTCAGCCCCCAAAAGACTAGATCCAGTCTCTGTTTGTCCTTTTTCATCTTTTTCCCATAGTAAACTTGATTGGCGTGGTTTAGATCCTAACAGTCACGCCAACTGGCGCTTGTTGCTAGTTAGGCTCCCGCGCCAATGCTTATTTGGCGCAGATTACAGCCAAACAGGCGCGCCAACTCTATTTGGTGTTAGGGTTTGCTTGCTTTTGGGCTCTCTGAGCTTGATTTTTGGTCCTGGTGTCATTTTTCTGATTGATTGAGTGCCTTGAATTCATTGTTGACCGTGTTTGGCCCTTGTCCTCCGGTTGTTTTCCCTTTACTATCAGTTTTGCATTCTATCCCTAGGGCTTCTAGGTGCTTCAGTGTGCTGAGCCTCCCATGGGAGTTTTAGGTCCTTGCATTCTCGTTCGACTTCATTTTCACTTCTTTGCATTCGTTTTTACGGATTCCATTGTATCATTGCGTTAGTTGAGTGATTGTTCTCTCTTTCATTTAGTTTCACTTTGTGTCGCTCCAAGCCTAGATTACATGGTTTGTGTGAGTCTTTTTCGAGATTCTTCTTTGCTCTGAAGGATTTTGTCATCAGTTTGAGTCTTGCTTGTATGCGTTTGGATTGTGTGAACTTGTTTGTTTTAGCTCTCTCCTTGTCAATCCTAGAATTGATGTTTTCATTAGTATTTTCATTCATTTAGTGCATTCGCTCTTATATGTTTAAAAATACAAAAACAAGATCTTTTGCATTTGGTTTGGCATCGTGAAAATTGAAAGCTCTTTCGCATTATTAGTGTTATATAACTCTAGAGAGAAGTTTTCTAGTTTCATTAGCTTGCATTATTGATAGTAGTGGATGTTTTTGTGCTCATTTTGTTGTTATATGAAAAGCTCTCAACTCTCCCATAGATAGCTCTTCATTGAAAAAAGTGATATTTTGTGGCATGTAGTGTGCATTTAGAGGTTTTATGAGATCCAACATTCGATAGGGCCTGAAATTGAAACGTAAATTGAAGATCAACTTTAAAATTTACTGAATTAACCTAAGGCAACATTGAAACATTAACAGAATATCTAGTAGTCTAAGGTAGAGATGTGTTTAGGCGTCTTTAATTCATCTGGTTACAGACAGCGCTATTATGGACTTGTGCTCCCTATACCGTCGCGTATATAAAGGGAGACCCCATTAGGTTGCAATTCTTTATCTGTAGGAAGCCGAGTCTGCTGCCTTTTACCCATGATACACCGGACACGGCATTCGGGGAGATTACCTGCACGTACGTCAAGTCCTTGGTTGATTTCTCTTTCATTTTTACCAAGTTGTATATGGCAGTTCACGGATATCTGGTACACCCATTTACCTAGATTACTAGAGCAGTCATTTCAATCTTTACTGACTCATTAAATTTGAAAAGATCATCAAGCGCTTGTCCTTTCACGCTTGTTTCCAAATTGAAAGTGATAGAGTCATATTTTACTTGTTTCTAGACTCTTAAAACATGAAACAGTAAAATTTCCAGTTTCAATGTGGTAAAATTAATC
The DNA here is from genome assembly GCA_034641835.2 of Pinus albicaulis. Lineage (NCBI taxonomy): Eukaryota > Viridiplantae > Streptophyta > Pinopsida > Pinales > Pinaceae > Pinus > Pinus albicaulis. The sequence goes on from CM076584.1 coordinate 501,611,763, forward strand.
ACTTATGATCACACGCCCATTTAGAGATTGATTTTTTGGCCTGTTTTTGTTTGCCTTGGTTTTTGCCCGTGCATTTTTGTTTTGTGATCTCTTCCTCTTTTTTACTATAGTCACAGTGGCGGAACCATCAATTTTTTCTACTGGTAGTCCCTATACAGACGATTCATCAAAGGTCTCCTAGTCCTCTGCTGAGTATCACCAGCCCATTGTATCCGAGTTTCCTGACAGGGGACCGGTTATATCAGAACTTCCCTTTGGAGGATCGATTGACTTCAATTGGCCCTTGTCCAATGCTTGGTTTGGATTTGGAGTAGGGGAACACTTCTCTCCTCTTACATCGGGATCACCCTTTCTAACTGCTGTTATACCTCCTAGTCCTCGTCGTCTTTTACAAGATATCACGGCAAGGTTAGATATGGACTCATCCAGTCCTTCTCCTAGTGAGGGAATTCCTACTTCTAGTGAATATTACCAGCTTTTTCTCGAAGACATCCCGAACCTTCTATTATGTCTTCACCTGGTCCTATGCTCCTAGCTGGATATAGGTCTTTAAGTCAGGTCATGGCCGCTATTGCCTCTATGGGAGTATCGACTCCGTCAACGAGGCCGACTATTCCCTCGTTAGGGATTTTGCCATCAACACCACTCACGGCATCTCCTTTCGTTACATCGGCACATGTTAGACCTACTATCCACGTGGCTGTGTCTACGCCTGTTGTTACTACTCAGTTGACTAGAACCTCGTCAGTTCCTGAAGATGTTTATATAGCTTCTGCCATTCCTGAGAATATTTCTCTTGAGGAGTATCAGTTGTCCTTACAGCCATCGAACTCCAAGGTTGGTCCGTCCTCTCAAGACCTTAATCGTCCTTACTTTTCCCATTATGGACCGAATGGTGCCCCGATTTACGTATTTCCATATTAATATGATGAGCAGGGCAACCCCCTTCGTTTTCCTACTCCTGAGGCTTGTCAGTACATTAACGGTTTTCTATCTGCCCAGGCTGGGCAACCTTCTTATCAACAAGGGCAACCCTCACAAGGAAAACCCTTCCAGGGACAACCTTCAGCCCAGCCAGGTTATCTATACGACCCGCAAGGAAAACCCTTACAGGGACAACCTTCGAGCCAGCAGGAATTGTTTTACGGTCCACAAGGGAAGTCTTACAACCCTCAAGGTCAACCTCTGCAGCCTCACCCTGTGGTCCAACCAGGGCAACCGGGGTATCAACCGAGACCACCATACGGTCTTGGGGGGCAAACCCATCCTTCTCAACCTTTGGTGCAACCTCGGCAACCCCATTTTCCAATTGGTCAAAATGTTGCACAACCAGGTGGTCCTGTCATGGGTCAACCTGGTCATCAGGCGCAACCTGGCCCTCTCCCACCATCAGGTCAACCTGCTCAACCGGGGCAACCCGGTGTCCTCCATCAGCCAGGTCAACATGTTCAACCAAGACAACCTCTTCAGCCAGGTCAACCTGTTCAACCAGGACAACCTACACAACCTGTTAACCCTTCTCAGTAGCCGATCTATTCTATGCCACAGTCGAATCCACCTTTGTGCCCAACTTATCAGGCTCAGCAGGGTCCCACTTATCAGCAGCCCATTCGACCCCAAGGTGGCTATTACCTTCAAGGTCAATCTCGACTGGTTTACAACCAGCCCCAAGGTTCTGTTTATTACCTTCAACAACCAGGCTATACTTATACTCCACAGTCAAATCCATACACTACTCAAACGGGGCCCACATATAATCAGAGTCAGTACCCTGGTTATCAACCCCCGTATCTTGGTTATCAACCGCCATATCAACCTCATTATCTGTCTTATACCCCCTATGGTCAGAATCCTCCAGGACAAAACCAGTGGGGGCAGAGTTATGCTCAACCGGGATGGATTATAGGTACAGGTCCTTATCGAGGGCCTGGCATGCCTTTTAATCCTCAGTTACCTTTTCTCGCCATGTTGGGGTTACCGGATGTATCCAAGTTGACCAATGATCCGATTCTTCATAATCCATATTGGCCTCCGGTTTCGACCAAGGTACCTAGTGACTGTCCTAAGTTTGAGGGTAAATCTGGTGAAGACCCCCAAGCACATGTCATGACATACCACTTATGGTGTTCTTCGAATTCTTGGATAAATGACTCAATTCGTCTACGTCTTTTCCGAGGCACTCTTACTGGTGCTGCTGCTAAATGGTATATAGAGCTGCCCCGTGGTATTTTTCAAGATTTTAATACTCTAGCCATGGCGTTCCTGACACATTTCCTATTACCGGTTCGTTATGAAGTCGGGACGCATCTCCTGACATCTTTGAAACAAGACAAAGCCACTCATATTTCAGATCACATTAACGAATGGAGACGTCATCGTCATCTAATCAAGTTTGACATTCCTGATCAGCTTCTAACTCACTGGTTCACTACCTCCTTTTTCAAAAATATTGCACATGACATTTCTATGGGGGCATGTGTAACCGAGGAACAAGCCATTTCTCATGCCCAGTATTTTGATTTAGTGTACTCTCAGTCCGTTACGTTATATGAAATCTTGACTGATGCCCCTCAGCCAGGGACCTCTAAAGCGCTGGTTACTCCATCAGTAGACGGTGTTATTGGTTCCATATCTCAGACTTCTCGTAAGTCTTCCAATGGGAAGCAGAAAGCGAATTCTTCCAATAATTCTACTCCTCCCACTACCCCAGATTCTGGTAAGACCGTGGAGGTCAATTTAATTCAGGCTAATCCTGTGGACAAGACTTCCAAAGGGAAGAAGAAGGGCAAAGGCAAAGCCAAATCCGATGCCCCAAAACCAGAATCATCCAAACCACGTGTTGAGGATGGTTCGCAACGTAAACTAAAGTACCCTTGCCTAATATGTGATGAAGACCACTACACCAAATATTTTCCTCAGTGATCCGAGGTTAGTAAAATTCTTAAGGGCTCTAAGGGGACTCCGGTAGTTCTTGAGGAACCATTTCCATCTCAGCAGACCCAGATGGTCGACCAGCCTTCACCTTCTGCACCGTTTGGGTCTCAGGTTTTCATGATGAATGGTGTTGCACCTGTTTCTATTTCCACTCGATCGAAGGATTATGCCAAACCACGTCAAGCAGCTAGAAAGGAAGTCGTTGATGGCCCTCCTCCCCCACCTACCTCTGGTCCTCTTGAAATTGAAAGGCCCAGCGCTGAACCCGTTGTACAGCTGCCTTCCAAAGGTGTTCTTCGAAAATCTTCCTATAATCCAAATTCCTGTGCTGCTCAGCATTACAGCATTGTTGAGGATTTGGCACAGGCGCCTTCTGCGATGTCTGCGTTGGAATTTCTTCAGAGTTGTCCATCTCAACGGAAAGCTTTGTTATCTGTGATCAGCGAAATTGATCCTACCGATTCTAGCCTTCTCTCCTTCAATCTAGAGAATTTTGTCCCCCGACTTCTGCATCAAATCACCCTTGTTATACAAGTCGGTATCAATGGCCTCAACATTCACAAAGCCGTTGTGGACGAAGGTGCCTCTACCTACATTATGTCATCTGCCTACTGGAAGGCCATTGGCTCTCCAGCCCTCACCTTATCTCCCAATGCCCTTGAGGCATTCGATGGAAGGGAATCAAAACCCTTGGGTGTTCTTGTGAGTCTACCGATTACATTACAAGGTAAGATAGTCAACGTCGAAGTGGAAGTGGTTGATGCCAAACTCAACTACAATCTTCTACTTGGTTGCAGCTAGACCCACGTAATGTTATGCGTTCCGTCCACCATTTTTCGGCTTTTGAAATTTCCGCATGAGGGCAGGATTATTATTGTCGATCAGTTTTCTTTCTTCACCTCATCCTCTGAAAATAAGGTACCGTACATGGATTAGATCCCTAATCCCCCTTACAGTATGGGACCTAGTCTTTTCAAGGACCCCGTTCTCATGGGTATTTTTCCCATTCCCCGCCGAACACTGTTCAAGTCAATATGGTCTCTAGGTCGGATGACCCATGGATCATCCCTTCTCCTGAACAGGTTGCCTCGTTTGGAGAATTGATGCCTCTGACCCCAATTGAAATCAATTATTGCAAGATCGTTGCCGCATCAGATTCTCCTCCTGCTGGTAATGCTCCTTTGAGCATGGCTCTTGATGTTTATTCCCAATCCCCTTGGCTCGGCGATGCAGATTCGCCCGATCCTTTAAGAGAAGTTTTTCCATCTGACGAAGCTATCATGGAGATGATGTCTCTCAAAGATCTGCCATGGAGCGATGGACATCATCATTCCTCGTTCATGCCTAGCCTGGGGGAAATGTCTAATTGTCTCGAGCGTTTTGCATCTCAGGTTCCCTCTCCACCTCTCCAAACACGATATTGACTCATGAAGTATTTTCGGAAGGAAATCTGAGTAATATCACCCAAACGATGCCTATCGACATCTCTGTCAAACTAGGGGTCATCGAGAACATCCATGTGGGAGTCACTTGTTCTCCCGATGAGATTCAAGTATACACTAGCCTTTTCAACGAATTCCGAGATTTTTTCGCATGGTCTTATGAAGAGATGCCTGGGATCGATCCAAGTATCGTTGTGCATGAAATTCCCACCTACCCCGGTGCGAAGCTTGTGCGCCAGCGTCTATGTCCAGTGCATCCTCAAAAAGCCGCTGCTATAAAGGTTGAAGTTGAGAAACTTCTTAAAGCAGGCTTCATATATCTGATCCCTCTAATAGAGTGGGTTTCCAATATTGTCCCTGTGGATAAGAAGCAGGGCACAATTCGATTCTGTGTTGACTATAGAGATATCAATCGGGCTTGCCCTAAGGACAACTACCCCACCCCCTTTATAGATCAGATCATTGATGATTGTGCAGGGAGTGAGATCTATTCCCTTATGGACGGCTTTTTGGGCTATAATCAAATTTATATTTTACCATCTGATCAACATAAGACCGCCTTCATCTGTCCGTGGGGCACATTCGCCTATAAGAAGCTCTCGTTCGGCTTGAAAAATGCTGGAGCCACCTTCCAGCGTGCCATGTCCTACGCCTTTCACGACATACGTAATATTGTTCATCCATATCTGGATGACCTTCCTGCTCATTCAGCTATGCGCGAAGACCATCCCAAACATCTCTGCCAGATTTTTCTCCGTTGCAGATGTTACAACATCAGGCTTAATCCTCACAAGTGCGTCTTCTGCGTTGACTCTGGTCATCTTTTGGGATTCATTGTCTCTAAAGATGGAATTCGCCTAGACCCTGTCAAGTTTGAGGCTATTTTTAATCTCCCCTCCCCCTCCTCGTTGCATCAACTTAAGAGTCTTTAGGGGAAAGTGAATTTCTTACGTCGCTTTATCCTGAACTATGTAGAGGTGGCCAAAGGGTTTATGTGACTTCTAAAGAAGGACGTTCCCTTCCATTGGGACGAGATTTCTCAGAAATATTTCAACAACCTTAAGACGTTGCTCATCAATGCTCCATTAATACGTCCTCCCAACTATCATCACAAATTTACCCTCTATTTGGCTGTCGCCTTCAACACAATTGCCATGGTTCTGGTACAGGATGACGATGCCGGTAATGAACATGTGTTTTATTACCTGTCTCGGAATATCCTCGACACTAAAATGCGTTATGCCCACTTTGAGAAGTTGGCGCTGGCCGCAATATAGGCCGTTCAACGGTTTCACCATTACATCTTGTTACGCATGGTAACCGTGATTTCTGACTGCAACCCCATGACTTACATTTTGTCTTGACAATTGCTGGGGGGGGTTAGCCACCTATAAGATTTTTCATATCAAATGGTGGCTAAATCATTTTTGAAAGCCTTCAAGAAACAATTTTATTGCCAAATTGTTAGTTCTTGAAGTATTATGAAGATGACTTATCCTTGAGTTAATCTTCACTGTTGTTTCCCTCTCAATTCTGAAAATCTGTTGTTTTCCTGAAGAAAAGACTACTGCAAAAACTCCATTTTTTCCCCTCATTTTAACCTTGCTTTCACTCATAATTAACCTCCATTTTATCCCCTTTTTTACCATTAAATTCCTCTATTTTCCCTCATTTCCTTTCTTCCCCTCATAAAAACCCCTTTGATAAGGTTTAAAACTCCTTTTTTTGCCTTATCGGAAGCTTTCAAAATCCTTAAAAATCCTTGAAAAATCATAAAAAGGCAGCCTTCTGTGCTAAGGCCTTAAGCCCTTTTGGCCCTAGCCCCAAAACCACTTCCCCACCATATAACCCGCGCTCAGGACCAAGATTTAAAGTCCCGAGCGCTAATCGCAATCGAAGATTTGCGATGGGCGCATGTCTTTTTGTTACATAAAACTTCCGATGCGATTGGCTCCTTTTGTATATAACCCTCGATCCCTCCACTTTCCTTCATATAAACTGAAAGCCCCAGAATCATTGACAAGATGGCATATGTTGTCTAGAGGGGGACCTATACCCAGCAAATGCATAGTTTATTCCACCATTCATTGATCAAGATGGTGGTATTACATCAGCTGGAGCAAAAAGGCATTCCTTGGGATGTGTTCATAGCCCATGAAGTCTTCACAAGCCCACAGCTTCCTCATTAACCAAACTTTCCCTCATCATTTACACAAGTATCCTCACCTCAAGAAAACCTCCCTTCCTCCCCTTATCTTGATGCATCAAATGAAGAAGGAAGTGGTAATGATGAATTAAGTGAAAATGAGGGAGATAATGATAATTATTCAAATCAAAATGAAATAGGGTGAGGGTGACAATAAATCATTCCAAAGTGAAGAAGAAGGAAATGATGATGAAGAAAGGGACAGTGAGCATGACAGTGAGAAAAATAGTGACAATATGGAAGAGGATGATGAAGAAGATAAGGAGGTTGACAGTAAGAATTAATTGAGCATTGATGAAGAGGAGGTCAACAATAAAATAGAGGACACAGAGGCAAAGAATGAAGAAGAAAATGATGAGGTTGCAATAGAAAATGATGATGAAGCAAAAAAATATAATGAAGATATGGAAGAAGATGACAAATGAGGATAGTGCAGAAACTAAAGGTAGCAGTGATACCAATGAAACAAATCACAGTGAAAAAGAGGTAAACAGTGACAAAGAGGTAGATAATAAAGAAGATAGTGAGGGACAAGACAGCAAGGAAGGAAACAGTCATGACAACTGTCATGAAAGTCATGACAATAGTCAGAAAAATAGTCATAATGAGGGTGATGATAGTGCAGAAGATAAAGATTACAACAACTATGATGAAGAACAAAATGACAATGCAATAAACAGTGAAGAGGATGAGAGTGGTTATGATGTAGAAGACAATAATGAGGCAGAAAATATGATGAAAGATTATACCAATAATGAAGATGAGGAAGTTGATGACAGCCGCAAGGATCGTAGTCATGATAAAGACACCAACAAGGCCACAATCACACCCTTTTCACTCACATACCAGAGAGGGTCAAGGCTTGTGTTTGTTGACTCCAAAAGGCAAGGGACCATGCCATCCACCTCAGCTCAACCACTAGACAAAGGCAAACAAAAGGTAAAAGAAGAAGAAGAAGATCATGAGGTGGAAAGGGAGTTTGAAATCATTCAGGTGGATAGTGATGAGGAGGAGGAGGCAAGGATCTCAAACTTGCTCATCCAAAACAAAAATGCACTCATTGAAGACCTCCAAGCCAATCTGAATGGGGCCAAAAGTGTGATTGATACCCTTGACTTGGAAAATAGGAAGCTAGGAGAACGAATTGCTATTTATGAGGCTAGATTCATTAAGGCCCAGAAAGAAGCCCAAAGGGCACAGGTGAAACTAGAAGAGTTCATGGGCACTTATGAAGGGAGTGAGGATGAGCAAGTTCAATCTAGGAGGAGGCCTAAAACCATGGGGTTGAAGAAGGCATTGGCAAAGAAAAAAGAACAAGAAGCAGCCCTAGAAGAACAAATCCCCCTAGATGATTTGTTGGCCATGGAGATAGCACAGGATCGGGAGCCTTGGTTGGAAATATCCAGCATGCACTTGGAGGGTAAATTGGAGAAGGCTAACAAGAATCTTGACCTCCAAAGAAGGATGACTAAGCATTATGCCCGGAGAAACCAAGTTGCAGGGGCCAAATGGAAGAAGGGCCAAACCAAGATCTAGGCACTAAAAGAAGCAAAAGGCTAGGCTAGACTTGGAATTTTTGCACACGCTTATCTACAAGTCTCTCAAACCCCATGAGGGAGACATCCACCAATTTTGAAGAAATTTGGACAAGTTTTTGTTTTTTGAGAATTTGGAGGCCTATAAGCGTAGCGCCACTGGCACTATGCTTTTCCCTTAGGAATCCTTAGAGGGAAAACTTTACATTTTTGGATTTCTCATGCCTATTACATTATTCTCACCAAATTTCAGAGCATTTGGAGCATTTTTGACCCCTAAAAACGTAAACAAACACCTCATTTTTCACCATTCTGCCTCATTTTCAGGCCTGGCACTGCGCTCAAAGCAGTTTCGGAAATTTGACTTTTTAAACAGGTTACTGGTGCTCAATAAAAAAACAAAAGGTATATCTAGAAATAAAACTCAGTAGGATTTCCAATGGGCCATCACAGAGCAAACTATGACATCGAGAAGGTCCCCAAAACTTGCTGCAACACGACCTATTTTCTGCCTAGGGTGGCGCTGCGCTTATAGACAGCACTATGTGTTTTTGGCCAAAAGTCAACAAAACACACTCATTTATTGAAAAATGATATTTTTATGTTTTTTAAGGCAAATCACTCTAGAATTAGGTGCTATAAGTTATTTTTTCATTTATTTCATGGGATATTTTGTGCCTTGGGCCTTGCATGGTCTCTTGGGCATTTATGACATTTATGAGTGATTTTGACATTTTCCAACCCTATCTAGGGTTTTTTCCCTCCTTTGCTAAGATAAATAGAGCATGAGGGCTTCATTTTAAATGTTGGCATTTGATGAGTTTTGAGAGCAATACGTGTTTTTCTTGAGTTTAAAGAAGAAATTGGTCTTGTGGAGTTTGTGAATGGCTTGCCTTGATTGATGATGAAGGAGGATAGCTTGCAGGATCCCTAAGCATGGTTAATGGTGATGTGTCTCTATTTAGTTATTATTTCCTTATGTATCATTTTGTTACATCCTTCTATGTTGCAGTAGAACAGAAAATTATAGGCTAAGAAATTTTGTTTGAGGCACCTTAGTCCTTCCTACTTTCTATTGTCTTTATGTTTTCCTCTGCTAGGTTAGTTTAAGGAATTCTTAGTTGCTTCTTAGACCTATCTATGCTTTTTTATTCCATAAATGTTTCAATATAGTAGTTTTCAAATATGTTTTATGGTTAGCCCTGCTTATTTGATGCTATTTAAACTTTGTTTTGGAATCACTCTTTGAAATACTACTTGCTAGGTTTTAGCCAAAGAGGCCATGCTCTGATCATGCCCTTTGTCCGTGCTTAAGAAGTTTCCTTAAAGTTCTTTGTAGCTTGATCATAGATGCTTAGGAGTTCCCTCTTATTTGATTAAAGTTATATGTTATCTTGTATGTTTTCAAAACCTTAAAGGTCAAATCACTAGAAGTTAGATAAGTTTCTTGCTTTCTATGGTTCACTGAAGTGTTCATCTTGAATGCTTGTTTTCTTAAGTATAATCAAAAATCTATTATTTTTTCTTGTCTTGTGATTATGTCCTTATGTTTATCAGTATTCAAGACCATCTTGTTTAAAAAGTACTTGTTTAAGGATTCTTCACTGCCCTTACACACCTACTATGATCACAAACTTTATGTTCATTTCACTTCACACATGCCTTAAAGATCCATTTGACCATGCTAGATTTTCCCTGTTATGCATCTTGTTTCATTGTTGAGATATCCATGACTTTCATAGACTCCATAGCCCAATGATTTGAATACCTCTCACTCCACCTATTCTACTTGATCATCTTACCCAACCAAAACAAACAACAAACCCTACACTTAACAACTAGCCTAAAATCAAAACCCTAGAAGAAAAAAAGTTCACATATTTGCATACAATAGGGAGAGCCCTCTTTGAGTCCAGGAAGGCTAGGTCTTAGGACTCCAAAGACTGGTCTGATGTTACCCTGTGCATTTTATCTCAGCAATCTAACAAATTACGGGAACCTAACATAATGGCAATCACAGTGGGACCTTCTAAGTACATAGTTTCCTGAATACCTCTTAGGACTCATATGACTCGCGATTAAGCTTAGAAAATCAACTGATAGCCATGGGTAGAATATAATTGTTTCACCATAATAGCAAAATGATGACTCAACTATACCACACTCTTTAGAAACCTTATTGTTGTACAAAGAAACTCAGAAAACCCCAAAAAATTATCTTAGATTGGTGTTTTGTAAATTCTTAGTGGTGGACCACAAACACATCTCTTCAAAACAGTCAAAAACATCCACCTGGTGACTCCACTAGCCCTAGTAGACCTATTAACTTTACTAGTTCTCATTAGACTCCCTGGGATTGTGTCAAATCAGCCTTGAGAGGTCTAGAAGCCTAGTTATACATTGTGTGAGTTTAGCAAACACTAAGAGAGGTCAACCTTCCGAAAAACAATTATAAACTTTCAGCCTCTCTACATTTTGAATTTGAAATCTGGCTTCACAAAGGATCCATACCAGATCTCATCCGGACCCAAATCCTCCTACTATAGTTGATGACCCAGAAAATATTTTGTGGCAAACTTCCAAAATTGAATATTCAACTACTGTCAGGACCATTCATAGAGAAATGTCTACCCGTGAACACCTCACGACACTGCAAGACCCCCAGTTTGACTTGCACCATACAAAGAACCTTTTCAGAACCAAGTCATTAAGTGGGATTGAACAGACTGACTTTTAGACCATAGATTTGCAGCAGAATTCCAGTAGATAAGCCTCTCCTTCCACTCCTCCTAACTTTCAGCTTCTCCATCACTTTAGCTCTTTTCATCCCAAGTCTTCTCGAAATCATTTTACTGGTCCAAGTACTTCCACCACACCCATCCATAACTCCATTGGAGTCAAACCACTTCACTTCATCCTCCACCACCTCTCACAAATCCTCCCCTTGTAAATCCTCCTTGGATTCCACTAGCCCCCATCATGGCAGCTTGGTATGCCCCCCTAGTTTTACCACAACCTCTAGTACCTTTACCAAATTACTACCAATCCAATATCCTTCATTTCACAGGAGCTGACTCTACCACTTCCCTACAACATGTATACAGAATGATCGAAGCTTTTGACTACATGGAAATAGAAGAGGAAACCATGCAAATGAGGATGTTTGCCCAAATTCTAGGAGGGAAAGCTAAAAAATGGTTTAAAAACTTAGCTCCAAACAGCATCCATGATTTCCCTTCCCTCTTCCAAACTTCATAAACAAGTGGGAAATCAAGAAAAACCCCCTCCAAATCCTTTCAGAATATAAAAATCCTAAGAGGAATGCAGGGGAAAGTGTACAATATTATTGCACCATTTTTAACACTGTCTACAATGCCCTCCCACCTCACATGAAGCCCCCACAAGGCCTAGCACTAGTAAATTTTCCAAAAGGCTTTGATCCAGACATATCTTACCAATTAAGGGAGAGAGACCCTGCAAATTTAGAAGAAATGCAAAGAGGGGTTGTGAGTGCAGAGGCTAACTTGATTGAAAAGAGAGCTAGGATGAGGTTGGAAAAAAGAGTCACTTACAAAGATGAAACCATAGCCTCAACCTCCTCATCCGATTCCAAAATAGACAGACTAGTTAGGACCATGGAGAGGATGATGGAAAGGATAAACTTAAATGAAAGAGCACCTCCTAGGAAAAACCAAGCCAATCCCCAAAACAGAAATAGGAATCAAAACTTCAAAAGGGACCCTCCCCAAATTAGACAGAGATACAATGACCAACAAATTAGGCCCTCTTTCCAAGACAATTATGTAGATGAGGAGGAAAGAGAGACTGAGGGGTTGGAATAAAATCACATCAATCTGCTAGACTCTCACAATGAGGGTGATGTTTCTCTCACTACAGAGGAACAAAATATATTTTCCTCAAACCAAAATGAAACCAATTATGAGGAATCTGAATACTACAAATTAGGAATTGAGAATGCCATAAATTAGGTTCATAGGTAATATGACCTTAGGAGAAAAAAGAACCAAGATTCCCCCAAGAAAAACAATCTAGACACTGTTGTTAGGAAAGCCCCTGAAAACACTCCTAAAAAGACAGCAAGCAACACAAACACTATGGCTAAGAAAATTGATCCAAACAAAGAAAAAATCAGCCAGCAAAATAGTGACCCAAGCTACCCTAGTACATCAACTAGTGGCCCTAAAAAAATTCTATTGACTAAAGCCCCAAATCAGAATCAGCAAGTTAAAAGTGTATAAAATTTCATGGATAATAAAACTGATGTAAATATTCCCAAAACACCAATACCTTTCAGCTTTGAGGGAGAGATTACCAAAATCAAGATATCCATACCTCTCACTGAACTTGTTACTCAAGAAGTGTATAGGTCCCAAGTTTTGAAGGTCTTGAACATAGGGAATGATACCGACACTCTGAATTTAACTGATGACAAGCCTAAGTTGTTGTTTGGACCTGAGGTTGAGGGAAAATACCAAGAGGGAGTTATCCCTCCTTTCTATATCAGCTTAAACATACATGACAAAATATTACACAATGCCATGCTAGACTCCGGTGCCTCACACAACCTCATGCCTAAAGTTGTGATGGAGAGATTAGGCATAGAAATAACTAAACCTTACAAAGACTTGTACTTATTCAATTCGAGTAGAGTCTGTTACCTCCCCGTAATCAGCAAGATTGGAAAAATTCCGACTGCAAGGAGAAACACTATTTCAACCACTTTGGGATTCTAGGATCTAGCCCTCCTGAATCCACAGAGGGATCTCTCCAATAAGTGTAAAGATGGATTTATCTTTAAGGTTTTTGGGTAATGATATTAGGCTAGTTATGAAGTCCAGAGGTTTTTGTTTGTTTTGGATGGTTTAGCATGATTATTATTTGAGTGGAAAGTCCTAAATGAAAAGAGTTTCAAATGTGTGAAGTTGCAAGCAAATAGAACAAGCTTTGGCTAAAAAGATGGATGTAATGCTGGTTTTAGTCCATTGGGCTATGAATTCATAATAGGATTTAATTGAAACAACAAGGTTCAAGAGTGGTCCATGGGGAAAGTCATCTACATCTAAGGATCTCTTTAAAGTTGATTTTATTGAATGAAATGATACAACAAGAAGAGGAATTAAACAAATGAAGAACAAAGAGCAGCCTAAGATCTGGTAAGTACTTTGAAACTAGCCAGCTTTTGACATACACTTAAGAAAGACATACAAGTAATCTAAGATCTGGTAAGTACTTTGAAACTAGCCAGCTTTTGATGCACTTTCAATAGAAAAACATTTTAAAACACAAAGGGAAAACACATATGATAACAAAGAAATGTCTAAGATCTGGTAAGTACTTTGAAACTAGCCAGCTTTTGACACATTCTTAGGGAAACTTTCAGATAGTCTTTAGGGATAAAACTAGGATAGGGCTCACCATAACTTCTTTAGTTCCTCTCTACTTAACATAAACTGAAAATAATATTCAAGAATAACAATTAGCCTAGATAGTAGGACGAGGGAACGTCAGCATTCCTAACTGCTTGAACTGAATTAAATCATTCCTAAACAACACAATTTGGAAGAAAACATCTAGATAAAGCTTATCAGTCAGAGAAGGGTACTGATGTACAGTAAATCCTAAATCTATGCTTGCTGTTATTTATAAGAGAAAATGGATAAAGTGAAAACAGAAATAAAATAACGATTTACAATAAGAAATAACATCACCATTGACATAGACCAGGATCCCATAAATCAGCTTGTATTGATGCTTCAAACCAGTTACAGCTTTAAGTCTAATGTTTCAGTTCAACAATCATCTTCACTTCTCAGACTAACTTATCTAATCAAAATCATAGCTTCAAGAACCCGTGAACACTATTTACAAGTAGAAGTTTCGAGCACAAGTATATTTCAAAGTTCTGCAACCAACATTTTCTCATCTTCTACAGGAGTATTTATAGAAGGAATGAGGATGTGGGATCTGATAAAAGATCTCCTAGGTCAATTAATACAGATTAATGCTTCTTGGCCTTTGAGGGGCTTAATGGAGAAGAGTACAAATATTTTCATAGTATTAATTGGTTTACATTAAAGGATTAAGCTCGGTGGGAGATTTTGTTGACTTTAAGGGTCTGTTTCAGGATGTAATAACTCTACTGATATTTTTTGCATTAGTTTCCTTTGGCAAAATTAACTATTTGGCTACGCTGAGGAAAATGTCTTCTTTCTGATTAAAAACTTCGGCCTCTGTTTGAATGCTTTGAGGAAACAGGTGGAACTGTGGTAGCTGAGAGGAATCAATTGGCCTCTGTTGTGGCGATGGAGGCCTTTCTATCTGATGATATTTTTTTTCCCCTTTAATCACTGTTAATCCATTTTGAATCTGTGTTTTATTAGTGGATTAGGCTTCAATCTTCCATTCTGCTCTATTTTAGTCTTCAACACTGATATTCTTTGTTAATTTCCATTCTGCGTGTCTTGTTGATATGTAGGTGCCACAAAGGGTCTGTATGGCATCAATGCCCATGAAGCATTGATGAAATGGGGAGTGGAACCCTTTATAGTTATTTCCCTTTGATAAAAAAAAGTCTGGAGGATCATCACCCTCAGCTTTCATTTCCTTCATTATGATGGGAAAAACCTTTGAAACCTACAAAATATAGACAAATGTTATAAAATCCTGCGTTATTTGGGAAAAACTGCTTAGGAGGTTTCGGGTGGGAGCATGGCCGTTGGATGGCAGCATCCAACGGTGGAAATCTGTTAGCGGAGGTCAAAAGGAGAGTGGTGGGATATTTTAATTCATAACCATTGATCTATGACTGACCAAAAGATCAACGGTCAGGATTAGCAGTGAAATAGTAATGCGAAGGGGTCACATTATTGCAAGAACAAAAGAAAATGCGATGAAATAAGGATAAAAACCCCTTGATAGAGGAAAATGCAAAGGAAATGAAATTGGGGCTTTGGGATGATCATGGGTCGTCAGATGAGATCGTCCCACGAGATCAACGGCAGAGATCGTGCATTGAAAACCTTTGGTAGAGGCAGAGGGCGATGGTGAAAGGCCAGATTAGATCTAAGTCGTTGATCTACGGAGATCAACGGTGGAAGGCGCACACAATGATTTATAATAAAAATAGGGAAAGGAAGTTTAGGGAGGTTAAACCATGGTTTTAGCATGGTGAAAAGGCAGGGAGGCAGTTTTTCCTTTTTGAACGCGATATGCGTTCCCGCCCAACTCATGGCCTCGAAAAACAGCTTATATCGTGCGGCCTTTGGGAAATTAACCTTCGCGCTTGAAGCCAAGCGATATAGAATGCCAACCGTTAGATCTGGGGCCTCAGATCTAACGGTGGGGAAACGAGCATGATATGGGATAGATGCGCGGGCAGATAGCGGAGAGGGTGGTTTCAATCTGAGCCGTTAGATCTAAGATGGATGACCGAGATCAAATTTTGAAGAAGGCAGGACCCACAGGAGGTAGGCCTGTTAGGTTTAATATGAGCCGTTGGATGTGAGGATCAACGGCGAAGATTGCATCTGGGGACTAAACGAAATAATACAATGGCGGAGGAAGGGTTGATGAGGACCGTTGATCTGCAGAGATCAACGGCTGAGATTTTCCGAAAAAACATTATGAAGCAAGGTGTATAAAATTTACCCAAAGTTGGGAGACGCATTCTGGACCGTCCGATCTGGACGCGTGGATGGTCCAGATGCAATCGGAGGCATGTGATCGGAGGGGGGAAGAACTAGTATGGCGCTGATGTGATTGAGCGCGGGTCGTCGATCTAAGGATCAGATTGACGGTGGGGAGTGAATCGGAGGGGTTCAAAGGTAGAGGAAAGGTTAATGATCGGAGCAAATGTGGGCTGTTAGATCTAGGAAGGTTGGGAGGGGATCAACGGCTCACGATTGATTGGGGGATGGCCAATCGGGGAGAGGTAAATAAAATGTGAAATGCACTCTTTGAAAATTGCCGATGCGATGTTGCGCTGATCGTTGATCGGCTTTAGATCAACGGTCAAGATTTCTTTAAATAACGAACCAACGAAAACCCTTTATAACACATGAAAATCAAAAGTTTAATAAAAACAAAGGTTTTGGCTTGGGGCGAGTTTATATATATGAAGTGGTTAGGCACCCGTCTGCAGGGCCGTTGGTCTATATGAAATGCGATAGGCCCAGAGCTTATATGTAAAAGGGCCAATCGCATCGGAACTTTGAATCAGGCCTTCGAGCTTTTCAATCTACCCATTTTGATTTTCTCCGACGCGATTAGCGCTTTGGGACTTTAACTCTTGGTCCCAGGCATAAGTTATATGGAGTAAAATGGAGGGCAGGAGTTTTATACAAATGGGGCTTAATCGCATCGGAATTTTAATGCGGGACTTTTCAATCTACCCATTTACATTAAAAACATTGCTCCGGCGGGTTTTAGACCAAAACTTAGGAAAAAGTGGGTTTTTGAATTAACAAAGGGAAATATGCATCGGAAATGGATTTATACAGTGTTTAAGCGCTGAACGCGGGCTATGCGGTTATATGAAATAATAATAAGATCGAGGGTTTATAAACAAAGGGCTTAATCGCATCGGAGGTTTTAACATGGCAAATAGACCTGCGCACTCCAATTTCTCCGATGCGATAAGCATCGAAAGGGTTTAGATCCTGGTTCCA
Source organism: Pinus albicaulis (assembly GCA_034641835.2). NCBI lineage: Eukaryota > Viridiplantae > Streptophyta > Pinopsida > Pinales > Pinaceae > Pinus > Pinus albicaulis. The sequence goes on from CM076584.1 coordinate 501,628,567, forward strand.
GCACCAAGGCATATGTGGGGAAGTGGTTAGACTTAGCCCAAAGGGGCTTAAGCCCTCAGTGAAAAAAACTTATTTTTTATGAAATTTTCAGGGTTTTCTGATGGATTTGGGGGTTTCGTTAGAGTTTAAAAAAGGAGTTTCAAACTTTGTAATGTGGATTTTATGAAGGGGGAACGGGGAAAAATGGAAAATAGAGGAAGTTTATGAGGAAAAGAGGAGGCAAAATGAAGGTTAGTTTTGAAGTGGAGGGAGGGGGAAAATGGATTTTGCAGCAGTCTTATCTTCATGGAAAACAACAGAATTTCTGAGTTTGGAAAAGGAAACAGCAGTGAAGATTGAAACAAGGGCATGATGTATCCATGAGTCTTCAAGAGATAACACTTTTAGCAATAAAAATTGTTTCTTGAAGGCTCCAAAAATGTTTTAGCAACCATTTGATATGACAAATTTTATTGGTGGCTAACAGTGGCTCCACTTGGGGATGGTGCCTTCTTGAAGGAAACAAGAACTTTAGACTTGTATTCTCTGGGAGGCTGATCAGTGTCTTATCCCTAGGGTTGCCTTTCTTTACTTTGATGATCTTCTTTGTTCTGAAAAATGTTAGCAGCCATGGAAAACAATGGAACTTCATCAATACAAGCTTCCTACCTACCCAATCCTACTGATCTAACATTTTTTCTTCTTCAAAGTGCACTTGGATTGGCAAACTCTTTTCACAACATTTTATTCTTTTGAAAGAATAAAACTAATCTAATTCTACTACTTATTTCTCCATGAACTCAGTTTAAACAGTTGAGTCCATATTCTTCTCTACCTAATCTACCAATTTGTTAGGATTAAACAGTCTAACAAATTTTTATTCTCTAATTTCTAAAACAGAAATTAAAAAGCATACAAGTCAGGATTGAACAGTCTAACTTGATGCTGATCTATGGCGTAAAAAACAAGCTGCAAATAGATATTATTTTGAAGAAAATTAAATCAAAGTGGAAGGCTTAAGATCTGAAATTTCAAAGCACTTCCTTCATCTTTTTACAGCTCTGTTTTTTGCTTCTTGTTTGAGTTGTTTTCTTTTATCAGCTAGTTCAGATTTTAAGTTGACTAGAACCAGTTTCACCTATGTTTTGACTCAGATATTAAAATATATTGGAGTCATTCCTCTTTTGAAAACTTAGGTTCAGATTTTGAGCATGTTTTAACATTTAATTTCTATCCTAATCTACCTACTGATAAGCCATGATTAAACAGTTTGGCAAATCGAATTTTCTAACCTATCAGCAATAAATTTAAAATTAATTTGTCAAGATTAGGCTGTATGACTAATTAGAAGTGTGTTTTTCAGGAGTGGCATTTAAGCTTTCACACTTTCAGATTTGTTTCTCTTTTTGTTGGTATGGGGATGTACCTTTATTGTTTTTACAATCTGCCCTATTTTCTTTCTTTCATTGTTTTTGTATTTTGTTTTTCTAACTTTGAATGCGATGATGGGTGAAATATTTATAATGAGAAAAAAGATAAAAATGCTTTCATAACATGACATGGATCAAGAGAAGTAATGCTTAAGCATCCTGCCATTAACAGGACCCCCAAACAATTCAGCTCCATTCAACTCTTGTAAGAAAAAGGCATTATTACCAGCAGCTGAATGAATGAAGTAAGGGCCAAGCCATAAGTTTTCAAATTTTCCATGCTTTCCCTTGTCTTCTCTCCTTGAGTCCCACTTTAAAAATTTGTCCCCAATATTGAAATTGTTGGCTTTTTTTCTTCTGTCAAAAATCTTTTTAATGTTGTCTTGCTTCTGTAATGCTTTGTTATAAACTTCCTCTCTGGTTTGCTATAGGTGAATAATCTGATTTATCCTTCTGATTATCTCATTATCTTGAGACTGAACCTCTTGAATCAACTTCATAACTAGCACACCAAGGCTGGTTGGAAAAATTGCATCAGTGCCATACACAAGTTGGTAGGGTGACATACCAATATATTTCTTCAAAGTTAATATATCAACCCAAAGTGCATGCGCAAGCTTTGTGTGCCAAGACTTTTTGTTGTCCTCCAACAGCTTCTTGATTATGTTCACTAAACTCTTGTTTGAGGATTCTACAAGTCCATTACCTTGAGGGTAATAGGCCGTGGAATTTCCCAACGTTATCTGATATTTGTGACAAAACTCAACCATCTTCTTTGATCCAAATTTTGTTGCATTATCAGTGATGATCTTGGTAGGACAGCTAAATCTAGAGAGAATATTATTCTCCATGAACTTTATAATGACAGAATCATTGGCTTGCCTACAAGGAATGGCTTCTATCCATTTGGTGAAGTAATCTGTGGCAGTGAGAATCCATCTATGCTGGGCAAAGGATGATGGATGGATTTCTCCTATGAAGTCAAGTCCCCACTATTGAAATGGAGCTTCAACAGTGATTGGATGCAGAGGTAAGGGTAGCAGCTTCCTTTTGCCTTCAAAAAGTTGACATTTATGACAGGCAATTATCATCTTGTGTACATCAAGAAAGATAGTAGGCCAATAGTAACCAGCCTTCAAGATTTTGTTGGTTGTTGTCTTCCAATATAAATGGCCTCCACACTCTCCTTCATGGAACTCATGCTTAACCTTCTCTGCATCATACTCAGGCGAGCATTTAAGAAATATACCACTTGCATTTTTCCAATAAAGATATCTATTTATAATGCAATAGTTTACAGCTTTTAACTTCAGAAACCTTGCCATTGTTTTTGTCAAACTAGGAGGTGTATTCAAATTAAGCAAAAAATAAAGAATATCAGCATACCAAGAGGAATTCATAAAAATACCTTCAACAATGGGAGTTGAGATTTCCTCTTGTTCATCCAAAGCATTAATCATATTAATATCAAGAACTTCAAAATTGGATTCAACCATTAATCTAGCTAGACCTTGGCCTTTGATGAGTTTAGTGGGCTTTATTTCAAGATCATATTCAATAATAACAACAATCCACGTACCTCTCTTACCATCTAGGTCCTGTGTTAGAATATCTTTCACAGCTGAATTTGGGACAAAGGCAATGATGTGAGAATGCAAGATGTATACTCTGAAGTCTTTTAAAGCCTTAACCAAAGCAAAGGCTTGCTTTTCCATAATGTTATACTTCAAAGGAGCATCTCTTAATGCCTTGCTAAAGAATGCAATATGTTGCTCTTGTCCTTGTGGATTTTTCTGTAAAAGGACAGCAGCTATTGTATGTTCTGATGCAAATGAAAAAATATAAAAATATTTTGAAAAATCAGGACTGATTAGAACCGATGTTTTGGTTAACGCTTGTTTCACCAGCTCAAAGGACTTCTTTGCTTCTAAGGTCCATTTTACCCCTTGCTCCTTCTTCAACATGTTTGTAATTTTCCTAAGGAGCTCAGCCAAGTTGGGGATGAACCTTCTCAAGAAAATAATCTTTCCAATGAAATATTGCAGTTCCTTGATGTTTCGAGGATGAGAGATTTGCAATATGGCCTCAATCCTCTTTGGATCTATCTTAATACCTTCTTCTGAAATAATGTGCCCAAGAAGTTTACCTTCTTGGAGACCGAATAGTGTTTTCTTAGGGTTTAAAGATATCCCAAACTTTTTGCATTTCTCGAAGACTATTCTCAAATGTTATAAATGCTCTTCATCTGTCTTTGAAAAAACAGTAACATCATCAAGGTACATAATGATGAAGTAGCCTAGTTCTTCTGAGAATGCTATGTCCATGGCTCTTTGGAATGTTGCACCAGCATTCATTAGACCAAAGGGCATTTTCACATACATGAAAGTGCCCCAAGTTGTAGTAAACGTTGTCTTTAGTTGATCATCAGGGTGGACTAAGATCTTATTATACCCTGAGTAGCCATCCAGCAAAGAAATTATTTTTGACCCAACTACCCTTTGTAAAATGTGATCCATATTAGGTAAAGGGTAGTTGTCTTTCAATGAAGCTTTGTTTAAATCTCTAAAGTCTATACAAAGCCTAATCTCTCCTGTTTTCTTCCTAACTGACACCAAATTAGATACCCACTCATAATATCTAATAGGGACAATAATACCAGCTTCATACATTTTCTTTATTTCCTTCTCAACCAAAGGCAGCTGAACAGGGTTTATTCTGCGCAGCTTCTGTTTGAATGGTTTTTGGTTTTCCTTGAGAGGGATTTTTTGTTGTATTATTTCAGTGTCATAGGATTTAAGATCTTCGTAACTCCACGCAAAAACATCAGAAAACTCTTTAAACAGCTCTATGTATTTGAATTTAATGTGAGTTAGTAAATTCTTAGACAGTTTAATCATCATAGGTTTTAGTTCACTGCCTATATTTCACTCTTCCGCTTCAGTCTCTACCGGCTCTAGTTTTGGCTTCTTGGCCACATCGTTAAAATCAAACAACTCTTCTAAAAGGGTTAGACCCTCAAGCAAACTGTGATCGTTAGACTGCAGGGTTTCTAACTCCTTTGTTTCTAACACTGTAATCATTTATGTTGTGCTTTCAAGTTTTCTAGACAGTAGATTAATATTGGCAACCTTAGGAGACTGTTCTTCTTCTCCAAGAAAATTTTCTTCACTATTGCAGTCTGTTTCATAGTCTGAATCCGAACTTTGTAGCTTGAATTCATTTCTGAATTTCAATTAGTCTTCTATTTGTTTGTCCCCGTCGAACACTTGCCAATATTTTTCGTTATCAGGAATGGCTGGTCTAAATTTAATCTGAGTTGTGCAATCTTTGGTTTCATATGGCGTTAAGCATGTTCTAGCCGCGAAAGCTAAACTGTGGGCCGCGATATTTCTTTTTCTTGGGACAAAAATTAAATGGGACTCCTAAAAAGTTTTCAAAAGGTCCATGACATCGTTTCGATAGGCCCTAAGTCTTAGATGATTTGTGTTGTATTCCCCGTTAACCTGCCTTATGATTAACTCTGAATCCCCATATACTTTGATTCTTTTGGCTCCTAACTTTTTCAACAAATGTAAGCCTAAAAGCAGGGATTCATATTCTGCTATGTTATTTGAACACTGGAAGTTTAATCTGCAGGAAATGATTTATGTTTGGTTGTTCTCAGTGTTGCAAATCCAGACACCTGCACCAGCGTTAGTTCTAGTGCACGACCCATCAAAGTACATACTCCATAGAGGACTAGTTTCAGGTTCCTTGTTTGATTATTGTCCTCTTCCACTAAAGTGCTCTTGGATTGTTCTTGAGCATTAGCACTTTGTTGAAAGTGTTTAACTCCTCAGGTTTTTCGTTTATTTGAGGAATGCTTTCTCGACTGTCAAGGTTAAAAAGAGATGGACGCAAGATTTGTAGTTCAAGACTTGTGTTTGGTTTGTTGTGGTTTAAAGGTTTAGCAAATGGTTTTGACAGTTCTGTGTTATCCCCATCCTCCTCTCTATCGGCCATCAGTTCTGTTAAAGTCACCTGTTCAGTGAATGTTTCATTGTTAAACAAAATAAAAGAATCGAGGCTTGTATTTACAGAATAAAGAGGAGATTTTTGTGGTCTGTCTTGAATGGTCACCATGTACTGCATATGTGACTCCCTGTACAGTCTTCTGGATTGATTAAACACAGGGATGGTCGCATAGGTCATGTCCATTTGCATAGTGCCTTGTAACTTAGCCCCCCAAGACCACCTAGATAACAACATTCCATACTTTGGGGGCACATCAGCCACAACAATATCCATTACTAAGCATTTGGTTGGAATCTGGGCTAAGTTAACATAGAGGTCTTTGATTAATCCTAAACATTTTACTCTGCTCGATTCAAAGGAGTAAAGGTCTTTATAAGGTTTGGTGATTTCTAGACCTAGGCTCTCCATTATAGCTTTCAGCATTAAATTATGAGAGGCCCCTGAGTCATGCATAGCGTTGTGCAAAATCTTGTCATGAACGTTTAAAATCACATAAAAGGGAGGAACAGGTCCCTCTTGATATTTACCTTCAATCTTAGGACCGAAAATAAGCTCCGGCTGGTCATCATTAAGATTGACTGTGTCATTATTATCCTCTATGTTTAAAGCCCTCAAAATTTGTGTCCTATATACATTTTGGGCAGCCAGTTCAGAGAGAGGAACAGAGATTTTAATTTTGGAAATTTCCTACTCCTAGCTGAAAGGAATTTTATTCTTTGAAGTACTCTTCTCATCCTTATTAGCTGCCACTCTGTCAGCAAAATATGTTTGCTGATTTTTTCTATTTACATTTTACAAAATGGTTTTAACAGGAGTACTAGCTGAAGTGTTAGTATTGCCAAGGTCTGCACTCTGTTTATCATTGTTTTGAGTGCCTTTCTCTTTAACCTTATCAGAATTTCTAGCCACTGTTTTTTCTTTCTATCTTACAACTTTGGGTTTACTTACAGTGCTGTTTTGTGAAGATTTGTCAAAGGTCTTGGTGTTGGGAGTTTGTTGACTGGTTTTAATTCTAAGGTCATATTCCCTTTGAGATTCTATGATGAAATTCTCCATGTCTTGATAATAACTTTCATCATCATCTCTTTTGTCGTCATAGAGTGTGTAAAGACCTTGTTTTCTATCATAATGAACCTCAAAGTCATCATTATCCACTCCCAGCATGTTGATATCATCTTCCTCTGTTTTCTCATATATTTCCTCAACCTCATTCACATAGTTTTGATGAAAGGGAGGAGTGTTTTGTTGATCATCTTCCCTAGGTCTGTTTGGAGTTTGGTTCCTTCTAAAATTCTGATTTTGGTTCAAGTTTCTGTTTTGAGGAGCAGTTTGGTTTTGACTTGCTTTTGCTCTCTCAAGGATGCTCATTTTATTCATCATCTCCTCCATCATTCTTTCCATCTTAGAGCTAGAAGTGGAAGGTGTAGACTCTTCTCTAAAGGACACTCTCTTCTCATTTTTCATTCTTTCTCTTTTCTCCATTTAGTAAACTTCCACAGCAAGAGCCCCTTTTTGCATATCTTCAAGAGTTGCATCATATCTCTCTCTTAGTTGATAGGCCATCTTGGGGTCAAACCCTTCAGGAAACTTGTTTAACGCTGAGCCTTGTGGAGGTTTTAGATCGGGGGGAATTGCATTATACACACTGTTAAATCTGGTACAATAAGCTTGTACACTTTCCCCGGTGTTTCTGTGGAGGTTCTTGTAATCAGAGAGGATTTGGAGAGGATTATTCTTTACTTCCCATTTGTTTAAGAAGGTCTGATGGAAGGCTTGGATATCATTTATACTATGGGGTGCTAAGCCTTTAAACCATTTTCTTACTTCTCCCCCCAAACTCTCAGAAAATAGTCTTAGTTTGACAAATTCATCATCAATTTCATTTATGTCAAAGTAGTCATTCATCTTATCCACATGTTGTGATGCAGTTGTAGCATTACTAGCATCATATAATGGTATTTTGGACTGATAGTCCTATGGAAGATTGACTAATGGTACAAGAAGGACTAAGGGAGCATACCATGTTGCCATGATATGTGGTGGAGGTGGACTTACAAGAGGTGGATTAACAAGAGAAAAAGTAGGCTGAACTGGAGTGGTTTGAATAGTGGATGCAGGATGAACAGATGTGGATGGACCAGGAATAGATTGATGAGCTGATCTTGGATGAGAGACACCTAAATTGTGAAGGAAATGTAAATCAGGTGGTGTTGTTTCTCTACTACCAGGATGTTCACTTTTTTCAAGAGATGAAAGTGAAGACTCAGGATCTAACTGATCTAAATCATCAAGAGACCTAGTTCTAAATGGATTTCTTAAGTCTACTTGTGATTGTTGCAGAGCTACAAGATTTTCAGGAACTGAATTAGCTCTCAAGGGTGATCTGAAAACAGTTGGAAATTTTGTCTTAGGAGACTTCCTAAGGATACTTTTTAGGTTTTCAACTATCTCAGGTGGGTCAGGGTCAGGATAGGCTCTAGTATGAATCTTTCTAGAAGCCACTATGTTGTGTTTTTCAAACTCCACTAAATAGAAAAAAGTTCAACCAAGTATGATAGTCTTTAAGAGGTTAACTAATCTATTTTACACGAATTTTAATCCTACAGTCCTCTAACTGAGTCTAAATGATGATGCAATGATTATGGGTCTTCCCAGTGGAGTCTTAAGGTCTGTTTAGGATTGTGGAGTCGCCAAGTGGAATTTTTTAGCTCTTTTGGAGGTCAAAGGTTTTATGGTCCACCACCATGTTTATTGAATACCAATCTAAAATATTTTTGGGTTTTCTGAGTTATTTTTCAGTCCTATTGGTTGTCAAGAGTGTCCTAACTCTGTTTCAAAACTTAGCTACGGTTATGAGAAAAAGACAGTCTGCTCTTATGGCTAAGCTAGCTGATCTTTCAAGGTTAGATAAAGACTTATGAGAATCCTAGGGTCTGCCTAGTTTGTCACTGATTCAAACAAGTGTCATCATGATTACCTTGTGGTGGTAGTGCTTGAAAAGGGATGCTTTTACTCACTAAACAATGTTTGTTGACCAGAGATGTTATGCCTAACGATTCAACCAGCTAACAAAACAAATGTCATTTGAAAGAAAGGAATTTTTGATGTCTTATGATTATTTGAAATGAAAATCACTCCGTCCCCAACGGAGTCGCCAGAGATGTTAGCTCCCCGTAATCAGCAAGATTGGAAAAATTTCGACTACAGGGATAAACATTATTTCAACCACTTTGGGATTCTAGGATCTAGCCCTCCTGAATCCGCAGAGGGATCTCTCCAATAAGTGTAAAGATGGATTTATCTTTAAGGTTTTTGGGTAATGATATTAGACTAGTTATTAAGTCCAAAGGTTTTTGTTTGTTTTGGATGGTTGAGAATGATTATTATTTGAGTGGAAAGTCCTAAATGAAAATAGTTTCAAAGGTGTGAAGTTGCAAGAAAATAGAACAAGCTTTGGCTAAAAATATGGATGTAATGCTGGTTTTAGTCCATTGGGCTATGGAGTCATAATAGGATTTAATTGAAACAACAAGGTTCAAGAGTGGTCCATGGGGCAAGTCATCTACGTCTAAGGATCTCTTTAAAGTTTATTTTATGGAATTAAATGATACAACAAGAAGGGCAATTAAACAAATGAAGAACAAAGAGCAGCCTAAGATCTGGTAAGTACTTTGAAACTAGCCATCTTTTGACATACACTTAAGAAAGACATAAAAGTAATCTAAGATCTGGTAAGTACTTTGAAACTAGATTTCGATGCACTTTCAATAGAAAAACATTTTAAAACACAAAGGGAAAACACATATGATAACAAAGAAATGTCTAAGATCTGGTAAGTACTTTGAAACTAGCCAGCTTTTGACACATTCTTAGGGAAACTTTCAGATAGTCTTTGGGGATAAAACTAGGACAAGGCTCACCATAACTTCCTTAGTTCCTCTCTACTTAACATAAACTGAAAATAACATTCAAGAATAACAATTAGCCTAGACAGTAGGACGAGGGAACGCCAGCATTCCTAACTGCTTGAACTGAATTAAATCATTCCTAAACAACACAATTTGGAAGAAAACATATAGATAAAGCTTATCAGTCAGAGAAGGGTACTGATGTACAGTAAATCCTAAATCTATGCTTGTTTTTCTTTATAAGAGAAAATGGAGAAATTGAAAACAGAAATAAAATAACGAATTACAATAAGAAATAACATCACCGTTGACATAGACCAGGATCCCATAAATCAGCTTGTATTGATGCTTCAAACCAGTTACAGCTTTAAGTCCAGTGTTTCAGTTCAACAATCATCTTCACTTCTCAGACTAACTTATCTAATCACAAGCAGAGCTTCAAGAGCCCGTGAACACTATTTACAAGTAGAAGTTTCAAGCACAAGCATATTTCAAAGTTCTGCAACCAACATTTTCTCATCTTCTACAGGATTATTTATAGAATGAATGAGGAGGTGGGATCTGATAAAAGATCTCCTAGGTCAATTAATACATATTAATGCTTCTCGGCCTTTGAGGGGCTTAATGGAGAAGAGTACAGAAATTTTCATGGTATTAATTGGTTTACATTAAAGGATTAAGCTCACTGGGAGCTTTTGTTGACTTTAAGGCTCTGTTTCAGAATGTAATAACGTTGCTGATATTTTTTGCATTATTTTCCTTTAGCAGAATTAACTATTCGGTTGCGCTGAGGCAAAAATATTCTTTTTGATTAACAACTTCGGCCTCTGTTTGAATGCTTTGAGGCAACAGGTGGCACTCTGGTAGCTGAGAGGAATCAATTGGCCTTTGTTGTGGCAATGGAGGCCTTTCTGTCTGATCATATTTTGTTTTCCCCTTTAATCGCTATTAATCCACTTTGAATCTATGTTTTATTAGTGGATTAGGGTTTAATCTTCTATTCTGCTCTGTTTTAGTCTTCAACACTGATATTCTTTGTTAATTTCCATTCTGCATGTCTTGTTGATGTGCAGGTGCCACAAAGGGTCCGTATGGCATCAATGCCCATGAAGCATTGATGAAACGTGGAGTGGAACCCTTTATAGTTCTTTCCCTTTGATAAAAAAAATTCTGGAGGATCGTCACCCTCAGCTTTCATTTTCTTCATTATGATGGGAAAAACCTTTGAAACCTACAAAATATACACAAATGTTATAAAATCCTACGTTATTTGGGAAAAACTGCTTAGGAGGTTTCGGGTGGGAGCATGGCCGTTGGATGGCAGCATCCAACGGTGGAGATCTATTAGCGGAGGTCAAAAGGAGAGTGGTGGGAGATTTTAAGTCAGAATCATTGATCTATGACTAACCAAAATATCAACAGTCAGGATTAGCAGTGAAATAGTAATGCGAAGGGGTCACATTATTGTGAGAACAGAAGAAAATGTGATGAAATAAGGTTAAAAACCCCTTGGTAGAGGAAAATGCAAAGGAAATGAAATTGGGGCTTCGGGATGATCGTGGGATGTCGGATGAGATCGACCCACGAGATCAACAGCGAAGATCGTGCATTGAAAACCCTTGGTAGAGGTGGAGGGCGATGGTGAAAGGCCAGATTAGATCTGAGTCGTTGATCTGTGGAGATCAACAACGGAAGACGTCGCGATGATTTATAATACAAATGGGGAAAGGCGGATTAGGGAGGTAAAACCATGGGTTTCGCATGGTGAAAAGGCAGGGAGGTGGTTTTGCCTTTTTGAACGCGATATGTGTTCCCGCCCGACACGTGGCCTCGAAAAATAGCTTATATCGCGCGGCCTTTGGGAAATTAACCTTCGCGCTTGAAGTCACGCGATATAGAATGTCGGCCGTTAGATCTGGGGCCTCAGATCTAACAGTGGGGAAACGAGCGCGATATGGGATAGATGTGCGGGCAGATAGCGGAGAGGGAGGTTTCAATCTGAGTCGTTAGATCTAAGATGGACGACTGAGATCAAATTTTGAAGAAGGCAGGACCCAGAGGAGGTAGGCCTGTCGGGTTTAATATGAGTCATTGGATGTGAGGATTAACGGCGAAGATTGCATCTGGGGAATAAACGAAATAATACAATGGCGGAGGAAGGGTTGATGAGGGTCGTTGATCTGCAGAGATCAACGGCTGAGATTTGCCGAAAAAACATTATGAAGCAGGGTGTATAAAATTTACCCAAATTCGGGAGATGCATTCTGGACCGTCCGATCTGGACGCGTGGATGGTCCAGATGCAATCGGAGGCATGCGATCGGAGGGGGGAAGAACTGGTATGGCACCGATGTGATTGAGCGCTGGCCGTCGATCTAAGGATCAGATCGACGGTGGGGAGTGAATCGGAGGGGTTCAAAGGCAGAGGAAAGGTTAATGATCAGAGCAAATGTGGGCTGTTAGATCTAGGAAGGCGAGGAGGGGATCAACGGCTCACGATTGATCGAGGGATGGCCAATTGGGGAGAGGTAAATACAACGTGAAATGCACTCTTTGAAAATCTCCAATGCAATGTTGCGTTGATCGTTGATCGGCTTTAGATCAACGGTCAAGATTTCTTTAAATAAAGAACCGGCGAAAACCCTTTATAACACATGAAAATCAAAAGTTTAATAAAAACAAAGGTTTTGGCTTGGGGCGGGTTTATATATATGAAGTGGTTAGGCGCCCGTCTACGGGGCCGTTGGTCTATATGAAATGTGATAGGCCCAGAGCTTATATGTAAAAGGGCCAATCGCATCGGAACTTCGGATCGGGCCTTTGGGCTTTTCAATCTACCCATTTTGATTTTCTCCGACGCGATTAGCGCTTTGGGACTTTAACTCTTGGTCCTGGGCGTAAATTATATGGATTAATGTGAAGGGCGGGAGTTTTATACAAATGGGGCTTAATCGCATCGGAATTTTAATGCGGGACTTTTCAATCTACCCATTTACATTAAAAACATTGCTCTGGCGGGTTTTAGACCAAAACTTAGGAAAAAGTGGGTTTTTGAATTAACAAAGGGAAATATGCATCGAAGATGGATTTATACAATGTTAAGCGTCGAATGTGGGCTTTTGCAGTTATATGAAATAATAATAAGATCGGGGGTTTATAAACAAAGGGCTTAATCGCATCGGAGGTTTTAACATGGCAAATAGACCTGCGCACTCCGATTTCTTTGATGCGATAAGCGCCGAAAGGATTTAGTGCCTGGTTCCAACACCGAGGCATATGTGGGGAAGTGGTTAGGACTTAGCCCAAAGGGGCTTAAGCCCTTAGTGAAAAAAACTTATTTTTTATGAAATTTTCAGGGTTTTCTGATGTATTTGGGGGTTTCAACAGAGTTTAAAAAAGGAGTTTCAAACTCTGTAATGTGGATTTTATGAAGGGGGAATGGGGAAAAATGGAAAATAGAGGAATTTTATGAGGAAAAGAGGAGGCAGAATGAAGGTTAGTTTTGAAGTGGAGGGAGGGGGGAAATGGATTTTGCAGCATTCTTATCTTCATGGAAAACAGCAGAATTTCTGAGTTTGGAAAAGGAAATAGTAGTGAAGATTGAAACAAGGGCATGATGTATCCATGAGTCTTTAAGAGATAACACTTTTAGCAATAAAACCTGTTTCTTGAAGGCTCCAAAAATGTTTTAGCCACCATTTGATATGACAAATTTTATTGGTGGCTAACAGAGTCAAGTGTTTGGGCCTAATCAAGGACCTTTGTGTCAATCTCGTACAAATACCTACTAAGAGCCTAGTCATGGACATAATTGTTGTTGAAATTCCCCCGAAGTATGGCATGCTTTTGTCTAGATCATGGGGAGCCAAAATTCAAGGTAGCCTTCAAATGGACATGTCATATGCTACTATCCCTATCTTCAATAAAACTAGGAGATTATACCGAGAGTCCCACATGAAGTATATGGTAAGTAGCCTATATAGGCCAAAAAACACCCGTGTCTATTCCATTCATGCGGACTTAGACTCATTCATCTTGTATAATGAAAATGATATTGGTGAACAAGTGAATGAAAATTACAAAGATCTAGGCCCACCAGAACAGTCAAATATTTCCTCAAATGAAGAACATATCATCCAAAACTCTAGCAGCCCTAAACAACAACATAGTGGCGAACATGAACTAGAAACACTTTGGAACATGAGCTTTGATGGCTCTTGTGGAAAAGCAGGTTCAGGATCTGGTGTCTAGATACATAACACAAATGTAGGCCATTCATACAAACTAGATTTTTGGTGCACTAATAACATTGCAGAATATGAGGCTCTCCTCCTTGGCTTGCATTTGCTCAAATACTTGGAGCTAAGAAAATCTCTACCCAAGGAGATTCAGAATTGGTCATTAAAAAAATAAAAGGTGAGTATTCAGCAAAGAATCCAAGATTGAGAGAATACATAAATGCTACCCTAGATCTCCTCAAAACCTTAGAGAAATATCAGCTCATTTTCATCCCTAGAACCCAAAACTGCCTTGCCAATGAGCTTGCCTTTGCTGCCAGCAATTGCCAAATACCCCATGCAAATGAACAATACATTTTTAAATTCAAAAAACAGCCCATAGTGCCCCATAACATAAACCATTTGCAATTGTTTGAGGGTGATGAACAAATTGATGACTTTCTGCAATCTAGGAATGAATTTGCAAGAACAAGACCAAGCCTAGAGCATGATGAAGGTGTTTTTGCTAAAGAACAAGCCCATAAAATAGAGTTGTCCTCTACTACTGATATAAATCTACTTACACATCAAACACTGTTATCGATGAAATAGGTAACCTGACCTCAAAACGGGAACTCTAGCCCAAAAATTCTCAAAAAACATGAAAAAACACCCCAAAAACAAAAAGTGTCTTCCATAACACACTTGGTTTTTTTTTAAGGTCAAATTTCAACATTTTATAAAATTATGCTAAAAAAAAATTGTTTTCTGAAAAAAGGATTGAAAAAACACCCTCAAAACAAAACCAGTTGATGCTGGAATAACAAAAAAAAAATTGTGTCATAATTTTGACACTTGTAACAATGGAATTAAAGACAACATATTAGGACATTTTTTTAAATCGTAAATTTCTAACATTTTTGATAGATGATGTTAAATATAAACAAATACATGTCTAAAGGGCTTATCATTTTGAACAATTTTCATCCATGTTGTTAAACATAAAATATCTTGACTTTAAACAACCCCAAAATTGTAATTATTGTCAACCATAATCTTAAAGATAAAATTTGGTAGCGCATAAAAACCTTAATGACAAGTTATAAATCTAAAGTTTTTCAATATTAAGTGTTCAACATACTTGAACAATGAAATTATGGAGAAATTATAAGACATAACAATTTAAAAAAATGAACAAGTAAATAAAAAAAATATCATTGAACAGAAACAAGTAAGAGTAATTTTAATTTTAAAGGATAAAAACTTATCTTTTTTCAAATCTTAGCATAAGACAAATTTAAATATAATTTCAACCAAAACCTAAAAATAAAGCATCAAAACAAAGTGTTCTGTTTCAATGACGCATATAATTATTAAAACTTTTAAAAATATCTTATACCAAATGGTAACAATACATAATATCATGGTAATATCACTGCATAATCTAAAAATTCAACATTAGTTTCTATTTTCTATTCTACTTATAATTAAAATATTAACATTGGTACATTGAATATAACATAAATTATTTTTGTAATTCATTGTTGCATTGTCGATATTCTAAAGAGATGAATTCTTCATAATTAAAACATATAATCCAACAAACATAGAAATGTCTCATAACTTCATGAAAAATGAGATGGAAGTCAAAATTTTTATTTCAAGTTACCATGCAAACATCAATTACATAAAATTTTCTTAGATATTTATTCAAAATCAGCCATAGGTTCTGGCACACAATCATAATCTACATCTTCAGATGAATGGCTCGATGCAGATGAAGATGATCCATATTCTTCTCTTTCATCAACTAGTACTCCATCTGAGTCAACATGCATGCCCACCATTTTAGAGTTCAAAAGTCTTGTAGATCTATGTCTACATTCTGCAGATTCCCATCTCAACAGTAATTGTTCTGGTAGAAATTTCTTCAAAATACTTATGGTCTGCAACTGAAGAGTTCCTCTCTTTGTCAAATTGAAGTCATACACAATTATGTCAACATCCTCCAATTTTAAGACATGTGCGGTGACAATTTATATTTGTGCCCTTTATTTTTCTCTTTCTTCCAATTCTTTTTTCCACTACCGTCTCTGGCTTGTACACACCATTGAAAGGGTGGGTACTTGTGGCATACCAATGTACATCAACAGCTTTAATCTCTTCATTTTCATTAATGACCTTTATAACCTTGGCAATCCAGAATGGATAGCCAAGTGGATCTTCATTTGCTAACACTGCTATCATGCAACCCTCCTTAAGATCCTCCACAGAACCCCTGTAAAGGTCTTCCATGGCTTCACGTTGTGCACGTGATCTTCTAGAACCAATATAGATTTCTCTTTCCTCTACCTGTGGGGAATTAATAATAGCTTGAGGTTTTTTTTGTTCAAAATTGTGTGTTTCCTGATGTTCATGTTCATTTGGCATATTTTGTGGCCAAAAAAAAGGAGTCTTCAAAAGCGTATCCCCATTTATTGATCTTGAAATCATATCACTTTGATTACTGAAAAAAGACTCCCACCAAACTGAATCAGCAACATCGAAGTATTCATATGTATCTCTAATACATCTTTTAATTTCCTCTAGACATTTAGAATAATTTATGTCTCTCTTCTGCCTTCGTGCATTATGGAGTTCAGAAACTGACTGTAATAACAATATCTTTGATGAAAACATTGGACGCTCTGGAATGAACTTCAAAAATGCTAAACCCGATGATGGTCCCCATTCTTCAATAGTTGAATACTTCTTGCCCCATATAAGTGTTATCCCATCAATTTTTTTGATACGAAATTGATGCTGGAAGCTAATGTCGTTAAGTTGTTCAATGCATTTCTCCTCACCATGCGATCCAAAAATAAACCTTCGCATGTCAATATTTTCTTCCAACACATGAAAAACAGGCTCTGGAATGTACGATTTCTTAATACATTCAATTAATGATGGCAGGCTCCCAACACCTTTCCTCCTCAATGTTACTGAAAAACAACTGAACATTTGATCAATATGATCATGAGTATGCCCAACAAGAAGGAAACCAACCTTTATCTTTTTAAAAATCCCCAATTCAACAAGCATGTTTAGATACCCAAAAAGAACTTGATTTTTGTTCTCACGACTTGTGTTGTCTAATTGTAAATACAAAACTTCAGAAAGAATCCCAGACCAATGAGTAACCACATCATGGATTATAGTTATGGTCATATTTGCATCATTGTGAATATTTGGAGTTGTGAAGAAAACTCTTGGAAACATCTTCTCATTAAATACCATACAACCAACCAAGTGAAATTGAATGAAATTTTCCTCCTGTAATTTTTTTGGCGTGCGGACAAAATGTGGAAGAAGTGTTTTCTTTTGGTCCATACCATCAATTATCAATCCCAGATATTAATTTGGATGATCATAACACTTCTTTCGATGTTTATACAACTTGTGCCTTTCACTTGTTTGCTGATTGCGATGGTCTTGAAGTTCTTTGACAACGGAATCTGTACATAAAATAAAAGAAACATATGAATAAATATATTTTCATAGTTGATAAGTATCAAATTTTAAAAAGCAATGTTTTGAACACATACCTCTTTCTGCCCCTTGACATTTATCTCTTTTTTCTTTAAGAGAAGCACATGTGTTGCAAATCCCCATCCTTGTCTTCTTAGGAATACGAACATTGTTGAATTCATTTTTCCATATCCTTGTAAAATAAGAATATGTAATAAAATTACCAATTCCTTCAACAGCTTCTGCATAATCTTTGTATAACATGAATATTTCTCGTCTCGAGAAATTATCCGGAATATGTATTGTGTCTTTATTTGGCATACACTCTCCATGATTTGAAAAGAAGTCTTTCATCCATGTCTTAGCAGTATTTGCAAACGGCCCCACCTCCCGTTTATAACGTGCTTCTGAATAATATGTGGGATCCCTTTCTAATCTATCCTGGATTCTTGACAAACAACAATTGCCAATTGAATGCAACATTTTGAACGTCTTTCTACAAAGCAATACATTCCCAATATGATAATCATAACCTGCTAGTGTAGATTGCATGCAACCCATTAAATATGAATTTTGTATGCTTTTATTCATTGACATATATGTTTTCCTTTTCTCCAAAACAAATTTGAAATCCATATTTTTGAAGCAATCCCTTCGATAACATTCACTTGAAATCAAATGAACGACAGAACTTATTTTTGTGAGATATTTTGTCCTCACCCTTGTATAACTGGAATGCTTTGGATTGATATGAAAAGGTCTACTCCTACTCCTAGTTGCAATATTTGCTTGCAACGGCTTCATCATTCCATCATCCTTTGTAAAAGTAGTTTCATCACCATTAGAAGGAATATTATCCTCACTATCATCATCCTCAACATAGTTAAGAAATTCATCAACATCATTGCGTGGAAAATTTTCTTTACCATCATCAGTTGAAGAAAACATTTCACAAGAATCATCAACACTTTTGTAACCCTGACTCAAAAGAAATTCTTCACCATCTTGACCCATGCTTTCAAATTCTTCCTTAGGAGGATTCAATTCTTCATCACCATGAGTGTCTTTGAAATGGTCAATTGGAGAAAATGCAATATTCATATCTGTGCCTCTAAAATTATCATTTGCAAGAAACTCTTCATCCTCCCCTTCCTCAGTGGTGCTCTCATAATCCTTGGGATTAGGCATAAGTGGAAGCTTTGAATTTGTATTCATTAGAATTTCTTCATCTTGCCCCTCCCCTTCCTCACTGAAGCTCTCATAATCCTTAGGATTAGGAATAAGTGAATGCCTTGAATCTATATTTATTGGAAATTATTCATCCCCCCCTTCATCAGTGGTTAAATTATAATCGTTATGATTAGGATGAAGTGAAAATTTTAGCTTTGGAAATTCATCCCCGTCTTCATCAGTGGTGCTGGCATAATCCTTAGGATTAGGACGAAGTGGATATTTTGATGCTGCAAATTCTTCATTCCCCTCTTCCTCAGTGGTGCTGACATAATCCTTAGGATTAGGACGAAGTGCATATTTTGACTTTTCAAATTCTTCATACCCCTCTTCATTTGTGGTGCTGACATAATCCTTAGGATTAAGACGAAGTGGAAATTCTGACTCTGGAATTTTTTCTTCCCCCTCTTCATCAGTGGTGCTTGCATAATCCTTAGGATTAGGACGGAGTGGAAATTTTGACGCTGTAAATTTTTCATTTCCCTCTTCATCAGTGGTGCTGGCATAATCCTTAGGATAGGGACGAAGTGGATGTTTTGACTCTGAAACATTATCATTCCCCTCTTCATCAGTGATGCTGGTATAATCCTTACGATTAGGATGAATTTGATATTTTGACTCTAGAAATTTTACATCCCCCTTTTCATCAGTGGTGCTGGCATACTCCTCAGGATTAGGACAGAGTGGATATTTTGACTCTACAGATTCTTCATTCCCCTCTTCATTTGTTGTTCTCATATAATCCTTAGAATTAAGCTGAAGTGGATATTCTTCATCTCCCTCTTCATCAATGGTGTCCTCATAATCCTTGGGATTAGGACGAAGTGAAACTTTTGACTCTGGAAATTTTTCATCATGCCCTTCATCACTGTTGCTTTCATAATCCTTAGGATTAAGAATAAGTGGTATAACTGGCGCTCGATTTACAGAAATTTCATTTTGCTGCACCTCATCAATTTTGTTCTCATCATCTTTAGGATAACGACCAAGTCGATTTTTTGACTCTCTATTCATGGTGAATGAACTCCCGTTATATTCATCACTCTGAATAGAGTTGTTGCGTGATGAAGATGTTGATGTTGTAGAAAGAAAAACTTCGCTATCAGAAGAAACCATGGCTTTCAACAAGAATAGGTTGAATGATACAAATTCCTCTCCCACTTACAATATATAGCTTAAAGACTGAAAATTTCCCTCCAAATTTTCCCTCCAAAAAAATTCGCGAAAAAATTTCCCTCCAAAATTTCCCCCCAAAAAATTTCGCGAAAAACTTTCCCTCCAAAATTTTCATTTCAAATATTTGGTACAAATATTAGTCAAAAAATGTATTTAACATTTTTTTTAATAAACTGTTTATGTGGAAATATTTTACCGATATTTATATTCAAAATATCCACAAAATATTTCTATCATGAATGCCTTCCAAACTAAAATAAAGTTTTTATTTGAATGATTTAACATTGACTAGATGTAAGTATTAACTATAATATTACTATAATACCTACATGCAAATATTAACTATTTTAACTATAATGACTACATGTAAATATTTTAAATTTTAAATTTTTAACTTACGTTATATTCATCTAAAATATATTTCAAAATTTATTAATAAATTGTTGGTCTTCAAATATTTCACCATACTTTCTATTCAAAATATCCACAAAATATTCCTTTCATGCATGTCTTCGAAACTAAAATAATTTTCTTATTTGAATGATTTAAGATTGACTACATGTAAATATTTACAAAAATAACATGTAAACATTAACTATTTAAAGTATAATTAACTACATGTACATATTTTAGATTTTAAAATTTAATCCCATGATTTTAAACATTGATTACATGTAAATATTAACTATGATAACTAAATGCAAATATTAACTATTTTATCTATAATATTAAATATAATTAACTACATGTAAGTATTTCATATTTTAATTTTTAATCTGAAATTATATTTTGAATTATTCAACATTCAGTACATGTAAATATTAAATAAAATATTAACTATGATAACTACATGCAAATAATAAGTATTTTAACTATAGTATGAACTATAATAAACTAAATGTAAATATTTTAAATTTGAAATTTTAATCCCACATTGGTTAAACAGTAAACCAATTAGACAATATTTGTTATTTAAAAGGAATGATTGTTTCTATTCATCACATCACATCAAGTTTTCTGGTATTTGTTAGAGCAAATTTCTGGAGGTGTTGCGTTGGCATTGGTAACTTCGTGGAGGCATTGCATTGGCATTGGAGGCGTTGTGTCGCTATTGAAAATTTTGTGGAGGTGTTGCATTGGCATTGGTAACTTCGTGAAGGCATTGCATTGGCATTAGAGGCATTGTGTTGCTATTCGTAATTTTGTGGAGGCGTTGTGTTGGCATTGGTGACAGCAGCTTTTTGCATTTCAAAGGTTAGTTTTCCTTCTATTCTGTCAATTTAAAGACGATTTTGGGGAAAATCTGTTTTTCTATAGTTTTTTTGTGTCCAAAAACTATTTTTTTAAGGTTTTTAGGTTCAAAAACCTTGATTTTTTAATATTTTTTTAGTGAAGAAAATGCAAAAAAAACTAAATTTTTTAGGGTTTTAAGAACAAAAATTTAGATTTTTTTTTCTTTTTTAAGACTTATAGGTTCATTTAGACAGAAAAATCCATAAAATGACCATACACATAAAATAAAAAAAAAAGTAATATTATAACATTTTTTATTTGTTTTTTTTTTTATCATAAATATATCAGTGATTTCATTATTTAAATTTTTTTTTTTTTATTTGAGAATTTTTTTATTTTATATTCTATTTTATTTTATTTTTTTAATTTTAAATCTTCGTTTTATTCTTTTTAATTTTAAATCTTTAATTTTTTTTTCTTTATATATATATATATATATATATATATATATATATATATATATATATATTATAATTGTATTGTGATATAGTTTTTTTTTTTTTTAATTTATTATATTGTTATATTAAAACAAATGTTTTTATTTTATTTTATTTATTATATTGTTTTTTTTTTAATTATATGATGTTTAGAAACCAAACATAATTGTGATTTAATAATTTTTTTTTAATTTGTTATATTTTGATATTTTTAACATTTTCTTTTAATTAATAGATAATGTTTTAATAATTATATTATAAAAAAAAAAAAATTAAAAATCGAAATTAAAAAAAAATTAAAAAACAAAATAAAAATTAAAAAAAATTAAAAAAAAAAAATTTTAAAGTAAATAAAAATTTAAAAAAATAAAAAAATAAAAAATAAAAAAAACAAACGTGCCAAGGCCCGTTCTATGGGCGCCGGGGGCCGGCCGAGTGGCACCACGGGGGCGGCCCAGCCCGCCTCACGGCCCCGCCTGGGCCGAGGGCCGATTCGCCCGCCCGATGGGCGCCAAAGGCCGGCCAGGCAGCGTCACAGGGGCGGCCCAGCCCGCCTCATGGTCCCGCCTGGGCCGAGGGCCGATTCGCCCGCCCGATGGGCATGGGGGGCCAGCCGAGCAGCGCCACGGGGGCGGCCCAACCAACCTCTCGGCCCAGGTGGGGCCGTGAGGCTGGCTGGGCCGCCCACGTGGCGCCGCCCGGCCGGCCCCCAGTGCCCAATGGGCGGGCCTTGCTATTCATTTTTATTTTTTCTTTAAATTTTTATTTTTTATTTTTTTTTAACAAAACTTTTTTTTATTTTGGTTTTTTTATTTTTATTTTTTTATTTTCTTTTTAAAATTTATTTATTTATTTATTTATTTTTAATAATTTATTTTAACAAAACATTTTTTAATTTTGATTTTTTTAAATTTTATTTTGTTCTTTAATTTTTTTTTGAAATAATTTGTTTTAATAAAACAATTAAAAGTTCATAAAAACATTGTTATGTATAAAAATAAAAATAAAAATTGTTATATAATATAATAAAAACATTGTTAAATAATAATTGTTAAAAATTTCAAAATATAACCCAATATATATATATATATATATATATATATATATATATATATATATAAAGTCATTAAACAACAATTACGATTTGTTTTTAAACATTATATAATTAAAAAAAAAAATACAATATAATAAATTAAAAGAAAAACATTTGTTTTAATATAACAATATAATAAATTAATTAAAAAAAACTATATAACAATACAATTAAAAAAATAAAAAAATATATAATATTATAACATTTGTTATAAATAGTTAGTAACTTTTTTGTTTTTTTTTTAATATTAAACAAAAACTGAAGTTTGAAAATACTAGTTTATTTTTTTTAATTATTTTATACAATTTAAACACATTTTTAATTTTTTTATAAAATGTATTCAAAACATATTATATAGATATATATACATATGATTTATAATATTTTGTTTTTAAATGAAAATTTTTATAGTTAATTTTACTGCTTTAATTTCAAACTATTTAGTTTTAGAAATAAATTTTGTTTATTAAATTTATTTTATCCGCAATATTTTTCCATTAACTAATATATATATATATATATCAGGAAAATGGCATCAAAAAAGATTTCGGTGAATGTTTCTGCACCTAGGGCAGCAGCTCCCAAATCTACAGCTGCAGCTCGACGCACTATGGATACAACTCCCAAATCTAAAGTTGTAGCTGGACGCACTATGGACACTGTTGGACGCAATAAGGACATTGTTGCACACACTAATAAAAGTCAAGCAAGTGGGGCACCAGGTTCATTAAAGCTTATTTCTGATTGGAAGAACGCCGAGGAAATAGATAAAACCGATTTCTCATGGTATCTTGAAGATAATGAAATGGAGGCTGATATACACATCTATCTGATTTGTGGTATGATTGACTTAAATGAGCCATATGATGTGATGGGCAGAGTACGAGACATATGTATGGTCCCGAATACAAACACTATTTATGTTCTTGCAAGGAAGGCTTAGAAACGTGAGAAGGTTAGATATCGTCTATCAATCGTCAAGTATGACACAGATGAAATATCTTCAAAATTTTCTGAAGAAATATCAAGCAACATTGCAAATAACATTGTAAGTATGCTTATTTTTATTTCCGCTATGCATTATTGTAAGGATGATTCAATTTTTTATAAATTATCGATCATTGACATGTTTTATTTTGTTTCATAGGATTTTGTTTCGAGTCTTTCAAACATGTTTGAAGGTATTTATATGTTGGAGCCAAATGTTATGAATGTGATCAACACTTTCCACACAAACAAAGCAGAGGAAAGGAGATTGAAGCAAAGATCAATAGCTCGTGACACTGCAATAGTACAAAGAGGGGATCAACCAAGAGTCACTAAGGTGGGTCAATCTAGTAAACTTAAACATGTTTCTTTTGAAGGTGTCGAACATGAAACATAAAATTATGATAGAATTAGTGAGGAGGAGATGAGAAATATTGTGCAAAAGGAGAAAACAGATCAGACACCAAAAAGAAAAATTGCCAAAGATCTCTCTCTTGTACCTCATGAAGGAGAGCTTGTTTATAAAAAAAACTTATATGTTATCCAATAAGACTAGGAAATCAAATATTGGTGAACCTGTAAAGGTCGTGAGCAGCAATGAAGAACAAATTGAAAGCTCTTACGGAAGTAGAGAAATCATAACACTAGGTGCTGAGTTAGAGGATGGCATTATTAAAACAAAACAAAATGCTATTCGACAAGAGTTGAGGAAGAATAAATTAATTCTTGGTGGCCAAACATTTGAGCTTAATGTTAACCAATTTTATGGCCCAGATGAAGGACAATCTCAATATCAAATTAGAAAGGCCCATCACCTACATGTACATAATCTGAAAACATTGTTCAGGTTCAATCCATATGCGCATGTGGTGGATTATGTGGTTCTTGTCGATCCATGTCACGTTCCCAACAAACAAGCATTTGACAAGACAAAATGTTTTGATTATAAATATCATGTAATTAGAGGGAACCATTCGATAGAGGCTAAGAGACAATTGATTGCAGAATATCCCAATAACTATATTTTTCAAACAGTGAAATGCATCATTTACACTGGCTTAACAGAAATGGAATCAAAGTTATTGGCATGGGATCATAATGCAGATAATGAGTACAGAATGAAAATGAATTTCATCCAAAGGGTCAGATTTATTCATAATGAATTCATAGAAAAATGTGGTGGGGATAAGACACAAGTTAGTGTAGCATTTCGAAAGGAATGTTTAATGGAAATAGGTTATCAAATTGATGAAAAAAAACAAAAGATGGAAAATTGAATACAAATCTCTTCAGAGGCACAAATAACATTTTTCAGTTGGCATTTAGAACTGGGGAGGTATGGGATTTGATTGATGAGATTTTTGATCGGTGGGAGAATATTTCCATAAAAAATCAGAAGGTTAGAAAGAGTAAACCCATAATATGAACCAACAGTAAGGGGGGTCTTGAAATGAAGCAGCTTCCAGAGGATATGACTATCACAGCTTGGAGAACAATGCAAGGTGTGAAAGATGATAAATTAGTCAAATCAGTATTAGCCCGTGTGAAAGATGATAAATTAGTCAAATCAGTATTAGCCCGTGTGAAGTCGGGTGAATTATCAATGGAAGAAATGTGTGCAGAATTTCAAAAGTAAGTTTCTTGAATTATTTCTTATTTTTCTTTCATTATAATTTTATTTTAAATAAAACATAATGATGTTGGTAGAATTTGTTATACATGTCAATATATTAACGCTTTTAACTTGATTTATTCAGTCAGAAAATTTTTATGAAAATACAACACATGGTTAAAATGTTGAATGAAGACATTTGGGATGATGTTGTACGCAACTACCCAGAAGCAAGTTCTACATCAACACTAAAAGAGTTTTATATTGCATTCAATAAGGTATGTTGATTTATAAATTCATTTTATTCATATTTAAACTATTTTTATTTTATTACTTTTATATATATATATATATATATATATATATATATATATATATGTCATTAAAGATGTCGAAGAAGGATGGAAATGGAGTACCAGATACTTTCAAAAGCTTTATTGAAAAAATTAAGATGGAGAACATGAGAAGGAAGCGTCTTATGAATGTTGAACTAGATCCTATTCTTAATCATTACATTTGGAATGGGCTCGACAGTGTCCAATATCAAATAATACAAGGTGACTATGAAGACATTGCATCACTAATACCTAAAAGGGAATATGGCCTAGTTATTGCAGATATTCCTCATGGTTTCAATTTCCTAGACATTGAATATGATAGAGAACCATATACTTATCAAGCTTTTAGTAAAGTGGTTACGGGTTTTCAAGAAGTGACAACATCACCACTTTGGAGATTTGTGACATTTCATTCAGACACACAGTTTCCAATGTTATTAACAAGCTTCAAGGGTAAAGCAAACTCAAGGATGCAACTCACATGGTAAGATTTTGAAATTGTATGTTTGATTCCTCCTAAAAAAAATTATTCATGTAAAATTTAATTGAACTTTTACTATGTTATGTTACAGGCAAAAGTCAAATATTGTTTCTTCCGAAGATCAGCCTATTATAAATGATTGTGAGTTCATCCATGTTGAATGTTGGACAAAAGACGATAGCTATAAGCATATTATTATGAATCGAGTAGATGGGAAGATTCATAGTCAAGTATTGGTTTATGATGCAGTTGTAAGAAAACTAACATATGAGGATAAAGATGCAAAATGAGATATAGTTAACATTTATCAAAAACCACAAGCATTGATTAACTATCTTATATATCTATGTTCAAATGAAGGAGAATGGGTTTTGGATTTATTCTCAGGTTCAGGTAAGTTTTATTATACAAATTTAAATTTAAATATTGTCTTTTTTACTTTTTATGTCTCCATACTAATTTTCTTACTTATTTTTTTTGTGCTTGATGATTAGGTACAACACTAGCATGTTTCCTACTAAAAGGAAGAAATTTCATTACCATTGAGAAAGACCCAGTTCAATGCAAATTTATTCAACAAAGAATTAAATTCCTTCCAGATGCGAAGCAAGAAGTTGGTTTGAGGAAAGGAGATTTTAATGAATCACGTGTGGCAAAAAAAGCAAAGGAACCTCAACCACCATTATATGGAATGATTGGAAAGGGACACTTTGGAAGATTTGCTAACATTAAAGATCCATTAGAAGACAGCAATGATCAAAATGAAGAAGAAAATGTTGTGGAAGAAGCCATCAATGTTGTTCTAGATGATGTTGAAGATGTATTAGTTGATATTGTTGATGATGTTTAAGTTATGCTTGCAAACAAAGCTTATTTTTTAGAACTATTAATCAGTTTTATTTATAATGTTTAGACTTTGATATTTTATGAGAAAAACCCTTTTTTTTTGCAAAAAACATGTGATTGCTATTATTTTTTGACATAAAATTCAATAAAAATGTTGTTTTCTTAAGTTTTTTTGTTAAGATTCTCCCAAAAAATTAGTTTATTTAACATGTTTTTTCCAACAAAAACTCTGTAAAAGTGTATTTTTTGCATTGTATTTATATTGAAAAATTGTATTTTTTTTGTCATATGGTTCAAAATATTGGTTTTTTAGCGACAATTTTTTGATGTGCATTGAAAAATTATTTAACAATACATAAACATGTAGAAAATATAAACTTTAGAATATTGACCCTTTTTCCATCTTTATGTATGTGAAAAAGTGAAGATATCATTACAAGTTTTTATTTTTAAAAAAATTATTTTTTTATTTTTAAAACACAAGTACATAAATGCACTTAAAAATAAACATCTCACTGAAGAAGAAGACATTAGAAAATCTGTAGTGTCAAAAACAATCCTATAAAAAAACGTTGGTGATGATACACCACCACTATTCAAAATAGACATAAAAAACATCACTTAAAAAAAATAATAATAATAATTAAAAAAAAAAAACAAAATTAAAAAAACTTAAAGTGCCAAAAACATGCTCAAAATTTTTTTTCTTGATTCTGCATCGCCACTTTTTCAAAATCAGGTGTTTTTCTTGATACTTCAAAAAGTAGGTAACAATGAGGTTACATATTTCATCGGTAACATTGTTATCCTTGTGAGGCAGAATTCTTTGAGGATCTAGACCAAAGGGACCTTCAGGTCTTACAATGTAAAGATGATACATTACCAAGGGGACTTGCACCATTAGAAGAGTTTTTTGACTTTAATGATGTGGCTAAAAAACCAAAGATAGAATCCACCGAGAATGATGTAGAGGAGTATAACATAGGCAGCCTAAAGGAACCCAAAATGATCAAACTCTCCAAAACTCTTCCTCCTCACATAAAACAGAAATATATTGAGCTTTTTCAAGAGTTCAAAGGTGTGTTTGCATGGGGGTATGAAGATTTGAAATCATATGACACAAGCATTATTCAACATAAAATTCCTCTTAAGAAAAATCAGAAACCTTTCAAACAAAAATTGAGGAGAATAAACCCTGTCTTACTACCTTTAGTTGAGAAAGAGATTAAAAATATGTATGATGTCGGGATCATAGTTCCCCTTAGATACTCAGAGTGGGTTTCCAACCTTGTGTCAGTTAGGAAGAAGACCGGGGAGATTAGGCTTTGCATTGACTTTAGAAATCTGAACAAATCCTCCCTAAAAGATAACTACCCCTTTCCTAAAATGGATCACATACTTCAAAAGGTATTTGGCTCTAAGAGAATCTCACTACTTGATGGCTTTTTCGGTTACAACCAAGTGCTAGTACTCCCAAATGATCAACACAAAACCGCCTTCACCACACCTTGGGGTACATTCATGTATGTTAAAATTCCATTTGGGTTGATGAATGCGGGGGCTACTTTCCAAAGGGGCATGGACATAGCTTTTTTAGAAGACATAGGCTACTTCATAGTCATTTACCTTGATGACATCACTGTTTACTCTAAGACTGATGAAGAGCACATAATCCACTTGAAGAAATTTTTTGAAAAGTGTAGGAAGTATGGCCTATCCTTGAATCCCAAGAAAACATTGTTTGGTCTTTAGGAAGGAAAACTCCTAGGCCACATCATCTCTGAGGAAGGAATCAAAATAGACTGCAAAAGGATTAAAGGCATATTGCAAATCAGCCATCCTAGAAACATCAAGGAGTTGCAATCCTTCATTGGGAAGATCAATTTCTTGTGGAGGTTCATTCCCAACCTTATTGAGCTTTTGAGAAATATTACAAACATGCTAAAAAGGGGGATAGGGGTTAAATGGACCTTGGAAGCTAAAAAATATTTTGAACTAGTTAAACTAGCACTCACCCAAACACCGCTTCTAATCAGTCCTGATTTTACCAAAGACTTCTACATTTTCTCATTTGCATCTGAAAATATCATTGCTGCAGTGTTATTGCAAAAGAACACGATTGAGCAAGAACAGCCCATAGCCTTCTTCAGCAAAGCCCTTAGAGATGCTCCTCTAAAGTACAACATCATGGAGAAACACGACTTTGCCTTGATTAAGGCATTGAAAGACTTTAGAGTTTATATCTTACATTCTCATATCATTGCTTTTGTTCCACACACAGTTGTCAAAGACATTTTGAATCAGGACCCTGATGGTAAAAGGGGAAAGTGGATTGATATTATCTTAGAATATGACTTAGAAATCAAACCCACTAAAATCGTTAAAGAACAAGGACTTTCAAAACTTATGGCTGAATAAAATTTCAAAGCATTAGATATGAATATGGTTGATGCTTTAGAAGAACAAGAAGAATGCACAGCTCCCCATATTGAAGAATTATTTCTGAATTCATCTTGGTATGCTGATATCCTATATGTGATTTTCTATCTTAATGATCCTCCTACATTATCGAAGACAAAAGCTAGATTCCTGGAAAAAAAAGCTTTAAAATTTTTCATTTTAGATGGAGTGTTATATTGGAATAATTATGTTGGCATTTTGCTTAAATTTTTTCTTGAGGATGATGCAGATAAAATCATGCATGAGCTGCATGAGGGAGAATGTGGAGGTCACATTTACTGGAAAACCACAGCTGAAAAAATTCTTAGAGCTGGCTACTATTGGCCCACCCTTTTTCCTGCCACCCACAAACTGGCCATGACTTGCCATAAGTGCCAATTTTTTTATGGCAAGAGAAAACTCTTACCTTTGCCTTTGCATCCCATTACTCTTGAAGCTCCTTTTCAAAAATTTGGTTTAGACTTAATTGGAGAGATTCACCCCACCTCATCTGCCCAACACAAGTGGATCCTCACTGCTAGTTATTACTTCACCAAGTGGATAGAAGCCATCCCCTCTAGGAATGCAACCGACTCGGTCATTATCAAATTTCTTGAGACAAACATCCTGTCTAGATTTAGTTGCCCCAAAAAGATCATCACGGATAATGTTTTTGCCTTTAAATCCAAAAGAATGGTTGACTTTGGTTATAAATATCACATCAAATTAGGACATTCCACAGCTTATTACCCTCAAGGTAATGGGCTAGCTGAGTCCTCTAACAAAATCTTGGTCAATATCATCAATAAGCTTCTAGAACATAATAAAAAAACATGGCATGGCAAGCTAGTACATGCACTATAAGCTGATAGACTAACCACCAAGAAATCAATCGGTATGTCTCCCTATCAACTAGTGTATGGCATGGATGCCATTTTCCCAACATCCTTGGGAGAACCGGTGATAAAGCTTCTCCAAGAAGTGCAATCATAATAAAATGGCATGCAAAGAAGGCTGAACCAAACCATTCATTTGTAGCAAACAAGGGAAGAAGTTTACAACAAAACTCAAGCAGTGCAAGAAAACATAAAAAAAATATTTGACAGAAGAACTAAAGCCAAAAATTTCCACATTGGAGACATAGTGCTGAAATGGGATTCCAGGAGGGAGGACACAGGTAAACATGGCAAATTTGAGAATTTATGGAAAGGTCCTTATCTCATTCAGTCAGTTAGAGGTCATAATGCTTTATTTTTACAAGGACTGAATGAAGAAGAATTATTGGGAGGTCATGTCAATGGCAGGATGCTCAAACACTATTTCTATCAAGATTCCTAGTTTCAAACTTTCATTCCTTGTACATAACATTGCATGAGGAGAGATCATAAAAACAAAAATACAAAAACAAAGAAAGAAGGAAAAAGAGGGAAAATTTGAAAAATAGGTACAACCCCATACCCAAAAAATAGTAATGATGAAAGTGTGCAAGCCTAAATGCCACTACTTGTTCAAAAGAGTCTTGTTCAGTCATCTGGCTAATCATGGATGAACATGTTTTCAATTTATTGCTAATAGGTTAGTGAAAAAGAGCTTGTCAAAACATATAGACTTGACTTGTCAATAAGAATAGATTAGGAATGAAAGATACTAGTTCCACATGCTCAAATATGAACCAAAGGAAAGATGGGGATGCAAAGAAAATGATAAATCATAGCCCTTATTTTTCTAGTTTTGTTTGTACAAAAATAATGTTTGTGTGCAACTTGTCCTAATTCCACAACCCATGGTAAGTCAGATTGCCTAATCCTGATTTAAACCATGTTTTCAATTTCATGTCAATAGCTTAGAGAATGAAGTATGTCAAACAGCTTAATCTTGACAGTCAAATAATCTAGGTAGAGAATAAAAGAGTTCACTATCATAATCTGAACTCTTGGAAGCAATAAGGATACAATTAGGTAGTTTGATTTTGCCCTCAAAAGAAAAAGAAAAAATGTCAAGGGTTTGCCAGTTCAAGTGCACCCAAGGAAGAAAAAATGTTAGGCAAGTAAGATGGGTAGGTAGAGATGAAGTTAAAGTAATCATGTTTTTCAGATTATTGAGATCACAACTTCAAAGAAGCATCAGAAAATGAAAAGAAGAAGAAAATATGCCCAATCGATGAGGCACTAGTCTTCATAAAACCAGAGATCTGAAGTTTTGGACACCTCCTGAAAAGGAAATGCCCTCCCCAAGTGGAGCCACTGTTACTCATCAATAATTTTTCTATTTTGTAGATGACTAAATACTTGTCCTAGATTTTGAAAAACAAAATTCATGAATATTTTGAGTTTTAGAAATCTCACTGCCTTCATTATCTTTAGGATAAATTTTTCACTATTTTACTATCCTATCATGTCATGGTCAGCCTATCACTCCCAGAAGACCCATCATGGGCTCATGCCACTCATTTTCACTATGTTTTTCCACCTCTAACCTTAGCACTCTGTTTTTGACTTGCCTAACCCCTCCACTTGCCACCTAGGATCACCAACCAACCTACTCATTCTTGTGTTTCCCAGATACATCAAGCATTGATGGTCTCAAAAATATCTCTGTATGCTCTTTAGATAAATCAACTATATTGGATTTTAGATCTTCAATACATAAAATTGTCAAAAACTTTGTTTTTCATACTTGAAGACCTCAAAGCCAAGCTTTCAGTCAAAGACATGCCCAAAGAGCCTCCCACTAGGTCATTTAGGGTTTCATAAGTTGTAGAATTTTTTTGATGTTCTAAATCACTGTTTTTCTTGTGCCAAGAATATGAAATCAAATGGAAAGGAGGGTCATCATATGATTTTCCAAAATAGGTCAAAGGTCTCCAAGAAAATTCTCCTTGGTCAAGCACAAATTCTACAAATAACAGATGCTCATTTTGACATTTTTGCAGGAGTGTCAAGGTGGCTATCAGCAGAAAATAAGGTCAGGTAAGAGGCCAGCTCCTCACTAAAGGATATCCACAGCAAAGAAAGGGAAGCATGCCTATGTTCAAAAAGAATCAGGGTTTATAGGACTGATTGGCTAAACAGTGTTGCCAAGCAACAAGCCAATGAAAAATACCACAAGGAAAGAGGCACATCCACACAACCAAGCATAATTTGAAGATTTTTGGAAATTATAAATGAAGAAGGGAAAAAGGTGAGGTGAACTGAACAGAAATGAATGAACTTGAAAGGGCTATAGAGAACTCATAATACAACACTAATTATTCTTCTCTAACAACCCTAAAACCTAAGATTTTGGAAAGATAGGCAAAGCAGGTGAAATGAAGATGATGGGCCTCCATCATGACAGCAGAAAGTTTCCAAAAAACTATTGAAGGTGATTCCTAGGTTTGGCCAAGGCAATGGTGCTTCACTACATCAAAGGGAGAAAATGCAAAGAGTATCAGTGTGAGGGAGATCAAGCCTCCATTATGCAGTCAATTTCCCTCAAAATGGTCAAAGGAAAGAATTAATTAGTTTAAGATTCAAAATAGAAGACCAAGCTGAGCATGAGTTTACTATTGAGTAACTGAGGTTGTCAAACTCCAAATAAAGAAGAAGGACACCAAAACAACTGTGTCATGGCACCTGCAACAAATCAGAAGTGGCCAAGAAGAGACATAGCAGGCATGATATATAATCTTTGTCAAAATGGATACATCACTATCAAAATAAGTAAGAAGGTAAGGAAATTATGTTTTCAGATCACTTACAGTCAAAAGTGTCAAAAAGGGATAAAACATG